>VZQC01007982.1:1829922-1868045 GCA_009823505.1 Rhizomys pruinosus
GGGGGGGGAATGGATGAGGCTCGCATGAGTTCCTAGGGGAACCTCCTGCCTGGATCCTCCAAGGCCCAGGTAGCAAGGGTGTATACACCCTGGGAGATCTTGAGACAGGACCCCAGCCTTGATCTGAGCCCGGTTTTGACTCTTGGGCATAGCAGCAGGACTGTCCTCCTCATCAATGTCTCTTTATGCCCCTCTCTCTATTAAAACTCCATTCCCAACCTGAGCCCCTCCCTGCCCCAGGTACCCAGCTCCTGGTAGCCCATCTGGGTGCACTCTGCCAGCTCCCCTGTGGGCTTCTGGGTACCCCAGGACATGACCACAGGAGCCCTTGGATTGTAGTCAGGTTCTGGTGGACTGTTCTTCCCAGTTCAGCGCCTGAGGCCTTGCAGAGTTATGCTCTCCTGGAAGATAGATGTGCACTGACCACCAGGGCTTGCCCCAAGGTTTCCAGGTACTCTTCTTTTGCCTAGATGAATTTTGAAAGCACCTCAAGGTGGGGGGGGGCATTTGATCCCGTTGCTCTTTCCCTGTCTGAAACAATATCAGATCCTGTCCTGAGCTTTGTAAATCACTCCAACTTCCCGAAGGTGATAGCAGGGTCTCCCCAAGATTCCCTTCCCCAGAAGATAAAGGTTGAACAGACTGTTTACTCAGACCCGAGACGTATCCGATGCTGCAGAACCTTCTGGGTGGAGGGGAGGGTGGGAGGGTGTTTCATCCCCTCCACTCCTGAGCCTTCTCACTGCCTACAGCAGCCCAATGCTACTCCGCGGCAGTCATCCGCACACTCCATGGTGAATCCATGGGCATATATTTATTGAACTCCTACCACGTACTATGCCCTCTCCCTCTCTCAGACTACTATAATATTTTAGGTCCCATGAATACTCAGGCTCCTCCACCCTGATGAGAACCAGCTGTGGCTCCAGATGTGGGGCTAGACAGAGGGGCGGGGGAGCCGGATGGAGCCAGATGAGAGAGGAGCAAAACTAGGAGCAACATGGCTGCACAGAGCAAGGCAGATGTGAGGGAAGAGTAAGCCAGGACCAGGCAGGAGGGAGGACAGACTGAGAGAGACAGGAGGGGCCGGCAGGCTAGACGTGGGAGCAGAGAGACGGCAGGAGGAGCGGAGCTTTGGGGAGGGCTCTGAGGAAAGCTGGACTGCTCGTGGGGTCCAGGGAGAGAGGTTTGGAACTAGCAGCCCTGAACTGGTTCTCCAGGGACCTCAAGGTCATAGCTCCAGTCATGGGCCTAGCACTCTGCAGTTGTAGAGAGCAGACCCACGTGTGGGTGGGCATGGCGCATAATTATATATATATATATATATATATATATTATATAAGATATTTTAGACCCTGACTATGGGATGGGAGGGTACACTAGATCCCCCGGACTGGGAATGAAATCATTAAGAAGACAGAGCCCTGCCTTCAGGAAGTCCCTGTTTGAGGAGCCGAAGGCGAGCCAGCACCTGTGCGGAGGGACCTTGGTCTTGAGTATTTCCTGTCGCACCGAACTGAGCTCCCTCAAGGCTGCCAGCCCGGCCCTGGCAGCTGCACACTCTGCTTCAGCCAAGCGGCATCTCTGCCTTTCTCTGGTTTCCACACAGGATTGTTCTGTGCTTCTTTCCGGAACCTTCTTCTGGGTGACAGGCACTGGCAGAGTAAGTGGCCATGTTGATGACTATTAATGACTTCATTTTCCAGGTAGGAGCCAAGAATAGTTTAGCACAAAGTCCTAAGTACAAGACTGCGGGTGGCCAGGGAGGGTCAAGGGGGGCATTGTGGGACATTTAGACTCATGATGTGTTAAACCCCACTATGGATGACCAAGCTTTCTGCTTAGAGACAGTTTGTCCTTACCCAATAATCTGTATTCAGGTTTTAAGGAAATCTTCAGGGAAATGGCTTCTTCTTTTTCTATCAGTAGTTCTGTGATTGCTAAAGCAGGAAGTAACCCAGTCCCTCATCTTCACTTGGGAATTCTCAGTGAAGTTGGTGTGGGAACTATGTCCCTTTCACGCTGCTGTGAGGACAATAGCTGACTCTTCTATCTACTCCATCTCCCCCCTCCTCCCCTTCCTCCCCCTCTCCTCCCCCCTCTCCTCCCTTCCTCAGTACTGCTGACTGTACACATACTTTCTGTATACAAAGCAAAGGTTCTACCCCCGAGTTATATCCTTAACCCTTATGAAGATTGAGGGGTGTGTGTGTGTGTGTGTGTGTGTGTGTGTGTAGCACAAAGTATGTGTAAGTGTCTAGGTGTGTGAGTGTGCTTGCTTGAGCATGCACGTGTGTGGTGTGCAGAGTCAATCTTGGGCACCTTCCTCTATTGCTTAGTTTTTGAGGTGGGCTCTCTCACTGAGCCTGGAGCTTGCTGATTGGCTAGCTGGCTTTCTGGCCAGCAATCCCCCAGGATCCTCCTGTTTTTGTCCCATCAGCTAAATCAGGATTAGAGGCGCGACCTCCATACCGAGCTTTCGTGCGGGTGCTTGGATCTGAACTCGGGTCCTCCTGTTTGTGCCCCCAGCACTTCACCTGCTGAGCCATCTCCTTAGTTCCTGAAGGTTTTTAAGTCTCTTTTAGATTTTTCCTCCTCAAGTTCACAGAAAATTCATTTCTAAAAAAAACCTTTTTTTCCCCAAGCATTCTTTTCTTTAATCCTTAATCATTTTCATAGTTTCTGTCCTATAAATCTCTTCCCATTCTGACTTCTCAAGTGAAACCTTAAATTGGAGTTGGGGACTTTAATGAAATGATTGCTGCTTGGCTTCCATGCTTCAAAAATCTTCCAACATGATGATGATAAAAAAGAATGTTTTCATATTTTCCCCCCATATCAGGCTCTGTTTTGGTGGCTCCTCTTTGGTACCTTTACTTAGTCATTGTAACAGTGAGGCTGAGAGGGAGGAATTATCACCCCCATTTCACAGGGGAAAACAAAGATTAGCAAACTTAGGTACTTTGCTCAAAGTCACACACTAGTAGCCGAGGTGGAAGTGTGCCACAGAACTCTACACTGGCTCCTGTCAGTATGGAACTTGTCTTCAAATTGGCTTTTTTATATCAACAATTCATGCAAATATTGTGGTGTGCACTTTGTATAAAACTCATACTCACTAAACTCCCCAATCAAAAGACTTAGACTGGGAGATTGGATTAGGAAACAGAACCCATCTATATGCTGTCAACAAGAAACCCATCTCAATCTCAAGGATAGGCACCAACTTAAAGTGAAAGGATGGGAAAAAATATTCCAAGCAAATGGTACCAAAAAGAAAGCAGGAGTCCTTATTTTAATATCAGACAAAATAGATTTCAAAGTAAAAGAAATCAGAAGAGACAAAGAGGGCCATTACATCTTTATCAAAGGAACAATTGACGATGAAGATTTCATAATCATGAATATATATGCACCAAACTCTGGTACACCAAACTTTATAAAGACAATTCTCCAGGACCTCAAGGCACAGATTAACCCTAGTACACTCATAGTAGGGGAATTCAATACCCCACAGAGCCTTTTGGACAGGTCACCTGGACAAAGAATAAACAAAGAGACATCTGAACTGAATGATACGATACACAAAGTGGACCTCACAGACTTCTACCGAATATTCCACCCAAATACCAGAGAATTCACTTTCTACTCAACACCCCAGGGAAGATTCTCCAAAACTGACCACATACTGGGACACAGAAAAAAAAAAAAACTCAACAAATACAAAAATATTGAACAGGTTCTAGAACTAAGCTACCATTTATTTTCAGACTTAGGAATTTTTGGTATATGGGTAGATGGTATATATGCATATTTTAGACTAATATAAGATCAAAAGAATGAGGAAAAAACTAGTATGTCTGCTTTGTGTGGTGGCCCATGCCTTTAGTCTTAGCACTTGGGAGGCAGAGGCAGGTGGATCTTTGTGAGTTTAAGGCCAGCCTGATCTACAGAGTGAGTTCCAGGACAGCTGGGGCTACAGGGAGACTCTGTCTTGAAAAGACCCCCCCCCAAAAGAAATAAAAACTAGTATGTTGTGACATTATGTCTAACCACAATATTTATTTTATGAGAGTGTTTCTTAGTATTTCTTTTTTTTTAATTAAAAAAAATTTTATTTATTTTTGTATGTGTATAAATGTACTGTCTGCATGCAAGTCTGTGCACCTATTTCATGCAATGCTGTGGAGGCCAGAAGTGGGTGTCGGATTCCCCTGGAACTGGAGTTAAAGACGGTTCTCAGCCGCCATGTGGCTGCTGGGGATCGAACCCGGGTCCTCTGTAAGAGCGGTCAGCACTCTTAACCGCTAGGCCATCTCTCCAGCCCCTCTTAGTATTTCTTATACAAGGCTGCTTGAGCTTTTGTCCAAGCCTTTTCTAAAATATTATAGAGTATTTAAAAGTATCAGGGTGGTGTAACTTAGCCTTTCTGGATGCTTAACAACCATACTTAATGCCCATACCAATTTGGCTGAGGATCTTAAGGGATAACTTTGATCCTTGCCCTCAGAGGTCAACTAAGTCCCAGGGGACTATGCATGGGGGCATCTCTTGAAATGTCCTGCAAATGTGAGTCACCAGCCTTCCTGTGCAGGGAGGTCTTGGAGATCCACTAATGGGACTTCAGCCAGTGTCCAGTCTATAAAGAGGAAAGTCTGTTCATACTTTAAAAAGGGAAGTCTGATCTAGCAAGACCTGACTTTGTCATTGAGTGGATGGAACTGATAAATGAAAAGCCAAAAGGAGCCAGGGGCTTCCCCCCACTGCCCCTAAACCCGAGTGACCAACCCTTGAAGACCAGGTCCTCAACTGACCTTGAGAAAACAAAAACCTTGGTTAGTCTGGGCTAACTGTGTGGCCTTAAACATCCAAAAGGTAGCCGGGCGTGGTGGCGCACGCCTTTAATCCTAGCACTTGGGAGGCAGAGGCAGGCGGATCTTTGTGAGTTCAAGGCCAGCCTGGTCTACAGAGTGAGTTCCAGGACAGCTGGGGCTACAGGGAAACCCTGTCTCGAAAAGACCAAAACAAAACAAAACAAAACAAACAAACAAAAAAACATCCAAAAGGAAAGTATAACCAGAAATAAATAAATGGTAAGTCCTGAGAAATTGTATTTTGGGTATAAAACTTGAGATCTTAGTAAAAAGACAAAAAGTAAAAAAAAAAAAAAAAAAAAAGAGCACAGTTGTTTTGCCTGTCTTACTGGCAAGTGCAGCTACCTTGCGGCTGCCACTGCTTTTGCCATCCTTCAAAGACATGAGACACAGCTTTTCAACCTTCCAATATGGACTGAAGACTCACGTCTCTCCAATAATCCTCCAAACCTTCAGTGCCACATGGGGACTGCTGAGACATCCAACTTGTGGATTGAGCTACTACTGGGGTTTCAGCCTCTTCAGAGTATAGACTGCCACTGTTGGACTACCCAGGCTGTATCATGGAGACCAGTACAGGAGGATCAAGACAGGACACCGTGCTTACTGGACCTCATGTGGTGACCATGGGAAGGGAAAACCCCAGTGTGGAGCACAAGAGCTGAACTGATAGTGGTTTGGACTTGCCAAGGAGGAGCCTTCAAACATGACATCTTTCAGCCTAATAAAGAAAAAAAATCATAAGCTAAAGATGCTTAAACCTATGATATATGTGGAATGCATGTATACATATGCATATTTTGGAGTGATGCATATTGGAAGGAATAACAACAACAACAACAACAACATGACTGGGTCAAAGAACTGACTGAAACAGTGAACTTCTGCTCCAAACAATAAACTTCTGCCTTGAGAATTTTGAGGGAGACTGAGAAAAAGATGAAAATCATGTTTGGCAGAATGCATGAGCTCTAGTGGGGGGGGCAGGGAGGGGGGCACGGGTCTAGATTTGATTGGAAATTTTGTATGAAATGCACAAAGCTTCAATAAAAATTGGCTTTGGAAAAAAAAAAAGGAGCAAAACCCCCATCCAAACCCCTCACATAGGGGCCAGTGAGACGGCTCAGTTAGTAAAAACGCTTGACGTACAAACCTGATGACCTGAGTTTGATCCTTGGACTCCAAGGTGGAAGGAGAGGATTGACTCCTGAAAGTTGCCCTCTGGCCTCCACACGTGAGCTGTGCACCATGACCTCACATGCATATGTGCACACTTGCACACCATTATCCATGCTTTATAAAAAATCTTCACTTTTGTAGACTCCCACGTGGCACAGGCCTGTAATCCCAGAGCTCAGGAGGCCCAAGAGGAGAATGTCAAGTTTGAGTGATAGCCCAGGATGCTATCTCAGCAATAATAATAATAATAATAATAATAATAATAATAATAATGCCTTATTAACTGGGGCCTGGAGAGATGGCTCAGGAGTTAAGAGCTCTTCCGGTCGTTCTGCCATGCAGACCGGAGTTTGGATCCCAGCGCTCATGTTGGGTGCTTCACAGGTACCTGTAACTCCAGCTCCAAGAAACATGAGATCTTCTGGCCTCTGCTGGCAGTTACACAGACACATCAACACACAGACACATCATCAGCACACAGACACATCAACACACAGACACATCAACACACAGACACATCATCAGCACATAGACACATCAGCACACAGACACATCAACACACAGACACATCAACACACAGACACTCAACACACAGACACATCAACACACAGATACATCAACGCACAGACACATCATCAGCACACAGACACATCAGCACATAGACACATCAGCACACAGACACGTCAATACACAGACACATCAACACACAGACATACAAATAAAAAATCAAATAAATCTTTTTTTTAAAAAGCCTTAAAACAGTCCATTTGCCTTAACATAACAATTGCATCCTTTATTTCTCTGAATATTGGGATGGAACTCTTTTTGAGAAGATGTGTCATATCTCTGCCGTGGCCTTGAACCCTCCCCATGGGGAGCCTTAGACAGCCTAGTTCAGGGACTGTGATTTCTGGCCTGGCCTTGCCTTGCCATGCAGCCCCTTGTTTGCATCTTTTCTTTCCTCTAAGTATCAACTTCTCATCTTCTAAGACGGGGATGATTTGTTTCTTGGAGCTGTTTTGAAGATAATGTGAAATAATAGCCATGAAATGGAGCACGGAGAGCAGAGGCATGACATCTTGGGTTAACGTTTACATTTTGACATCAGGAAGCCATTTGACCCACACTGAGCTTCCGATTTACTGTGGCTCCAGATTTATCTTATTGCATTTCCACAGATTTATTTGATCTAGAGTTTCCGTTCTGCTCAATCTCAATTTCCCAGGGTCCAGTGGAAGTTCATGTTTCCCTGACCTGGTTTCTTTGCCTGGTTAATAGAATTTCTCTTCAAGGGAGGAGACCAGCAGGGAAGGTACAGGGCAAGGGATGTCCTTGTCTGAGAGAGTGGACAGGAGCCAGTCCATACCAGTTCCTGAAGGTAGAACACTCCCCCTAGTTGAGCATCAGTATGTTCAGAGTGCCCAAATGAAACACAGGATGAAGGGACGCCGCGTATAAAAATCAAGGGCGATTATGCAGTGATGGATAAATGATCAGGGGGGTTTATATAGTCCTGGTTCTGGGCTAGAGGCTGTCCTAGGGCTGGAGAGATATCAGTGAATGAGATAGAGATCCCCGCACAAAACCATACCAACAACAACCACCTCTGCCTCCTGAGGGTGGAATGAAGCATTTTATTTTGGTAAACAAAACAGGATTAAAAAAATTTTTTAATTTATTTTTATGTGTATGAATGTACTGTCTGCATGTAGGTTTGTGCACCCGTGTTGTGCAATGCCGCGGAGGTCAGAAGAGGGCGTCGGATTCCCCTGGAACTGGAGTCAAAGATGGTTTTCAGCCGCCGTGTGGGTGCTGGGAATCAAACCTGGGTCCTCTGCAAGAGCAGCCGGTACTCTTAACTGCTAGGCCACCTCTCCAGCCCCAAGGATTTTTTTTTTACTAGCCAAATTATCTAAAGGAAATACTAAAAAGTTTCTTGAGACAGAAGTAAAGCTGGAAGCCCAGGGACAGAAGGAGGAGGAGGAGGGCTGAGCACGCACCACAGGCATAAATAAATAAATAAATAAATAAATAAATAAATAAATAAATAAATAAATAAGGCTCCTGGATACTGAGTAAGATGTCAACAAGACTTGCTTTTAAATATTTTATTTATTTTTATTTTAGGTGTATGAGTGGTTTGCCTGGATGCATGTATCATGCAATGCCTGCAGAGGTCAGAAGAGGGCACCAAATCCCCTGGAACTGGAGTTATAGATGGTTCCTAGCCATCATGTGGGTGCTGGGAACAGAACCCAACCTGGATCCCCTGCAAGAGTATCCAGGGCTCTAGCCCCCAAGCTGTCTCTCCAGCCCCTAAGACCTGCTTCTTGTGGAATGATTCTTATCTTCTAGGCAGTATGTATGGATTAGTTTAATATATTCATTACAACTATCCTGTGAGCTTGGTACCATCACCCGTCCTATTTGTCACAAAAAAAGAATGAAACCTAGGGACGAAGAGTGGTTTGAACTTCTCCAAGAAATGGCTTGAGTTGGTATTGTCCTCAAGTCTATTGCTTCTTTAACTATATTATCCTACTCTGCAGTGTCAGTAATTGGCTCCTTTTAAAAAAGATATTTTATTTATTATTTTTATGTGTATGATTGTATTATCTGGGTGTGTAAGTGCACCTGTGCCATGCAACACCTGTGGAGCTCAGAAGAGTGTCCAATTCCCCTGGAACTAGAGTTATGGGTGGCTGGTAGCACCATAACTAGAGTTATGGGTGCTGGGAATCAAACCCTGGTCTTCTGCAAGAGCAGCCAGTGCTCTTAACCACTGATCCATCTCTCCGGCCTCAGCTGCTGGTTCTTCTATGCTCTGGGGAGAACTGAGTGAGGTTCCATGTGTACCAACTGGGCAGCTGTCATCTCCATATGCTTTCCACGTACTGTTGAAGGGCAACTCACAGTAGCTCTGGGCACAGTGGGTAGTGGGGTAACTCCGCTTCATGGGACTGGTGAGGCTCTTCCACTTCAGGTAGCTTCTGTTCTCCTCTGCTTCCATCCACTCCTCAACCATCCTGTAAGAACCAGGCAAAATTTTGTCCTGGCCGTGATGTCATCCCTGACTCTTGTTTATTTTGGTCACGCCCCTTTCTAGCTCACCAGCAGAAGATAGACATCCATGCATCATCAAGGACATCCTCTGTTGGTTCTGACATCATGGCTCTTCTTTCCTGTCATTGGATTGTAAGGTCCTAGAGAGCAGAGGCCATAAGCTGTTTGACCTTCTGTCTTCCAATGTGGTTCGTACAGTACCTGGCACTCAGAGTTGACTTGGGTGATACACAGTCATGCTTTCTTAATAATTTATCCTATGTTCCAGTGATAGTAAAGTCAGAGCCCAGTGTTTTAGCTGCATTGTGTGAAACATTACATAGTGTTTCAAGTTGCCTTGAAGATTTCTGAGCAGCAGAATTCAGAGGGGTCCAATTGTAGATGTATTTACACAGCGTCAAGAACTCGGCATTGAGATGGGACTTAGCACCGTCTGGTGAATTATATTTGGATGATCAACTACTCATATTCCCAAGCACCACTAACTGCAGATGTTTAATGGAATTTGACTTTCTCATAAGATCTTCTGTCACACTGACTTGTGAATGGCTTCACAGTCAAAACACTCCAGATGCCTCCCTCGGTCCCACCACTTGGGGCTCCACTTAGAGTTCGGCGTCCTCCCTGTTCATTCACGGCTGATTTTTAATCTGTTTTTTCTCTGCTGATACTTGTGGAAGTCTAGACACATCTGTGGGTGGAGAGGACACCCACAAGGGTGTCCATACCGAATGCTAATGAGTGCTCCGTACAGTACTAGGGCACTCCTGTGCCAGTGGGAGTGTGGAGGCTTTCAGAACAACTGTGGGAAGAAGAGAAAAGAAAGTGGCTTTTCTGGCTGGGTGAGAAACAGTGAAGATGGCTGCATGGGGCTCAAATAGGCCGATGTGTAGTCAACGTCTTTTAGCTTGGCTGAGACCAAGGAGAGAGAGATGAATAAAGCTTGGAGTTTCTCAAGGACCTCAGCTGTCCCAAGAGACAGCTGCAGGGAAATTCAAGTCTCCCACATCAGTCTCAGATGAGGTTGAAGGAAGGAAACACACACACACACACACACACACACACACACAGAGTAACATAGGTGTGACACATGCTGGTTCATAAGCTTCTTTATTTCATGTGTGATTTTATTTTGTAATTTATGTAAACTGAACTCAGTGGAGAGGAGGAACATTTCAACTTGTATTCTCAATAGCCAAGCACGATAGTATTTCATTGATGTGAGGTTTAACCCTACACTTGTATACACATATGTGTATATACACACAGACATATTGTCAGTTGGAATTTGTAAAAATTGGTTGAAGACATTAAAAATGGCAACACATTGATATCTTGTTAATAATAGCATTAGGCTTACACATCATTTTGAGAACTGACATCTTTACTGTGTTGTCTTCCAATTCATGAACACTGTGTCACTCCACTTAATTAGATCTTTAATTTCTTGGGGCTGGAGAGATAGCCTAGCGGTTAAGAGCACCGACGCTCTTGCAGAGGACCCGGGTTCGATCCCCAGCATCCACATGGCGGCTAAGAACTGTCTGTAACTCCAATTCCAGGAGAACTCCAGTTCCAGGGGAATCCGAGACCCTCTTCTGACCTCCGCGGCATTGCACGACACGGGTGCACAGACCTGCATGCAGACAATAGACATTCATACACATACAAAAATAAATAATAAAAAAAAAATTTAAAATTTTAGATCTTTAATTTCTTTTATTAGTATTTTGTAATTCTCAGTACAGAAGTCCTGACTGTATTTACTTTTTAAAAGTTTTGGGCTGGAGAGATGGCCTCGTGGTTAAGAGCACTGACTGCTCTTGCAGAGGACCCGGGTTCGATCCCCAGAACCCACATGGCGGCTGAGAACTGTCTTTGACTCCAGTTCCAGGGGAATCTGACACCCTCTTCTGACCTCCACAGCATTGCACGACACGGGTGCACAGACCTACATGCATACAGTACATTCATACACATACAAGAATAAATAAAAATAAAATAAAATAAAATAAAATAAAATAAAAGTTTTGTGCTTAAGCCTGGCATGGTGGCACACATCTAAAATCCCAGACCTTGGGAAGCAGAGGTGGGAGTATGGCTTTGTGGTCAGCGTGTTTTATGTGCCAAAACTCATCTCAAAGATAACAAAGCCCGAGTATTGTAGCTCAGTGGTAGAGTGCTTGCCTACCTTGGGCGAAGTCCTGGGTTTGATTTATACTGAAATGATTACATGTGGCATCATAATTTTGTTTGTAGTTTCCATTGCTAGTAGATAGACTTATAACTGATTTTAGGGTGTTGATTTTATATCCTGTGACTTTGCTAAATTCACTCATCAGTTCTAAGAGAATAGTTGTAAATGTCTCAAAATGTCCTACATAGATGATCGTGTCCTATGCACATATGGACAGTTTAATTTCTTCCTAATTGACATACCAAATGATTTTTTTTGGTCTTTTTGAGAAAGGGTCTCCCTATAGCCCCAGCTGGCCTGGAACTCACCATGTAGACCAGGCTGGCTTTGAACTCACAGAGATCCACCAGCCTCTGCCTCCTGAGTGCTGGGATTAAAGGCGTGTGCCACCATGTCTGGCTACCAAATGATTTTTAAAGATAGTGCAAATGTAATTGAATGAAGGAAGTAAATCAACAAACATAAAATAAACTCTGGAACCCCAAATGTCATGCCTTAATAGTACCATACTAAATTTTATACAAAAGTAGCTAAAATATATTATAGATTTAAATGGAAATCATAAAGTTATAAATTTTTTATGGCTTATCCACCATAAAAATGAGAGACTTTGACAGAGTTAATACTAGAAAATCAATGAGCTTTCCATCCTCATTCATGACTCATGTGTCTTTGCTGCATTCCTTCATCACCCAATACAGCTGTTTACATATAAACATGTGTATGTTATAGGCGAGGGTCCATAAAAACATAATTGACAGTGAAAGTGTAAAACCCCAAGCAAAGCTCTGGGGCTTTGGAATGGCCGTTCTAACAGTGGAAAAGTGCACTGAGATGTGGAGATTTTGGGGGTGTGCAAGTGTCTGAGGGGCTGTGGCAATCTAGCTGTGCACTGTTTTTATTTGTACGTTCATTATAATAAAATGATTTCAAAAAATTATAAACATTTTATAAGAAAATGTAGGAGCTGGGCATGGTGGCACATGCTTTTAATCCTAGCACTTGGGAGGCAGAGGCAGGTGGATTTTTGTGAGTTCAAGTCCAGCCTGGTCTACAGAGTGAGTTCCAGGACAGCTGGGGTTACAGGGAAACCCTGTCTGGAAAAGACACCTACATGCATACAGTACATTCATACACATACAAATAAAATAAAAATAAAATAAAATAAAACTAAAATAAAATAAAAGTTTGTGCTTAAGCCTGGCATGGTGGCACACATCTAAAATCCCAGACCTTGGAAGCAGAGGTGGGAGTATGGCTTTGTGGTCAGCGTGTTTTATGTGCCAAAACTCATCTCAAAGATAACAAAAGCCCGCGAGTATTGTAGCTCAGTGGTAGAGTGCTTGCCTACCTTGGGCGAAGTCCTGGGTTTGATTTATACTGAAATGATTACATGTGGCATCATAATTTTGTTTGTAGTTTCCATTGCTAGTAGATAGACTTATAACTGATTTTAGGGTGTTGATTTTATATCCTGTGACTTTGCTAAATTCACTCATCAGTTCTAAGAGAATAGTTGTAAATGTCTCAAAATGTCCTACATAGATGATCGTGTCCTATGCACATATGGACAGTTTAATTTCTTCCTAATGACATACCAAATGATTTTTTTTGGTCTTTTTGAGAAAGGGTCTCCCTATAGCCCAGCTGGCTGGAACTCACCATGTAGACCAGGCTGGCTTTGAACTCACAGAGATCCACCAGCCTCTGCCCTCCTGAGTGCTGGGATTAAAGGCGTGTGCCACCATGTTCTGGCTACCAAATGATTTTAAAGATAGTGCAAATGTAATTGAATGAAGGAAGTAAATCAACAAACATAAAATAAACTCTGGAACCCCAAATGTCATGCCTTAATAGTACCATACTAAATTTTATACAAAAGTAGCTAAAATATATTATTGATTTAAATGGAAATCATAAAGTTATAAATTTTTTATGGCTTATCCACCATAAAAATGAGAGACTTTGACAGAGTTAATACTAGAAAATCAATGAGCTTTCCATCCTCATTCATGACTCATGTGTCTTTGCTGCATTCCTTCATCACCCAATACAGCTGTTTACATATAAACACATGTGTATGTTATAGGCGAGGGTCCATAAAAACATAATTGACAGTGAAAGTGTAAAACCCCAAGCAAAGCTCTGGGGCTTGGAATGGCCGTTTCTAACAGTGGAAAAAGTGGCACTGAGATGTGGAGATTTTGGGGGTGTGCAAGTGTCTGAGGGGCTGTGGCAATCTAGCTGTGCACTGTTTTTATTTGTACGTTCACATATAATAAAATGATTTCAAAAAAATTATAAACATTTTTATAAGAAAATGTAGGAGCTGGGCAATGGTGGCATCGCTTTTAATCCTAGCACTTGGGAGCAGAGGCAGGTGGAATTTTGTGAGTTCAAGTCCAGCCTGGTCTACAGAGTGAGTTCCAGGACAGCTGGGGTTACAGAGGAACCCTGTCTGGAAAAGACCAAAAAAAAAAAAAAAAAAAAAAAAAAAAAAGAAAATGTAGGACCTAGAGAAGAGTTCTTAGATACAACACAAAAAGCACCATCTGAAGAAGACAAACATTTTGATAAATCAAGCTCCATCTAAATTAAAAATCTTTTACAGTATATAAGACCAGGTAAAGGAATCAAGAATCAAGAAAACACCCCACAGATGTGGGCACAGGCCAATTCAGTGCAGACAGTTCCTCAACTGAGGTTCCTTCTAACCAGGTGTGTCAAGTTGACAACTAAAGCTATTCAGCACAAGGCATTACTTACACATCCATGAGAACAGCTCAAATAACAAGTAATATAAATAATGGCAATACTAAATGCTGCTGAAGATGTGGGAAAACTGTCTCTCATATCTTAGATCCTCTCTGGAAAATAGTTAAAAGTACAAATCCTATATAACCTAACAAAATTACTTCCAGATATTCATCCTAGAGAAATTAAAAAAAAAATGATGTCTGCACAAACACTGTACATGATTGCTTATATTGGTTTTGTTTGTAATAGTCACAGACTGGGAACTACCAGCCTGTTCTGGAGTAGCCCAGTAGTTAATGCATGGTCTGTGGCCTACTACTCAGAAGAATGGTTCACTATAGGAAACAACTAGGCAGACCTCAAGCACAATATTCTGAGTGGAAAAAAGGCCACTCTCAAAAGGTTGTGTATTATATGATGGTTTTCTACGACACTTTGTGGTGTTAAGCTATATAGCATTGGGGAGAAAATTAGTAGTTGTCAGGGGTTAGGGATGGGAGGGGGTATGAGGCTATAGGAGTATCACAGGGGAAATTCCTGTGGTTTTGGAGTAGTTCTGTATGATGGTAGCAGTTGTGGGAATCTACATGTTTGGCTAACTGATTCAGAACTACACGCTTACATGTATCATTATGGCTAGTCTTGTCAATATTGCATCTAGAGGACTGAGTGAGTTACTTTTTTGTTGCAGTGATAAAACCCCATGACCAAGGGAACTTACAGAGGAAGAGTTTATTTGGGGTTAGGGTTCCAGGGGGGGTAAGAGACCATGATGGTGGGGAGGCACGGCACCAAGTGGCATGCAAGGCAGATGGAGCAGGAGGCTGAGAGATGGCATCTCCAGCCACAAACATGAAAGAGACTGAACTGGAAGTGGGGCCGGGCCATGAGCTCTTGCTCTCAGTGATCCACTTCCAGTAAGGCCACAGCTCCTGAAGATCCATGTCCTCCCAAACAGCGCCACTAACTGGGCACAGGTGTTTGAGTGCTTGAGCCTAGGGGAGGCGTTTCTCATTCAAACCACCACAGGGACCTCTCTGTGCTATTTTTACAACCTCCTGTAAATAAGTAATTATCCCACAGGAAGAGATTTAAAATAGTCAAGCTAAAAAGTATTTAAACTATGCTAAAAGATGTAGAATATAAAAACTCCACAACCAATCAAAAACGAACAACGAACAACAAACAACAAACAACAAAAAGGCACTGTGTGTCCACCATCCAGAAAAGAGAAAAAGAGGCCAAAGTGCCCATGTTGTTTCCTTCTCTCCTGTTCCTTTCCTTGTCTACTTTCCAGAACCTGAAGTAACCATTGGCTGATTTTGGTATCTGTCATTCTTGTATTTATACTCCAATTATACAAACATATACATGCCTTAATAATGTATGGTATTATTATTTTAGTTTAAAATATTTATCAGGGCTGGAGAGATGGCTCAGTGGTTAAGAGCACCGACTGCTCTTGGAGAGGACCGGGTTCGATTCCCAGCACCCACATGGCAGCTAAGAACTGTCTTGACTCCAGTTGCAGGGGAATCTGACACTCTCGTCTGACCTCTGCGGGATTGCATGACATGGGTGCACCAACCTACATATAGACAGTATATTCATAAAATATAAATAAAAAAGCAAAAAAAATAAAATAGTTATCATTAAAAATGTATGTGTATGAGTGTATATTGTACATGTTTATAAATACACCTGTGTTGTGTAATGCCTATTGATTCCCCTGGAACTGGAGTTGTAGATGGGTTATTAGCTGCCACATGGGCATTTGGAAGCAAACCCAGGTTCTCTGCAAGAACATCCAGTGTTCTTAACCTCTGAGCCATCTCTCCAGCCTCCTATTTTAGTTATGAGACAGGGTCTCCCCGCAGCCCCAGCTGGCCTGGACCTTGCCAGGTAAACCAGGCTGGCCTCTATCTCACAGAGATCTGGCAGCCTCTGCCTTCTGAGTATTGGGATTAAAGGTGTGCATCACTGGGGCTGGAGAGATAGCCTAGCGGTTAAGAGTGCCGACTGCTCTTGCAGAGGACCCGGGTTCGATCCCCAGCACCCACGTGGTGGCTGAGAACCGTCTATAACTCCAATTCCAGGAGAACTCCAGTTCCAGGGGAATCCGACACCCTCTTCTGACCTCTGTGGCATTGCATGACACGGGTGCACAAACCTGCATGCAGACAGTACATTCATACACATAGAAAATAAATAAATAAAAATTAAAAAAATTAAAAAAAGTGTGCATCACTATGCTTTGCTAATGTATTATATTATTTTATGTATTTAAACTACATATATAAGATTCTATTTATCCTTACACAATTTGGTTTATTCACTCAAAATTACATTTTTGAGATCTGTGAAACACACATACACACACACAGAGCTTCCATTCAGTCACTTTTAGAGTGTTGTAATATTCTACTGAGTCAGCTTGCCACCCCTATGCATTTCTTTGATGGACATCTAGAGTGCTTCTGATTATTTCATTTTATAGCCATTGCTGCAGTAGTTATTTTGATAAATGTCTCTTTGACCCCATGTAAAAGAGTCTTTAGGGGATATATTTTGGAGTGGAATTGTTAGGTGATAGGTTATATGCATCCTATGCACTATCATGTATCTATCAATTGCTCTCAAAGTGGGTGTCCCAACAGCATATTAGAACTATTGTCCCCAGGACTGCCAGGATCCCAGAGTATCAGCATTGTCAAGTGACTGGGAATAAAGTAAGTACATTGGGGTCTGAATTTGCAGTCTTGGTCTTCTGGTGATGCCAAATATTTAAAAAGTGCTTTTTGGAACACTTTGGTATGTTCTTTATTATTATTTTTTTATGTGTATGAATGTACTGTCTGCATGTAGGTTGGTGTACCCATGTCGTTCAATGCCATGGAGGTCAGAAGAGGGTGTCAGATTCCCCTGGAACTGGAGTTAAAGACAGTTCTTAGCTGCCATGTGGGTGCTGGGGATTGAACCTGGGTCCTTTGCAAGAGCAGTCCATGCTCTTAACTGCTGAGTCATCTCTCCAGTCCCGGTATGTTCTTTCTAATAAGTTTCTATCCATATTCTTTGCTGACCTTTCAGTTGGTTGGTCTTATTCATTGTAGAAATTCCTTACATAATATTATAGATACAATTTATGCATCATTTATAATTACTACATATAACTTCTCTAAGATATAACTTATATGTTCATCTTGTTTATGTTGCCTTTTGATACTCCCAAAGTTTACATTTCAATCTTTGAATTTATCAGTTGTTATAGCTTATGGTTATTTGTTGTGTATGTGTATGTCTTGCTAAGAAATTTCTTTTTTATTTAAATGTTATATTTTCCTGTATTTAACTATTTGTAAAAGTTTTTTTTTTTTTTTTTTTTTTTTACAGCTGTTTACATATAAACATGTGTATGTTATAGGCGAGGGTCCATAAAAACATAATTGACAGTGAAAGTGTAAAACCCCAAAGAAGCTCTGGGGCTTTGAATGGCCGTTTCTAACAGTGGAAAAAGTGCACTGAGATGTGGAGATTTTGGGGGTGTGCAAGTGTCTGAGGGGCTGTGGCAATCTAGCTGTGCACTGTTTTTATTTGTACGTTCATATAATAAAATGATTTCAAAAAAATTATAACATTTTTATAAGAAAATGTAGGAGCTGGGCATTGGTGGCACATGCTTTTAATCCTAGCACTTGGGAGCAGAGGCAGGTGGATTTTGTGAGTTCAGTCCAGCCTGCTCTAAAACAGAGTGAGTTCCAGGACAGCTGGGGTTACAGAGGAACACTGTCTGGAAAAGACCAAAAAAAAAAAAAAAAAAAAAAAAAAAGAATGTAGGACCTAGAGAAGAGTTCTTAGATACAACACCAAAAAGCACACCCTGAAGAGACAAACATTTTGATAAATCAAGGCTCCACTAAAAAAAATCTTTTACAGTAATTAAGACGATGGTAAAGGAATCAAGAATCAAAGAAACCCCCACAGATGTGGGCACAGGCCCAATTCAGTGCAGACAGTTCCTCAATGAGGTTCCTCTAAATACCAGGTGTGCCAAGTTGACAACTAAAGCTATTCAGCACAAGGCATTACTTACACATCCATGAGAACAGCTCAAATAACAAGTAATATAAATAATGGCAATACTAAATGCTGCTGAAAATGTGGGAAAACTGTCTCTCAATATCCTTAGATCCCTCTGGAAAATAGTTAAAAGTACAAATCCTATATAACCTAACAAAATTACTTCCAGAGATATTCACCTAGAGAAATTAAAAAAAAATGATGTCTGCCAACAAACACTGTACAGATTGCTTATATTGGTTGGTTTGTAATAGTCACAGACTGGGAACTACCAGCCTGTTCTGGAGTAGCCCAGTAGTTAATGCATGGTCTGTGGCCTACTACTCAGAAGAATGGTTCACTATAGGAAACAACTAGGCAGACCTCAAGCACAATATTCTGAGTGGAAAAAAGGCCACTCTCAAAAGGTTGTGTATTATATGATGGTTTTCTACGACACTTTGTGGTGTTAAGCTATATAGCATTGGGGAGAAAATTAGTAGTTGTCAGGGGTTAGGGATGGGAGGGGGTATGAGGCTATAGGAGTATCACAGGGGAAATTCCTGTGGTTTTGGAGTAGTTCTGTATGATGGTAGCAGTTGTGGGAATCTACATGTTTGGCTAACTGATTCAGAACTACACGCTTACATGTATCATTATGGCTAGTCTTGTCAATATGCATCTAGAGGACTGAGTGAGTTACTTTTTTGTTGCAGTGATTAAAACCCATGACAAGGACTTACAGAGAAGGATTGTTATTGGGGTTAGGGTTCCAGGGGGGTAAGAGAACCATTGCCTGTGGGGAGCACGGCCATGAGGCATGCAACGGCAGCAATGACAGGCGATGGTAGGGTCTGAGGAGATGGCACATCCAGCACCACACATGAAAAGACGAACTGAGCGATTGAGGGGCCAGGGCCATGGACGTATGGCTGCATCAGTGATGACCACGTCTCAGGTAGAGTCAGCCAGCAGCTTCTCCCCATGCGAAGAATCTCCATGATAGATCCAGTCCAAACAGCGCGAACTAACTGGGCCGACGGTGTTTTAGATGCTGTGCTATGGCCTAGGGGAGGCGTTTCTCATTCAACACCACAGGGGACCTCTCTGTGCTTATTACAACCTCCTGTAAATAAGTAATTATCCCAAGGAAGGAGAATTTAAAATAGTCAAGCTAAAAAGTATTTAAACTATGCTAAAAGATGTAGAATATAAAAACTCCACAACCAATCAAAACGAACAACGAACAACAAACAACAACAACAAAAAGGCACTGTGTGTCCACCATCCAGAAAAGAGAAAAAGAGGCCAAAGTGCCCATGTTGTTTCCTTCTCTCCTGTTCCTTTCCTGTGTCTACTTTCCAGAACCTGAAGTAACCATTGGCTGATTTTGGTATCTGTCATCTTGTATTTATACTCCAATTATACAAACATATACATGCCTTAATAATGTATGGTATTTATTATTTTAGTTTACAAATATTTATAGGGCCTGGAGAGATGGCTCAGTGGTTAAGAGCACCGACTGCTCTTGGAGAGGACGGGTTCGATTCCCAGCACCCACATGGCAGCTAAGAACTGTCTTGCTCCAGATTGCTAGCGGATCTATGACACTCGTCTGACCTCTGCGCGGGGATTGCCATGATACTGAGTGCAACAAACTATACATAAAAAGAGCAGTAAGATATCAATAAAATATAAAAAAAAAGCAAAAAAAAAAAATATAAAAATGTTTAGTACTGAGTGTAATATTGATGACTATGTTTAAAATAAGCACCTTTGTTGTGGTAATAGGCTAATTTGATTCACCTGGAACTGGAGTTGTAGATGGGATACTTGTAGTTTTGGTTTTGGAACATTCTGCCCACAATGGGGGGGGCTCCAATATTTAAAAGACAGTTTCGGAAGCAACCCAGGTCTGTGCAAGAACATCACCAGTGTTTTAACCGGAATCTGAGCCATTGCTGCTCCAAGCCTTCTATTTTAGTTATGAGACAGTGGTCCCCGACAGCCCCAGCTGCAGTTCCTGGCTAGCCAGTAACCGGGCTGCCTCTATCTGCACAGAGATCTGGCAGCCTCTGCCTCTAGTTGGATTAAAGGTGTGCATCACTGGGGCTGGAGAGATATCCTAGCGGTTAAAGAGTGCCGACTGCTCTTGCAGAGGACCCGGTTCGATCCCCAGCACCACGTGGTGGCTGAGAACCGTCTATAACTCCAATTCCAGGAGAACTCCAGTTCCAGGGGAATCCGACACCTCTTCTGACCTCTGTGGCATTGCATGACACGGGTGCACAAACCTGCATGCCGACAGTACATCATAACACTAGAAAATAAATAATAAAAAATTAAAAAAATTTAAAAAAAGGTGATCCTTCTTTCTAATTTTATTTATTTTTTTATTATTTTATGTATTAAACTACATAATAAGATCTATTTATCCTAACAATTTGGTTGTCATTTCAACGTGCTAATTCTACATTTTTGAGTTCCGTTGGTTGCAACAATCACACATGCACACCACACAGATGCTTTCCATTGCAAAATTCAATTGGTTAGAGTGTTGTAAATAATCTACTCCTGATCCTAGCTTGCCACCTCCCTATGCATTCTCTCTATGATTCGGACTATCTAAGAGTGCATTCTGATTATTTCATTTTAATATAGGACCATTTTTGTGCATTTAAAGTTTTACGCCTTTTAGTATTTAAACATTAAACAATGTATACATCTATTTGACATTCCACTCATGATTTAAAAGAAGTTGCTGTTCTAGGGGATAATTTTT
This sequence comes from Rhizomys pruinosus, assembly GCA_009823505.1. Lineage (NCBI taxonomy): Eukaryota > Metazoa > Chordata > Mammalia > Rodentia > Spalacidae > Rhizomys > Rhizomys pruinosus. Next base: position 1,850,834 of record VZQC01007982.1, read on the forward strand.
TTGAGGTGTCAAGAGAAATGGGCTTCTGTTTTAGGTAATGTTGATTGAGTTTCTATTAAATTTGTTCATTCCCACTGACTGTCTTCAACTACGTCCTTTCTGCCACTCTAACTAGCAATTTTGCTCTCAAAGTGGGTGTCCCAACAGCATATTTTAGAACTAATTTGTTTCCCAGGACTGTCACAAGGATTTCCTCCAGGAGGTAACTGCCGCATTGTTCAAATTTGAAAACTAGGGAATGAGAAGTATATTCGTACATGTTTCGTAAGGGTTTCATAAACTATTCATTACACTTGCTTCTTAAATGGCTACCGTTTCTTTGGTCTTTCTTGGTTTCCAAAGAATACACAATTAAAAATCAGTGCTTTTACTATTTGAACAAACTTTTTAGCTAATGAATTTCATGTAATTATTAGTATAGTTTTGATATATGATGTTCTAAATAGTATCTTCATCAGAGTACTTGTGATTCGTAGTGTAGTGCTGTTTTGGTGTAAGCCCATAAGTTCAGTATCAAGTATGCATTGGAGGGGTCAGAAAAAGGGATGTCAGTAATCTCTACAGCGCTCTGGATACTCTGAGAGTTTAAAAGAGACATTGTATTTTCTTAGCATTGGCTCATGTTATGGTGGGTGCGCCTTTGGGGATTGGTTAAACCGGGTCACCTGTGTGTGAGCTAAGAGCATTTCGCATGATTCTTGAACCTGAGGCCTTGAGTCATCCTCTCCATGTACCCTCGGGTATGTTCTTTGCCTGAAACAGTTACACGATTTTATCATCTTCAGTCAACAAATTCTTCTCGACCTTCAGATCGGGATTGTGTTCCTTATGTGGCCAAGTTAGAGAGTAAACCTTACATAATATTATAGATACAATTTATGCATCATTTATAATTACTACATATAACTTCTCTAAGATATAACTTATATGTTCATCTTGTTTGTTGCCTTTTGATAACTCCCAAGTTTACATTCAAATCTTTTGTTTGAAATTATTGTTATCACCTTTAGGATGATAGTATTGTGCGAGATTGAGTTGTTTTCAGCTGTCGGATGTGGTAGATATGTTTACATTTGCTAAGAAATATCTCTTTTTATATATTTAAATGTTATATTTTCTGATATATTAAACTATTGACTGTACACTAGAGTTTTTTTTTTGTTTATTTTTTTTATTTCTTTTTTTTTTTATTTTNTTTTTTTTTTTTTTTTTTTTTTTTGAGACAGGATATCCCTGTAGCCCCAACTGGCCTAGAACTGACCATGTTTACAGGCCAGCATTAATCTCACAGATACCTGCCGGCTTCTGCCTCCCAATGCTGGGATTAAGGGTGTGCAACTGTGTCTAACTTTTTTTTTGAGACAGGATATCCCTGTAGCCCCAACTGGCCTAGAACTGACCATGTTTACAGGCCAGCATTAATCTCACAGATACCTGCCGGCTTCTGCCTCCCAAGTGCTGGGATTAAGGGTGTGCAACTGTGTCTAACTCCAGTTCCAGGTGATCCAACGCCTTCTTCTGACCTCTGTGGACAGTATACAACATGCGTGCATTACACACAGGCAGATAATACACTCACATACATAAAAAAATAAAATATTTTTGAAAAGTATTTACTAATTTATTCATAAAGGCTTGCATATTTATAGTTAGAATGTTGACTTGTCTAAGCATTTAGGCTTTCTACTGGAAGTCTAACTTACTCTTCCCTTTCTGTTCTGAAGGTTCTCCAAAGAATCTACTTGGACACTCCTGTGCTTCAGGTGGTCTTGGGAAATCCCTGATCTCAATAATGAATTTTTAAAATTTTATTGATTTTTTTTATGTGTATGAATGTCCTGTCTGCATGTAAGTCTGTGCACCTGTGTCATGCAATGCTGCGGAGGTCAGAAGAGGACGTCGGATTCCCCTGGAACTGGAGTCAAAGATGGTTCTCAGACACCATGTGGGTGCTGGGGATCGAATCCGGGTACTCTGCAAGAGCAGTCAGCACTCTTAACCACTAGGCCACCTCTCCAGCCCTATAATGAATTTTTTAAAAGAAAAAAGAAAAGGAAGAAGACTCAGGACAGAAGAAGCAGTAGAGAACAAACTACAGAATATGTAAGAATGGAAAAAAGCCTCAGAAGTAGAATGGAGGAAGCAGAACAAAGAATCAGACGTGGAAGATAACACAGAACAACTAAAAACCTCAAGTAAAGATTATAAAAAATTTAAAAATACACAAAAGTACACCAGGAACTGTGGGACACTATGAAAAGATCAAACCTCTGCATCATAGGAATAGAGGAAGGAGAAGAATCCCAAGAGAACGGTATTGATCAGATCTTCAACAGAATAATAGAGGAAAATTTCCCCAAACTAAAAAAGATAAACCAATACAAACACAAGAAGCACATAGAACTCCAAACAGACAAGATCAGAAAAGGAACTCTCCACGCCCAAGTTAAAACGCTAAACGCCCAAAACAAAGACAAAATTCTGAAAGCCACAAGAGAAAAACAACAAGTTACATATAAGGGGAAACCTATCAGAATTACAACTGACTTCTCAGTGCAAACTGTGAAAGCAAGAAGAACGTGGAGCAAAAGATTCCCAGTGTTAATGGACTATAGATGCCAACCCAGGTTTCTATACCCAGCAAAAATGTTGATTATAGTTGAAGGAGAGAGAAAAATCTTCCATGACATAAACAAGATGAAAGAATACATGTCCAGAAAGCCAATCCCTCAGAGAATACTTGAAGCAATTCAAAGGACAGAAGAAAGGAGCAACCATCCCCAGGCACCTAGAAAGAGAGATCAATAAAAGCATAACTGCAGAAGTAGAAACCTAAACCAAAAACGCAAATGGATAATAAGGTGAAAGGAAGCAACACAAACCTATCAGTTATAACCTTAAATTTTAGTGGACTAAACTCCCCAATCAAAAGACATAGACTGGGAGATTGGATTAGGAAACAGAACTCATCCATATGCTGTCTATAAAAAACACATCTTACATTCAAGGATAGGCACCACCTTAAAGTGAAAGGATGGAAAAAAATATTCCAAGCAAATGGTACCAAAAAAGAAAACAGGTGTTGCTATCTTAATATCAGACAAAATAGACTTCAAAGTAAAAGAAATCAGAAGAGGCAAAGAAGGCTATTACATTTTTATCAAAGGAACAATTCACCAAGAAGATTTCACAATTATGAATATATATGTGCCAAACTCCGGTGCACCAAACTTTATAAAGACAATTCTCCAGGACCACAAGGCACAGATTAACCCCAGTACACTCATAGTAGGGGACTTCAGTACCCCACTGAGCCCTTTGGACAGGTCAACAGGACAAAGATTAAACAGAGAGACATCTGAACTGAATGATATGATAGACCAAATGGACCTCACAAACATCTACCAAATATTCTACCCTAATACCAGAGAATACACTTTCTACTCAGCACCCCACGGAACATTCTCCAAAATCGACCACATACTGGGACACAGAAGAAACCTCCACAAATACAAAAAGATTGAAATAATTTCATGCATTCTATCAGACCACAGTGCAATAAAGCTCACTATCAACACCAGAATAAGCCCTACTATCTACAAGAACACATGGAAACTAAACAACACACTCTTGAATAATGAATGGGTCAAGGAAGAGATAAAGAAATAAAGCATTCCTGGAACTGAATAACAATGATAATACAACACAACAAAACCTATGGGATACTTGGCCTGCCTCTCCTCCCAAGTGCTAGGAAGAAAGGCATGCGCCACCACAAGCCCGTTTATTTAGTTTAAACAGTCCACTTTTAAAAAATTTTTGTATTGTTGTATGTGTATGAGTGTACTGTCGGCATGTAGGTCTGGGCACCCATGTTGTGCAGATGCCGTGGAGGTCAGAAGAGGGTGTCTGAATTCCGGGAACGGGAGTTCTACTGAATTGGAGTTACAGACGGTTCTTAGCCGCCATGTGGGATGCTGTGTTGAACACGGGTCCTCTGCAAGAGCAGTGGGTGCTCTTAACTGGTAGGGTATCTCTCCAGCCCCCCCCAGCTCATTTAGTTTAATGGTTCATTTACATTCTATTTTTCTTGTGTCCGTTTCTACAAGGTTTGCTGGAAAACTACACTTTGTTTAGCTTTTCAATTTTGTGCTTAGAGAAGTTTCATCTTCTCTTTCCCATAATATATGCATTTGCCACTAGAAGTTTTCTTCTGACAGTTTCTAGAAGTTTTGATTTGTGTGTTTTCATTGTGAAAATACTTTAGTTCAAAATAATTAATTTCATAACACTTTAAAATTTGTATTAATCACTTTTTAATCTTTGACCCATAGGTTATTTGGAATGATATTTCTTAATTTCTAAACATTTGGGGGGTTCCTAATTACTTTTAAAATTTATTATTTTTATTTTAGTGGTGATCATAGATTGCCTGCAATGTATTTAAGTGCCTCGTTCATGCAAAGCTGGTGGAGAGCGGGGAGAAGAACAGTGGTGGATTCCCTGGAACTGGAGTTAGGACATTGCTTAGCCACCATGTGGAGCTGGGAACAGACCTAGGTCCTTCCGGAAAGAGTAAGCCAGTGCTCTTAACGCTCAGTCATCTCTCTATCCCTACCATTTTTAAAAAACCGTNAGTTTATAGCCCTGGGTGCCTATATTAGTAAAACAGAAAGAGCACAGTGAATGAATCTAACACTTCAGCTAAAAAGACTTCAGAGACAACCACAAATGAACACTAAACCCAAAACTATGGAAGAGATACAAATCAGAGCAAGAAATCAAAATGAAACCAAAGAAAGACCTATACAACAAATCAGTGAAACCAAAATTTGATTTTTTAAAAGGATAAACAAGATATCTAGACCTCTAGCCCAGTTAACCAAAAGAAAGAAGGATAAACTCCAAATCAATGCAATCTATGATGAAAGGGGAAATACCTACAACAGACAAGGAAAAGAGCCAGAATATCATATGGGATTACTTCAAAAAACCATACTCTACGAGTTTGAAACACTAGAAGAAATGGATGAATATATCTGAAATCATGGGAACAAACAAAGCTCAACCAAGAGAGAATCGACAGACTATAAACAGACCCATAGGATTTAATGAAATTGAAGATGTAATCAGAAACCTCCCAACTAAAAAAAGCCCCAGGCCCTGTGATCGGTTTTTCATGTACAGAAATTTCCTTAAATGAAAACATTTTATCAAAAAAGACTTACAACCATATTATTCAAATTGTTTAGAAGATACAAACAAGAGGGAATTCTCCCAAACACCTTCCTACTATGAAGCCAGCATCATCTATTACCAAAACCAGGCAAAGATACAACCAAAAAGGACCATGACCCCACTCTCACTAATGAATACAGAATGGCCAAAATTCTAAACAGGATACTGGCAATTGCATACAGACACACAACAAAAATATCATCATCATGGGACCAAGTTTGAGGACTTCATACCAAGATACTCGATTTGCAGACAGAGGGATGGGTGATTCAAACAATATGAAAAAAGATCAATTATATCATCAGGAATATAAATGGAAGCATAGAAGAACAAAAACCAACAGCCACTCAATTCTCAATTGGGAGTGCAACTGTTTATCGAGATGCACCTCTGCTTGGCGAGAGCTCGACAATAGAAAGTCACCGAATAGAAAGTATGACGTTGGTACTAACTCTCGCCTGCTGGCTGAAGGTTAAATAAAAATAAAAAAAAAAAAAAAAAAAGGGGGGGTTATCTGAGGAATATCCAAATACCTCAAGGTTTCTTCTGGCTTTCGCCATACATGCACTACACATTTTTTTCAGATTCTCTATTACCGGTGTAAGAATCATTACGATTATAACTGTGCTGGGTTGTGGTGGTGGCATCGATGACAGTCATGGAGCTTACACCTTCTTGTTTTTCTTTATTCCAGTACCGCAGAGCGCAGAGGCTAAGGAGTTCTCTGTGAGGTCAAGACCAACCAACCTGGTCTAACAGATCATATGCAAAGCTCCAGGCTAGCTGGAACTAAAGGGGGACCCTTATCGTGCAAAAAGAACCAAAAAAAAAAAAAAAAAAAAGAATCTTGGAAATGGGAATAAATATATACATATAATAATATTAATTATATATACATGAATATATTTTAATATATAATAATATATTTGTTGTATATATATATTTAATATTATAATTATATATATTAATATATGGTTGGTGCGATGCCTTTAATTCCTAGCAGTTTGGGAGGCAAGGCAGGTGGATCTTTGTGTTTTCAAGGCCTGCCTGGTCTAATGGTGAGCTCCAGGCCAGACGGGAGGCTATATAGGGAGGCCCTGTCCTCAAAAACCAAAAAATAAAATAAGTAAATATGAATAATGATCTTAAGGAAATAGAGTTTGAATCATGAAATTTTAAGCTTTTCCATAAGCACAATATAAGAGTATCATAAATTAAGAAAGGTATCTAATAAGTATTATAAATACTATGGTGGTTCAATTGTATGCAATAATTATGAACCATTTCTAAAAACTAGCCATTAAAAAGGGGGAACTTAATATTTTCCACTTACTGCCTGAAAAGGGGATTGCTAGCAGTTGATTCTCTCTGGTAATACACAGATAGTTGAAATAATTTCCTCAAATGTAAGGAGTTTCAATTAAGAAGTTAGAGGTATTGGTTGCCTATCACCTAGCTCTCTTTGTAAAAGTATAAGGTAGGCCTTTTTATATATATTTCTGTTTAAGAAAAACATAAGGTCTTGGGTACTAGAGCAGCTTGGCTCAGCCATGGACTGCTCCTTCTGACTTGAATTATTAGATCCATCGATCGCAGGCCCTAAGGAAGACCAACATGCTGTAACTCTAGCTCCAAGGGGATCTGTGACGTTCCTTACTGACGGCTCTCACAGGAACATGCACACAGAAGGGAGGTGCCATAGTAACTACGCAGACCGTGAGTACACATGTCAGATACACAGAATTTATACACAGATTTTTTTCAAAGTGCAGGTTAATTTTCTCTGGCGGGTTTTTTCATTTTGGTTTTCTTTTTTCTTATTTAAGAAAAGCAGGCTTCTGTTATAAAGGCAAGGTCCTCCCAATCAGATTTTACAATATCAAGAGTGCGAGCGGAAGCTAAGAAAATGTGGTTAAGGCTCATAATGAGCAGCTACTGATGCTGGAAGTGTTCACCATACGCGAAATTTGAAATGGGTTTTCCGTAAAATGAAAAACTCCACTTCTCTGAAACTCCTTTGATCCCAAACTGTGGTGACAAGACCCAATCGCGCGAACATTTGAGGTTTCATGTTTGCCACACTGCTTTGATGCTTGGAATATTAAATAAATTACTGCTTTTTTTTTCAAACTCTGCTACAGTCAAAGTATGCTTTTATTTTAGGGGTAATACAGTTATGGCGTTTACTTCCTTTTTTATAAGTAACTTTTTCTGCCATATATTTTTTCTTTCTTATCTATTTCGTTTCTTTTCATTTTTCCAAAACAAGTTTATTTTCCTTTTATTACGTACTCTAGCCGGTAATACTATGGTATTTACAAATAAAATTCTCGAAGACCCAATGTTTTGCCTTCGTGTGTGTATCCTTAAGAAAGTACCATGTGGGTGAGATGAGACACTTGGCTGTTGGTGTGGTGGTCGTCCAAGGCGTCAGATCTGTGATCCCCAGAGTATAAGAACTTGTTGTGGGGTTCGTGTCCCTACACCAAAGGACTTATTCTATGGGGCCATCAACCGATACCCTGTCGCTCACACTCCCTCCTGTCGGCGTCTCGCCTTCCCCGTCCCGCCTTTATTTGCGACCCTTCAGTCGTTCCCTGTACGAACTCGACTCCTCCCGCGTGCGTTTATCTGGCTTGGACAGCCTAACACACGGTCTAGAGTCAGCACACAAGCCCTTTTTTTTTTTTAATTTTGTTCTTTTACTTAATTTAAACTTTTTATGCTTATTTCAGGTATTTTCTGTGTAATTGGGTATGAAGTGTACTGTCTTGACATGCAAGAGTTTGGGTGCAGACGGATCCCATGTCAAAATGCAATCCGCAGAGGTCAGAAGAGGGTGTCCGGATTCCCCTGGAATTGGACGGTGTAAAAGGATTAAATTTCATCTCGTCACAAGCCGCCATGGGGTGGGTGAATGTGGTGGGATAACGAAACCCTGGGGTCCTCTCTGCCAAGAGCAGTCGGTTGATATTCATTAATGAATTGCTCTTCAACTGCTAGTTGTCCGCAATGACTATCTCTCCAGCCCCAGACAGAATGTATATATTTTTTTATTGACCCAGAAAGTCAGTTTCACCCCATAGGATGTTGTCCTAAGGAAAAGATACCAAGTAGAATTAATAATGTATGGATTCATTAAGGTGCCACTACCTGTTTGTTGTTATTTTTTTCTAGACTCTTTTCTATATACCCCTATGCTTAGCAGGAAATTGGGTAGGGTTACATTCTTAGAGGGTAGTTTCCTGTTACGTATACTGGGAAAAATGCAGTGGAAAGACAGGATCTCTCTTCTGTTAAGGCTTACATTTGAGAGCAGTGGAACTATGAGCCACTTTAGCTACTGAGTTCTTAAAATATGGTTACTGTAACTGAAGAACTTAAAATCATAATTACACTTGAGTTGTCAAGTGGCTTGTGTAATGGCAAGACGCTGTTTGTTTTGTGCAGTCTGGACTATGTAGTTTCTCAGTATGGTGTGTCTGACCAACTTTTATGTTGTGTATATTTCATGAGTTTGAACTGTTACATATGTCCATAATGATGAATTCAGGTGCCTGTTGGGGCCAGAAGAAGTCGGTGGCATTAGATACCTGATTGGGATTACTTTGGGGGGGTTGAGGGGGGGGGTGGGGGGGCTTGTGGGGGGGGGGTGGGGGGGTTGGGGGTTGCTGGGGGGGTGGGGGTGCGGGGGTGGGCGGGGGGGGGAGGGGTGGGGGGGGGGGGGGGGGGGGGGGGGGGGCGGGGAGTGGGGCGGGGATGTGACGAGGGGCGGGGGGGGGTGGGGGGGGGGGGTTTTAAAAAATAGGTTGTGAAACAGTGATGTGGTGAAAACTGACCATCTGACCCAGGTCTCTATACATAAGAGCATGTTTGTTCTTAACAAATCTTCAAGATAATGACATACGAACTATCTTCAATGCCTTTCCACATCCTGTATGTAGGAAATGAATTATTAAGTAAAAAGTCATGTAAATGAAAATAACTATGCAGGTCTTAGGTTGGTAATACCTAAATGGTAATTTGAGATAGTAAGTATTATTCTGGTTTTCTCTTTTGCCGATTTCTCAAACTTAATCACAGGATGATTATTTTGCATTTCATTCTCACTATGTTTGAGGTGATTTGGCTAAGGCATGTCAATATAACTTTTGTATTTTTAATTTTCTCTATAGCCAGGAGTAGGAACAAAAATTGCTGAAAAGATTGATGAATTTTTAGCAACTGGAAAATTGCGTAAACTGGAAAAGGTAAAAATTTAACTTATCTCTTTGTGTCTTTCCTTACGGCAACTGTAACATAGCAGAATAATTGATGTCCCTCTTTCTAGTGAGATTCACTTGAAAAAAGTGATTGTTGGGCTTTTTAGATTTAAGTATTCTATTATTTATTTATTTATTTATTTATTTATTTATTTATTTATTTATTGTGTGTGTGTGTGTGTGCGCTTGCGTGTGTGTGTGTGTGTGTGTGTGTGTGTGTGTCTGTGTGTCTGTGTGTCTGTGTGTGTGTGTACGCATGCCATGGCTCATGTACGGAGGACAGAGGACAAGTTGTGTGAGTTCGTTCTTTTACCATGTAGTTCTGGGGACTGAACTCAGGTTGTCAGCTTGGAAGCAGGTGCTTTTAATGGATTAAGCAGTCTTACTGGCCTCCACTGGTTATCTTTGTTTTTATTTATTATTAAAAATATTTTGGGGCTGGAGAGATGGTTCAGCAGTTAAGAGCACCGACTGCTCTTGCAGAGGACCCAGGTTCAATTCCCAGCACCCACATGGTGGCTGAGAACCATCTTTAACTCCAGTTCCAGGGGAATCCAACGCCCTCTTCTGACCTCGGCGTTGCACGACATGGGTGCACCAACGTACATACAGATAGTACACTCATACACATAAAAAAAAATAAAATTAAAAAAAATGTTTTAAAATTTTATTTATTTACTTAAATATTTATGTATTTATTTGTGTGTGTACACAGCACACATATGGAGGTCAGATGATAACTTGGGGGAATCAGTTGTCTCCTACCCCGTGGATCGTGGGATCAAACTCATGTTATCAGGCTTGGTAGCAGGCACTTTTACCCATTGAACCATCTCATTGGCCTCTAGTTGTCTTGGTTCTACTGATACTTAGCTTGATCATGTTTTATTTGGTGCACATTCTCCATATTTTCCTCAATATGCTGAAATATATAGAAATCTACAATCAGTAAGTATATGACTACTTTTTAAAAATTATTTATTTTCTATGTGTATGAATGTACTGTCTGCATGTAGGTTTGTACACCCGTGTCGTGCAATGCCACGGAGGTCAGAAGAGGGTGTCGGATTCCCCTGGAACTGGAGTTCTCCTGGAATTGGAGTTACAGACGGTTCTCAGCCACCATGTGGGTGCTGGGGATCGAACCCGGGTCCTCTGCAAGAGCAGTTGGTGCTCTTAAGCACTAGGCTATTTCTCCAGCCCCATGACTACTTTTTAAAAAATAAATGTTCCATATATGCTTGAAAATAGATTAATTTTGCACTTGTTATTCTATATATGTTCATTAAGAAAAGTTTAATTTTTTTTTCACCTTTTCTATATTCTGTGTTGGTTTTTTCTAAGTTACTGAGAGAAATATATTTAAAATTTCCATTATGGTTATATAATTATACCTTTCATTTTGGTTCTGTTAGGTTTGGTTCTGTTATAGTTTTCTGAATAAAGTGTAATTTTTTTTTTTCCAGAGAGGAGGTTCTCTTATGTTGCTCAGGTTTGTCTTTTTTTTTGAGACAGGGTTTCCCTGTAGCCCTAGCTCCCTGGAATTCACTGTAGACTAGAGGCTGGCCTTCATCTTACAGAGATCTGTCTGCTTCTGCCTTCCAAGTGCTGGGACTAAAGGCATGTGCCACCACACCTGGCTAGGTTGGTTTTAATTTTTTTGACTTATTTATATTTGTATGAATGTTTGCCTGTTTGTGAGTGCATTCATGCATACGATGCTTGCAGAGGCCAGAAGAGGCCATCACATGCGTTGGAACTGGAGTTGCAGATGGTTGTTAGTCACCATGTGGGTGCTGGGAACTGAACCCCGGCCCTCCGGAAGAGCAATCAGGGCTCTTAACCACTGAGCCATCTCTCCAGCCTTCTTCAGGCTGGTCTTGAACTCCTGAACTCCAGTGATTTCCCAGCCTTCCTCTCTCTCCTAGGTGCTGGAACTTACAGGGGGGTAGCACTGTGCCTAACTGAATCATGCTTTTTGTACTCTGAAGGAACATACTTTCCCACTGGAAAGCTTATTCTTCATAAAATGAGTTTTCCCCAGTTTTAGTGTGACTGCAATAGATTTGGCAGTTACATGATACATTTTCATTCTTTTCTTTTCTTTTTTTTAAATTTTATTATTATTATTTATTTCTGTATGTGTATGAATGTACTGTCTGCATGCAAGTCTGTGCACCCGTGTCGTGCAATGCTGCGGAGGTCAGAAGAGGGTGTCAGACTCCCCTGGAGCTGGAGTTCTCCTGGAACTGGAATTTCAGACGGTTCTCGGCTGCCATGTGGGCGCTGGGGATCGAACCTGGGTCCTCTGCAAGAGTGGTCGGAGCTCTTAACCGCTAGGCCATCACTCCAGCCCCCATATGTATATACTTTTATCATTTGTGCTGTAACTTTTGTTTTGTTTTGTTTTGTTTTTGAGACAGTCTCCCGGTAGCCCCAGCTGCCATGGAACTTGCTGTGTAGACCAGAGAAGCCTCCATCTCTTAGAAATACACCAGCCTCTACCTCCCAAGTGCTGGGTTTAAAAGTGTGTGTTTTTTTAAAAATTTTTTTATTTATTTCTGTATGTATATGAATGTACTGTCTGCATGTAGGTTTGTGCACCCGTGTCATGCAATGCCGCGGAGGTCAGAAGAGGGTGTCGGATTCCCCTGGAACTGGAGTTCTCCTGGAATTGGAGTTTCAGACTGTTCTTGGCTGCCATGTGGGTGCTGGGGATCGAACCCGGGTCCTCTGTAAGAGCGGTTGGTGCTAGGCCATCTCTCCAGCCCTAAAAGTGTGTCTTTTACACCTGGCCCTGTTCCTTTTTTTTTTTTGTCTTTTCGAGACAGGGTCTCCCCTGTAGCCCCAGCTGTCCTGGAACTTGCTCTGTAGACCAGGCTGGCCTTGAACTCACAAAGATCCACCTGCTTCTGCCTCCCAAGTGCTAGGATTAAAGGCGTGTGCCACCACTCCTGGCTACATTTTTTTTTTTTTTGACATGTTCTCACTCTATAGCGCACGTTTTCCTAGAACACATTATGTAGCCTAAACTGACTTTGAAATCATGTTAATTCTCTCCATCAGCCTCCTTAGTGTTGGGATTACGGATGTAAACTACCATGATTAGCTCAAATGCAATATACTTTGAGGTAAAGTCTTGTTATGTAGCCCATGTTGTCCTTGAACTCAATGTCCTTCTGCCTTTGCCTTCTAAGTCCTGAGAAGACAAGGAGTCAGCACCTTAACCAGCAGGGTGTTATGTTTTTCCTACCTATTCTGTGTTTCTTTCTGAAGTATGTGTGTGTATATGTGTGTGTGGGTGTGGGTGGGTGCGTGCGCGCGCGCCAGAGGTTGACATTAGGTATCTTTCTCAACTACTCTCTGCCTTATTTTTTGAGATAGAGTTTAAATCCAGAGTTCAGCCAGTCTTAACTGCCAGGCTCTCAAGCCCCAGGCATCCTTCTATCTCTATCTCCCTAGCACCGAGATTACAGGCATGCACGGCTGTACCTGAATTAAAAAAATTTTAATTTATTAATTTTATTTTATATGTATTAGTGTATAGCATGCATGTATGCAAGTGCACCATGCAATGCCCTTGGAGGTCAGAAAAGAGTGTTGGATCTCCTAGAACTGGAGTTAGATAGTTGTTAGCCGCCACGTGGGTGCTGGGAACCAAACCTAGGTCCTCAGCAAGAGAAGCCAGTGCTCTTAACAGCAGAACAATCTCTCCAGCCCCTCCCTGCATCTGACTTTTGTACATGGGTGCCGAGGATCAGACAAGCACTTTATGGACTGAGTCATCTCTCAGACACTCTTTTCTTCTCTTGACTCTTTGTGGAGTGACTGAGCATGTCTTTCTTTATTCTTCTATAAAAGTGTCATAAATTCCCATGGGGCCCCCACTCTGATTCAATCCTATTTCTCTGTCTTTCCAGAGTATTTTAAAAAGCATATGCGATATCCTATAATCTCATTCTTCATTTGATTTTAGTCAAAAGTTGAAGAAGAGTAAAGTTTCATTTTTTTTTTTTTTTGGTCTTTTCCAGACGGGGTCTCCCTGTAGCCCCAGCTGTCCTGGAACTCACTCTGTAGACCAGGCTGGCCTTGAACTCACAAAGATCTGCCTGCCTCTGCATCCCAAGTGCTAGGATTAAAGGTGTGCACTAGCACGCCTGGCTAAGTTTCATTCTTAATATGTCAGAATGCATCTTTAAAAATTAATTTCTATATTTTATTTATGTGTGTACACACGTGTGTAGATACATACATGTTTGTGTCCATGTTTGTGGGTGTGCAGTGCATGTATGAGCATCATGATGTGTATGTGGAGGTCAGAGGACAACTTTTGAGAGTCAGTTTTCTCTTTCCAATGTAGGTCCTCCTGGGTATTGAACTCAGATCATCAGGCTCAGCAGTGGGAGCCTTCACCCACCAACACATCTCACCAGCCCTAAAATACTTTCTCTTTTTAGATAGGCTTTCACTATGTAGCCTCACTAGCCTAGAATTTGCTATGTAGACTAGGCTGGCTTTGAACTCACAGAGAGCTGCCTGCTTCTGCCTCCTGAGTTCTGGAATTAAAAGCTTGTACCACCATGCACAGCTAAAAATTTATTTTAAAACATATGATGATAGCCAGGTGTGGTGGTACATACCTTTAGTTTGTTTAATCCCAGCACTCAGGGGGGAGTTAGAGGTGGGCAGGGAGTGGGGAATCTGTGAGATAAAGGACAGCCTGGTTTACATACACACTTCCAGGCTAGTCAGGCTACAAGAAAACTAAACTAAATCAAGAAACCATATCCCATGATTAAATCTGAAAGCTTGGCAGTTCATTAATATTATTCCTACTCAGTTTTCAAATTCTTTTGACTCTCATTTAGTTTCCTCATTGGATCATGATCTAATGTTGCTCCATGAATTACAAGTATTAACATACCCTTAACGCTCTAGGTTCCCCTCCATTTCTTCTTTTTCTTTTTTCTTTTTCTTTTTTTGAGCATAGCTATCAAGGAATTGGGTAATTTGTTGCCTGGTTTCCCAGCCTGCACTTTCCTGATTTCATTCTTACTTATCAGTCAACGTGCTCCCATTTCCTCTGTTACCTGTAAATTAGCAGTTAGAACGGGAGACTTGATTTGATTAAGATGGCTTTTCACGAATATCCGGTAGGTTATTTTGTGTGAGTCTCTCAGGAAGCTCACAGTGTCTGCTTTTCTTTTCCTACTCTTTTTATGGTATTAGCTGACATTAGTCATTATTACTTTGATGTATTAATTCATTAGGGGATAGAAAATGTGGAGATATTATGATTGTATTGTTCTTTCTTCATTCATCAGCAGGAATACGTCTACAAAGAAAAACTTCTCCTCCTTGCCTAGTTGGTTATGAAGCAGTAAGGCAAGACAAATGCTTAATTCTTCCACTTTGTCAGTTTTCAAAAGTAGCAGTTTTGTTCTTCAGCATCTTCCAAAGTCAAGTTAAAAAATAAAACTGAGGGGCTAGAGAGATGGCTCAGCGGTTAAGAGCACCAACTGCTCTTGCAGAGGAACTGGGTTCGATTCCTAGCACCCGCATGGCGGCGGCTAGAACCATCTTTAACTCCAGTTCCAGGGGAATCCGATGCCCTCTTCTGACCTCTGTGGCATTGCATGATATGGGTGCACCAACCTACATGCAGACAGCACACTCATACACATAAAAAATAAAAAAATAAAGCTGAGCGTGGTGGCGCACGCCTTTAATCCTAGCACTTGGGAGGCAGAGGCAGGCAGATCTTTGTGAGTTCAAGGCCAGCCTGGTCTACAGAGCGAGTTCCAGGACAGCTGGGGCTACAGGGAGACCCTGTCTCAAAAAAAACCAAAAAAAAAAAAAAAGATTAAAAAAATAAACTGCTATTATGTAGTTCAATTCCAATATAGTATAATTCCATTCTTATTTGTATATAAACCATCCATGCTTGTCCAGCATAATGGTTTACTTATTCCCTGAATTGGTTTGACTTCTTTTCGTTTTCATCTGTCTTGTGACATTTCCTGCTTTGACTTGGAATCAGTCACTTCAAGGGGTCCTGGTTTCTTTTAGTGAGAGGTAATATTTAATTACAGTTTTATTCCTTTATTTTGTGATGGATGGCACACGCTACAGTGCGCGTATGGAGGTTGGAGGATGACTTGTGGGAATTAGTTGGCTTTCTCCTTCCACCTGTGGGTCTCAGGTGTGGAACTCAGGTTATCAGTCTTGGTGGCAAGTGCTTTTAGGTGCTGAGCCATTTCCATGGCCCAGGCAAACAGTGTTTGAGAAATAGCACAATCCAGGTGCCTGAGGCCACTTTGTTTTTGAATTACTCATTGTTTTTCACCTTTTCAGTAAGCAGAGCCAGAAAAATAGATTGAAAGAAAAAGATAGATCATAAGTTCATTCTGTTGTTTTCAGCTGAATTCAAGGTTTAGAGTTTTTCTTAACTGTCCCCATTCTATCACACCAAGACTTCTGGTTTTGACACCTACCACATATCTTATCAGATATCCTCATACTGTATGTACCTAATTATTTAGGATTTTCTTCCCTTTTTTATTCATATAGTCTACTGGGTTTGTTCAGTTAATTCACTTTGGAAATTTCTTTGCATTTATGTTGCCAATAAGATGGCAGAGTATATTTATTATTTTTTCTCATCACTGTGGTAAAACACTCAGCAAGAAGCAACTTAAGGGAGCGGCAGTTTATTGTGGCTCACAGTTCGAGGGGATACAGTCCATACTGGTGCCGAAAGGCTGGCAGCAGGAGGCTCTGTGTGTGGCCAGTGGCTTCTCACATCTCAGTGGAACAGGAAGCAGAGCTGTGATATAACTCCCGAGGCTCCACCCCCTTATGACCCAGCTGTTCCAGCTAGGGCCCACTTCCTAAAGGTTCCACAATCCAAATAGCACCATCAATCAACTGGTATTAAATGTTCAAACAAATGACTCTGGGGACATTTGACATTCAAACCAGAGCATGTAGCTTAAATAGATTTATTTACGTAAACCTGACTTTAATATTTAGGAATTACTTATGATTTTCTTATCATGTAACATATTTCCATGGTGCCCCATCTCCCACAAAACCTGCCTCTTATTTCTGTTTCTCCTACTTTATTTGCTTTCTCTCCTTACAGGAAACAATTGAAATAATTTTATGCTTTGTCTTTCTATTATTTATTTTGGTATAGGAAAAGCTCATACCCTCTTGCCTTTTCTTAGATAAAATGTTGACATACAGTGAGAGTTAGTATTAACAGGCAGTGTGACAGAATCTATAATCACTTGGGAGATGGGTGTCCGGGCATGCCTCAGAGAGCAATATTTTGATTATGTTAAATGATGAGTGTGGGGCTGGAGAGATGGCCTAGCGGTTAAGAGCGCCGACCGCTCTTACAGAGGACCTGGGTTCGATCCCCAGCACCCACATGGCGGCCGAGAGCGGTCTGAAACTCCAATTCCAGGAGAACTCCAGTTCCAGGGGAATCCGAGACCCTCTTCTGACCTCCACGGCATTGCACGACACGGGTGCACAGACTTGCATGCAGACAGTACATTCATACACATACAGAAATAAATAAAAAAATTAATAAAAAAAATTTAAATGATGAGTGTGATGATTTTTTTTTTTTTTTATTTTTTTTTATTCGGGATATCCCTTGTGCCTTACCTTTCCTTGTAATCAATCTTTTGACCAGCGGTGCC
>VZQC01007982.1:1869983-2055336 GCA_009823505.1 Rhizomys pruinosus
CCCTGTCTCGAAAAGACAAAAAAAAAATTCATTTTTCCTGTTTAGCAGTATTTACATATTTATATTCTCTCTCTCCTCTCTTCTTTCTTCTCTCTACTCCCCCCCTCCTTGTTATGTAGCCCAGGCTAGTCTTGAACTCATATGCCTACCTTGACCTTGCAAGTGTTGGGATTATAAATGTGAGTCACTACACCCATCTCATTGTTGTTTCTTTTAAAATATTTTATTTATTATTTTTATTTTATGGTATGAGTGTATTGTCTGCATGTGAGTGCACCTGTGTCTTGCAATGCCCACAGAGGTCAGAAGAGGGCACTGGATCCCCTGGAACAGGAGTTATAGATGGTTGTTGGCTGGTGTGTAGGTACTGGGAATTGAATCCCGGTCCTCTGCAAGAGCAGTCAGTACTCTTAACTAACTGCTGAGCCATTTCTCCAACCCTTTTATTTATTTTCAAACTATCAATAATAGCTCAGGCCGGGCGTGGTGGCGCACACCTTTAATCCTAGCACTTAGGAGGCAGAGGCAGGTGGATCTCTGTGAGTTCAAGGCCAGCCTGGTCTGCAGAGAGTTCCAGGCCAGCTGGGGCTACAGGGAGACCCTGTCTCGAAAAGACAAAAAAAGAAAATAATTTAAAAAAATAAATAGATCAGCATTAATACAGATTTAACTTTGGAAAAAATACTAGAATTTATAATCACAATCATTTTGTAGGATATTGAGAAAAATCCAGGGCTGACAAGAGGGCTTAGCAGGGGAAGGTGCTTATCACCAAGCCTGACAACCTAAGTTTGATTCTCCAGAACCCACAGAGTGGAAAGAACCAACTCCCACTAGCAGTTCACTGGCTTCCACATGTGTGCCATGACACACATGCACCCACACACATATATGCATGTAAAATTAATTTTTTTTTCTGAGACAGTGTCTCCTACAGTCCTAGTTGGCCTGGAATTCACTCTGTAAACCAGGCTGGCCTTGAACTCACAGAGATCCGCCTGCCTGTGCCTCCCTAGTACTAGGATTAAAGGTGTGCGCCACCACACTCGGCTTAAAGAGGGTTCTTAGCTGCCATGTGGGTGCTAAGAATCGAACCCAGGTCCTCTGCAAGAGTGGTTGGAGATTTAACTGATGAGCCATCTTTACAGCCCCATAAAATTAATTTTTAATGTAAAAAAGGATTTTAAAAGAAAAAGGAAACTGTGGTATTTTACCATCATATAAATTTTAGAATGCTTGGGAATCCTGAGTGTTAACTGGTTTGAAAAGTGGCATGTTCTATTTATAGCATGTTCCATTTGCTGTTGGAATGTAAAAATCTTTCTAGCTTCTCAGTGAATGTATGCCAAAGAAATCAGTATTTAGTACTTTAAATTTAAAGAAAAAATGAAAAAGGGGCAAGTCTAGAAATGTTATTGTCTCTAAATGATAATTTATAAAATTCTAAGACATTTCCTACCTTAAAATAAAACAGTAAATGTTTTGTTTTTTTTTAATAAGCTTCTAGCCAGGCATAGTGGCACACACCTTTAACATCAGAACTCAGGAGTCAGAGGCAGGTGGATCTCTATAAATTCAGTGCCAGCCTTGTCTACATAGGAAGCTCCAGGACAGCTGGGGCTACATAGTGGGATCTATTATAAATTTTATATATATATATATATACATTGTGTATGAGGGGACGGAGAGGTGGGTCAGTGGCTAAGAGTACTGGCTGCTTTTGCAGAGGACCCAGATTTGGTTCCCAGCAACCATATAGCAGCTAACGACTGTCCGTAACTCCAGTTCCAGGGGATCTGACGCCCTCTTCTAATCTCCATGTGCACAGCACCAGATGACATGGGTGCATTTATATGTATGTAGGCAATTTACTCCTAAACATAAAATAAAAATAATAATAAATTTTAAAAATCTGAGAGTCTCAACAGGCACACCACTGGTCCTCTCCCAAATCAGCTACTTATTTAGATTTTTATCAATTCCTACATTATGGTCAAAAGACTGAATTTGAGGGCTAGAGAAACAGCACTGAGTTTTCTTGCAGAGGACCTGGGTTCAATTCCAACCACTCACATGGTGGCTAATAACCATCCATAACTTCTGTTCCAGGGGATCCACCACCCTCTTCTGACCTCCGTGGGCATTGTGTGACATGATAGTATTTTATATTTTATGTATATGAGTGTATTGCAATGTCAATACACTCATATACATAAAATATAAAATACTAAACTTCTAGGGCCGGGGAAGCAGCTCAGTTGGTAAAGGGCTTGCCTAACATGCAGGAAGCCCAGAGTTCCGTTCCCATTAGAGCTTTTTTTTTTTTTGGTCTTTTCGAGACAGGGTCTCCCTGTAGCCCCAGCTGTCCTGGAATTTGCTCTGTAGACCAGGCTGGCCTTGAACTCACAAAGATCTGCCTGCCTCTGTCTCCTAAGTGCTAGGATTAAAGGCGTGCGCCACCACGCCCGACTTATATTTTTATACCCTTAATGTTTTTCATGAAGCAAAAAGTTTTGAGTTTTGATAAAACTGCACTTTACCAGCTTTCTCTCAAGGATTGTACATTTTGCATAGTAGGTAAGGAACTGTTGCTTTAGCCATTAGCAGTTTTCCTTTCTGTTTTCTTCTACAAGTTTTATAGTGTTAGCTTTTTTTTTACATTTATGTCTTTTGTTCATTTTGAGATAGTTTTTGTAACATGGAGCAAGATATAGATAGATAATGGTTGTCATTTTTGCACATAAGCATTGATTCATTCCAGCATCATTTTTTAAAATTAATTTTATTTATTTCTGTATGTGTATGAATGTACTGTCTGCATGTAGGTCTGTGCACCCACGTCGTGCAATGCCGCGGAGGTCAGAAGCGGGTCTCGGATTCCTCTGGAACTGGAGTTCTCCTGGAATTGGAGTTTCAGACAGTTCTCAGCCGCCATGTGGGTGCTGGGGATCGAACCCGGGTCCTCTGTAAGAGCAGTCGGTGCTCTTAACCGCTAGGCCATCTCTCCAGCCCCCAGCATCATTTGTTGAAAGGACCATTTTTTCCCCCTTTGGCCTGGAACTACTAAGTAGACCGAGCTGGCCTTGATTTCACAGAGATCTACCTGCCTCTGGCTCCCAAATGCTGGGATTAAGCCACCATGCTCGGCTTGGGTCCCCCCGCCCTTTTTTTTTTTTGAGGCAGGGTCTCCCTGTAGCCCCAGATGGCCTGGAACTCACTCTGTAGACCGAGCTGGCCTTGATTTCACAGAGATCTACCTGCCTCTGGCTCCCAAATGCTGGGATTAAGCCACCATGCTCGGCTTGGGTCCCCCCGCCCTTTTTTTTTTTTGAGACCTCATTATGTAGACCAGGCTGGTCTTGATCTCTCTAGCCCTGAGAGTTTTATTTTATATAAAAAGTTCTAAAATTATTCTGGGTGTGGTGGCAAATGTAATCCCAGCACTTGGGAGGCAGAGGCAGAGGCAGGCAGATCTCTGTGAGTTCAAGGGCAGCCTGGTCTACATAGTGAGTTCTGGGCTAGGTGGGGCTACAAGGAGACCATGTCTCAAAAACAAAAACAAAAAAAGTTCTAAAATTAATTAATGCGCATATGCACGTGGGCACGCATGGCCTGGTGAAGTGTAGAAGTCACAGGGCAACTCATGGGCACCATTCCCTTTCATCCTGGTCCCAGGGCTCAATCTCAGGTCATCAAGCTTGCTGAGCAGCTCCCTTATCTACTGAGCTATCTTGCATTTATTCTTTACCATGAATAGATGCTGAACTTTGTCAAAGGTTTCTCATGCTTCTGTTAAGATGATTTAATCTGTTGATTCAGTGAGTTGTCTTGACTGATTTTGGGATGTCAAGCCCTCCCTGCATTTCTGGAATAAACTCACTTGATTATGATGACTTATGCCTTTGGTAACCTTGGATCTGACATGACAGTATGTTGTTAGATATTCTGAAGCTGTATATATGAGGGATGTTGGTTTGTAATTTTCTTTTATTGTAATTTTGTTTTTATTTTTTGGTTTTGCTTCAGTTTTTGTGACAGGCTCTCACTCTGTAGACTAGGCTGGCCTTGAACTTGCCATCCTCCTGTCTCAGCAACCCAAGTGCTGAAATTATAGGCATGTATCACTATTTAGGCTTTCTTTGGTTTTGATATGAAAATTTGCCTCTGAACCCATCTGGGATTAGAGATTTCTTTGTTGGAAGATTTTTTTTTTTCTTTTCTTTTTGGAGCTCGAGGACAATTTTATTTTAATTTAAAAGAAAAACCTCAGACTAATCAAACCATAAACGTCTAGCAGCTTCCTGGAGGAGGAGAACGGAGAAGGGAAAAAAGCCATCCCATCTGAGCTAAGCTGGCCCGGAGGGTCGGCACATGGTGGTAGACAGCCCCATCGTGGGGAGGGAGGCTTGAGGGAAAGAGGAAGGAAACTTGAAGTGTCGGGCAAAGCATGATTAGAACAGCAATAAGAAGGTGAAAGGGCAAGGTTGCATTTTCTGAGTGATTCAGAAAAGCAGACAGACTTACCTTTAAAGCCACTGTGCTAGGGGCAGGAATTCTGGGAAGGAAAAGTACCTTATGTCACCAAAAGGTTAATTATTCCTCCTAGCTCTTTAGTGGCTTAAGGTGAGCCTGCCTTCCTAAGGGTGGTCCCTTGGCCATGTGACTGACATGCTCAACTGAAATGTCAGGTCTCTGCCTAGGCCAGAGATTCTATTCTCTTGACCAGAAGGAGGGTTCTCTTAATGGACTTTATTGCTGTCTCATTCCCTCTTCTCTGAAGATGAACCCCCTAAAATGACTTAGTAGCCAGATCAGGAATTAGAGTCCCAAAGACTTCTGCCGTTTCTGGCCTCCAGCCAGGACAGGTCCAAGCACATTTCTGGCTCTTAGGTAAGAAAGAAACTGGTCAGTTTTCTTTGCCATCTTTGTATCCTAGACTGCCTAGCCAATTTCTACCTCGTTTTCATCATATGCCCCCTCTGAAGAGGCAGTTAAGGCACTGGAGCAAGGACTGACCTGGCTTCTTAGAGCTAGATGGGGGGATCAGGTGTGGCAGTTGGGGTACTCCACCAGTGGGATTAAAAGACCCTAGAAGTACATTTGTGTTTTAATTTGTATAATTGCCAGATATAGGGAGGAAAGGAAATCCTTGACTGGCACCTGGAGAGAGATAACAGAGTTATTAGCATTACAAGGCCCATGAAGGAATCAGAAGAAGCTAGAGCAGAGGATATTTTAAAAGTTTTTTGGTTTGTTTATATTTATTTTGTGTATAAGTATTTTGCCTGAATGTATGTGTAATGTGTACTTACCTGGTGCCCATGGAGGCCAGGAGAAGGCATTATATCCCCTGGAACTGGAGTTGCAGATGGTTGTGAATTGCTATGTGAGTGCTGGAAAACAAACGTTGGTGAATATTTTGCCTATTGCCCTCCAAGGTCAACAAGGTCCCAGGGGATTGTGGGGAATCTCTCAAAATGTCCTGAAGCCCACGTGTTACCTGTCCTCTTATTCAGGGAGGTCATGGAGGCTCTACCAGTGGACTCTAACTAGTGTCCCCTCTACAAAGAAGAGGGTCAACACAGAGGAGGATTTCCACAGATTCATTTTGTTTTTTAGGCTAGAGTCTTTATTCACTATTTCCATATTATGTAGGAGGGTAGTGGTCATCAGGGCTGTAGTATCAACCATGTTATTAAATATTTGTTTTAAAGGATTTTTATCCACTGTACAAGAGTATATGTATATTTATATACAAAATGATGGATTTTATCATATTTTCATTCAAATATGTCATAAAATTTGCCCATATTCACCTACCTTTCTCTCTCCCATTGCTCCTTCAGCTAGTCCCTTTCCTTTTCTCAAATAGTCTCCATTTACCTTCATATCATATGTGTGTCTCTCTGTGTGTGACATATATACTGCCTAGGTGGTGCTACATATGAGAAAAATGTGTTTTTGGAGTCTCATTTATTTATTTCAAATTTTAATTTTAAAATTATATTTATTAAAAGATAAAAAATAAAATTACATTTATTTGTGAGTGTGTGTATGTGTTTATGTGTTGGTGGATATGTGTTGGTATGTGTATTGAGGCACATGTGTGGAGGTGACATAACAAGTTGCAGGAGTCGGTGTTTTGCTTGCATGTATGTAAGTATATGCATGTGTGCAGTGCCCGTGGAGGTCAGAAGAGGGCATCAGCATCCATAAAACTAAAGTTATAGATATTTGTTAGCTGCCATGTGGGTACTGGGAACTAAATAAACCCTGGTCCTCTGTAAAAGCAGCCAGTGTTCCTAACTGCTAAGTAATCTTTCCAGCCCCAGAAGTTCCAGGGATTGAATTCAGGTCATTAGGCTTGGCACCAAGAACCTTTACCTGTTGAACCATCTTAAAAGCTCCATTGAATTTGCTACTCTAGTTAATCAATTCTAGAATTTCAACTTGGTTCTTTCAAATTTGTATGATGGTTTGGCAAATGGGTTCCTGTTTTCCTGTTTTTAAAGGGCCTTTCTTTCTTTCTTTCTTTCTTTCTTTCTTTCTTTCTTTCTTTCTTTCTTTCTTTCTTTCCTTCCTTCCTTCCTTCCTTCCTTCCTTCCTTCTTTCTTTCTTTCTTTCTTTCTTTCTTTCTTTCTTTCTTTCTTTCTTTCTTTTGAGACAGGGTCTCCCTTTAGTCCCAGCTGTCTTGGAGCTCACTATGTAGACCAGACTGGCCTTGAATTCACAGACATCTGCCTGCCTCAGCTTCCTGAGTGCTGGGATGAAAAACATGTGTCACCATGCATTTTAAAAAATCTTTATTTCTTAAAAAAATGCAGAATTAAAGAAAATAACCTAATCATATACAGGTACACATAAAAAATGTCATCCACCATGATCAATAAATGGATCAAAGATAAAAACCACATGGCAGCCTGAAGTGATCAGAGTCCAAAATGACATCTCCAGAGAAAGTAGACTGTCTTGCTTCTCACTCACTTGTGCCCCTTTTCTAAAGCTTAGGGAATAATCTGCAGAAGAGGGGGCATGGTAGAATGTAAGGGCTGTGACTGGGGTGAATTGTGAAACTACAGCAATTTATTCTGGACACTTATTTGATCAACATGATTATACATACAAGCCCCTCCAGCTGGATGGTGGGAGCCTTGGGTTGTGTGGGTTTGGGCATAGCTGTTTGCAAATTGGTTTTACATGAAGGATGCTTGTATTCATTACTTATTACTTATTGTTAAAATAAAATAAAATTAAAAAGTTGGACCTTTAAGTCAAAAAAAGAATAAACGTGCTCGCCTAAGAAAAACACCACATGGTTATCTCAATTGAAGCAGAAAAGGCCTTTGATAAAATACAACATGCCTTTATGTTTAAAGTCTTAGAGGGTATTGGACTGGAGGGAACATTCCTCAACATAATTAAAACTATATACAAGAAACCCACAGCCAACATCATCCTGAATGGAGAAAAATTAGAAGCATTCCCCTTAAAGTCAAGAATCCAGCAAGGCTGTCCTCTATCTCCACTCCTTTTCAATACAGTGCTTGAAAATCTTGTTAGAGCAGTAAGACAAGAGAAGGAAATTAAAGGAGTATTAATTGGAAAAGAAGAGATCAAACTACCCCTTTTTTGTGGATGACATGATATTATACCTAAGGGATGCCAAAAATTCCACTAGAAAACTAGAAATGACTAACAGGTGCAGTAAAGTGGCAGGGTATAAAATGAATCTACAAAAATCAGTAGCCTTTCTATATGCCAATAACAAGCAATTGGAGAGGGAGTACATGGAAACCCTTCCATTTACAATAGCCTCAAAAAAAAAAAAAAATCTCAGAATAAACCTGACCAAAGATATTAAAGATCTTTTTAAAAAAATTTTTATTTATTTTTTATGTGTGTGAATGTACTGTTTGCATGTAGTTTTGTGCACCTGTGTTGCAATGCCGCCGAGGTCAGAAGAGGGTGTCGGATTCCCCTGGAACTGGAGTTAAAGACAGTTCTCAGCCGCCATGTGGGTGCTGGGGATTGAACCCAGGTTCTTCTGCAAGAGCAGTTGGCACTCTTTTTTTTTTAATTTTTTTTTTAATTTTTTAAATTTATTTCTGTATGTGTATCAATGTACTGTCTGCATGCAGGTCTGTGCACCCGTGTCGTGCAATGCCGCGGAGGTCAGAAGAGGCTCTCGGATTCCCCTGGAGCTGGAGTTCTCCTGGAATTGGAGTTTCAGACCGCTCTCGGCCGCCATGTGGGTACTGGGGATCGAACCCGGGTCCTCTGTAAGAGCGGTTGGTGCTCTTAACCGCTAGGCCATCTCTCCAGCCCCACAGTTGGCACTCTTAACCGCTAGGCCATCTCTCCAGCCCTTAAAGATCTTTACAATGAAAAATTTAAATCTTTGAAGGAAGAGATTGAGGAAGATGCCAGAAGATGGAAGGACCTCCCATGCTTATGAATTGGAAGAGTTAATATGGGAAAAATGACCATCCTATGCAAATTAATGTATAGATTCAATGCAATCAAAATCTCCATTACTTTTTTCACGGAATTAGGAAAAAATATCATAAAACTGATATGGAAAAACAAAAGACCCCAGATAGCCACAGCAACCCTGAGCCAAAAGAGTAATGTAGGGGGAATTACTATGCCAGATTTCAATCTCTACTACAGAGGTATAGTCATAATAGTACCATAACAGCATGGTACTGGCACAAAAATCGACCTATAGATCAGTAGAATAAAATCAAAGACCCAGGAGCTGGAGAGATGGCTCAGCAGTTAAGAGCACCGACTGCTCTTGCAGAGGACCCGGGTTCGATTCCCAGGACCCACATGGAGGCTAAGAACCATCTTTAAGCCGGGTGTGGTGGTGAATGCCTTTAATCTTAGCACTCAGGAGGCAGAGGCAGGCAGATCTCTGTGAGTTCAAGGCCAGCCTGGTCTACAGAGTGAGTTCTAGGCCAGCTGGGGCTATAGGGAAATCCTGTCTCAAAAAAAAAAAAAAAAAAAAAATCTAGAGTCACAACCTTAAAGGAGATCTGCTCTCTCTCACCGCGGGCCCACAGTAATCATTTTTGCTAATAGTTCGCTTGGCTAGGGTCGCAGGTCCCTCTGTCTGCCCCATTCATTCGCTCCAACTGCTGCTCGGAGGGCTCTTTGTCTGATTGAAGTTGCATGGGTCTTTTGCATCCTGTCACCATTATTGTAAGTTCATACGTGCAAGTTCCTAGAGTCCTGAAAAATCCCGTTTCCCCTTATGTTCATGCACCAACTCCAGCTTCTTAAAATCTTTCCCAACCACACACACCTACACACACAGACCATGTGCATACATAAAACATTGCACATCAATGCACATACACACAATGTAGTCACCTCTCCAAATGACTTTATACCAGGAGATTTCTAGTGAGAGGGTTTTCTTATTACAAACTTGCGATTTTATTTAAATTTCTCAATATATAGCAATTGACATGCATAAGGTATTAGCTGAACATTCAGTTATAAAAAAATTATTGGAATAATTTTGCTAGAGAAATTAAGTTGCAAGTGAGCGGCTAGCCCTAAAATAGTAATGCTTTTTGGAACGTGGGGTATCAGGGGGAAGACAGAGTTCCTTTGCATAATCCTGTCTAACGATGCCGTCAGACTTCCAACTGTGTAGCAGAGGATGTTAAACCATTGAATTCCCTGAATCTTCAGCTTCCACCTTCTTCCTCCACATTGCTAGGAATTTGAAGGTTATGACACCCTAAATGCCTGAGACAACTAAAAGCAGTATCCCACCAACACCTGCCAAAGTCAATGAAGTGTGGTTGGAGAAAAAAGTCCCTGAGAAGAAAATCGTGTTGTTCTGCAAACCCATTGGCATGGAAAATTCTGTAGAATCGGATGGATGTTAAGTTCATTTTATCTGTGGTGCAACTTATCATTGAGACAGGAACTTCCTGTTGATTTTTTTTAATCTGGATGATCTGTCTAAGAATTGAAACCACCCATATTCAAGCTAAAGATATAATTCTCTGATGTATTCTAATACCTTGTTTAAGAGTTCCATAGGGTTATTTAATTTTATTTTGTATTTCTAGTGTTTGGTTTTAGGTTTAGTCTTTTTCGCGAAGAGTGCCACCGCGAGAGAGCGCGAGCGAGTTTGACTTATTCACAGGGCCTCTATTGCCAGCGTGGTCTGGGATTATTCACAACAGTGGAATTGCTGTACCATGCCAAGGCTTGATTTTGTATAGCACTTTTTTAATGCGTATGAGTATAAGTTACCTGCATGGTATGTGTTTGTGTGACCGTGTTGTGCAGTGCCCACGAAGTCAGAAGAGGTTGTTGGATCCCCTGGAACTGGAGTTAAAATGTTGTTAGCTCCTCATTGTGGTGCTGGGGATTGAACCCAGGTCCTCTGCAAGAGCAGTCGTGCTCTTAACACCGAGCCCTGTCTCTACCGTCCCCATTGTGTTTGTTTTATGAAATCGGGTACATCAATATTTGGTGTACATAGATTTATAATTGTTATTCCTTGTTCTTGACAGAAGTTACTTTTATTAATATGTAACTGATGTTTATCCTTGTTTTAATTAAAAATTTATTTGTGTGTCTGCTGAGGTTAAAGAGAAGGACATCAGATCCTCCTGGAACTGGAGTTACAGACAGTGGTTTAGCTGCTATGTAGGTGCTGGGAGCCAAACTGGGCTCTCTGCAAGAGCAGCCATTGTTGCCCTTTAACCACTGAGCAATCACTCAAGTCCCAATCTTGACCTTTTTGATTAATTTGGACTTGAAGTATACTTTGTCACATATGGTCTACACCCTCACTGCTTTCTTTTTTTAAAAAATTATTTATTTATGTATGTATGAAATATTTTACCTTGTGCATATGTATGTGCATATGTGCATGCAGTATCCACAAAGGCGCAGGAGAAGATGGATCCCTGGAACTGGAGTTACAGATGGTTGCTAGCACCACATGTAGGTATTGGGGAATTCAAGACTGGCTCCTCTGCAAGAGCAACGCCAGTGCTCTAACTGTTGAGTCTTCTCTCTAGCCCCTGAAATGTGTTTCTTTCTTTTTTTTGGTCTTTCGAGACAGGGTCTCCCTGTAGTCCCAGCTGTTGNAGGGGCCAGGATTCTGGGAAGCGAAGTTACCTTATGTCACCAAAAGTAATTATTCCTCCTAGCTCTTTAGTGGCTTAAGGTGAGCCTGCCTTCCTAAGGGTGGTCCTATGACCATCCTGTGGACTGACAGCTCAACTGGAAAATTGTCAGGGTTCTCATGCTCTATCCAGGCCAGAGATTTTTATTCTCTTGACCAGAAGGAGGGTTCTCTTAATGGACTTTATTGCTGTCTCATCCCTTCTTTCTTTCTGAAGATGAACCCCCTAAAATGACTTAGTAGCCAGATCAGGAATTAGAGTCCCAAAGACTTCTGCCGTTTCTGGCCTCCAGCCAGGACAGGTCCAAGCACATTTCTGGCTCTTAGGTAAGAAAGAAACTGGTCAGTTTTCTTTGCCATCTTTGTATCCTAGACTGCCTAGCCAATTTCTACCTCGTTTTCATCATATGCCCCCTCTGAAGAGGCAGTTAAGGCACTGGAGCAAGGACTGACCTGGCTTCTTAGAGCTAGATGGGGGGATCAGGTGTGGCAGTTGGGGTACTCCACCAGTGGGATTAAAAGACCCTAGAAGTACATTGGTTTTTAATTTGTATAATGCCAGAATATTAGGAGGAAAGGAAACCTTGACTGTCACCTGGAGAGAGATACAGAGTTATTAGCCATAAAGGCCCATGAAAGGGAATCAGAAGATAGCTAGAGCAGAGGATTTTAAAAGTTTTTTGGTTTGTTTATATTTATTTGGTATCAAAGTATTTTTGCCTGATGTATGTGTAATGTTGACTATACCTGGTGCCCATGGAGGCCAGGAGAGAAGGCATTATTATCCCCTGGAAACTGGAGTTGCAGATGGTTGTGAATTGCTATGTGAGTGCTGGAAAACAAAACGTTGGTGGAATATTTTGCACCTTGCCCTTCAAGGTCAATTGAGTCCCGGGGGACTGTGGGGATCTCTCAAAATGTCCTGAAAGCCACGTGTTACCTGTCCTCTTATTCAGGGAGGTCATGGAGGCTCTACCAGTGGACTCTAACTAGTGTCCCCTCTACAAAGAAGAGGGTCAACACAGAGGAGGATTTCCACAGATTCATTTTGTTTTTTAGGCTAGAGTCTTTATTCACTATTTCCATATTATGTAGGAGGGTAGTGGTCATCAGGGCTGTAGTATCAACCATGTTATTAAATATTTTTTAAAGGGATTTTTTATCCACTGTAACAAGATTAGTGTATATTTATATACATAAATTGATGAGATTATCATATTTTCATTCAAATATGTCATAAAATTTGCCCATATTCACCTACCTTTCTCTCTCCCATTGCTCCTTCAGCTAGTCCCTTCCCTTTTCCCTTTTTCCCAAATGTCTCTCCACTTTACCTTCATTATCATTATGTGTGTCTCTCTGTGTGTGACATATATACTGCCTAGGTGGTGCTACATATGAGAAAAATGTGTTTTTGGCGAGGTCTCATTTATTTATTTTCAATTTTTAACTTTAAAATTATATTTATTAAAAATGATTAAAAAAATTTTTTTTTTTTAAAAATTTATTTGTGAGTGTGTTGTATGTGTTTATGTGTTGGTGGATATGTGTTGGTATGTGTATTGAGGCACATGTGTGGAGGTGACATAACAAGTTGCAGGAGTCGGGCTGTTGTGCTTGTATGTATGTAAGTATATGCATGTGTGGCACAGTGCCCGTGGAGCGTCAGAAGAGGGCGGCATCTAGCATTCCTACTAAAAACTAAAGTTACTTAGATATTTTTAGCTGCCATGGGGTACTGGGAATCAAAATTTAAACCCTTGGTCCTCTGTAAAAGCAGCCAGTGTTCCTAACTGCTAAGTAATCTTTCCAGCCCCCAGAATTTCAGGGATTGAATTCAGGTCATTAGGCTTGGCACCAAGAACCTTTACCTGTTGAACCATCTTTAAAGCTTCCATTGAATTTTGCTACTCTAGTTAATCAATTTCTAGGAATTTCAACTTGTTCTTTTCAAATTTGTAATGATGGTTTGGCAAATGGGTTCCTGTTTTCCTGTTTTTAAAGGGCCTTTCTTTCTTCTTCTTTCTTCTCTTCTTTCTTCTTTCTTTCTTTCTTTCTTTCTTCTTTCTCCTCCTTCCTTCTTCTCCTCCTTCCTCCTCTTCCTCCCTTCCCCTCCCTCCCTCCCTCCCTCCCTCCTCTTTCTTTCTTTCTTTCTTTCTTTCTTTCTTTCTTTCTTTCTTTCTTTCTTTCTTTCTTTCTTTTGAGACAGGGCTCTCCTTTAGTCCCAGCTGTCTTGGAGCTCACTATGTGACCAGGCTGCCTTGGATTCACAGACATCGCCTGCCTCAGCTTTCCTGAGTGTTGGATTGAAAACATGTGTCACCATGCATTTTAAAAAATCTTTATTTCTTAAAAAAATGCAGAATTAAAGAAAATAACCTAATCATATACAGGTACACATAAAAATGTCATCCAAACCATGATCAATAAATGGATCAAAGATAAAAACCACATGGCAGCCTGAAGTGATCAGAGTCCAAATATGACATCTCCAGAGAAAGTAGACTGTCTTGCCTCTCATCACTTGTGCCCCTTTTCTAAACTTAGGGAATAATCTGCAGAAGAGGGGGTCATGGTAGAATGTAAGGGCTGTGACTGGCGTGAATTGTTGTTGTGAAACTACAGCAATTTATTCTGGACACTTTTTGATCAACATTATTGTACATACAAGCCCCTCCAGGCTGGATGTGTGGGAGCCTTGGGTTGTGTGGGTTTGGCATAGCTGTTTGCAAATTGGTTTACATGAAGGATGCTGTATTCATTACTTATTACTTATATGTTAATATAAAATAAAAAATTAAAAGTTGGACCTTTAAGTCAAAAAAAGAATAAACGTGCTCGCCTAAGAAAAACACCACATGGTTATCTCAATTGAAGCAGAAATAAAAGGGCCTTTTATAAATACAACAGCCTTTATGTTTAAAGTCTTAGAGGGTATTTGACGCGAGGGAACATATCTCAACATAATTAAACTATATACAAGAAACCCACAGCCACATCATTCCTGAATGGAGAAAAATTAAAGCATTCCCCTTAAAGTCAAGAATCCAGCAAGGCTGCCTCTATCTCCACTCCTTTTCAATACAGTGCTTGAAAATCTTGTTAGAGACAGTAAAGACAAGAGAAGGAAAAATTTAAAGGAGTATTAATTGGAAAAAAAGAGATCAAGCTATCCCTTTTTTGTGGATGACATGATATTATACCTAAGTGGATGCCAAAAATCCACTAGAAAACTAGAAATGACTAACAGCTGCAGTAACAGTGGCAGGGTATAAAATGAATCTACAAAAATCGTAGCCTTTCTATATGCCAATAACAAGCAGGCAGAGGGAGTACATTTGAAAACCCTTTCATATACAATAGCCTCAAAAAAAAAAAAAAATTCTTTCAGAATAAACCTGACCAAAGATATTAAAAGATCTTTTTAAAAAAATTTTTATTTATTTTTTATGTGGCTAATGTACTGTTTGCATGTGTTTTGTGCACCTGTGTTGCAATGCCGCCGAGGTCAGAGAGGGTCGGATTCCCCGGAACTGGAGTTAAAGGACAGTTTCTCAGCCGCCATGTGGGTGCTGGGATTTGACCCAGGTTCTTCTGGCAAGACAGTTGGCATCTTTTTTTTTTAATTGTTTTTTTTTTAATTTTTTTATAATTTATTTCTGTTATGTGTATCAATGTACTGTTCTGCATTGCATGGTCTGTGCACCCGTGTCGTGCAATGCCGCTGGAGGTCAGGAGAGGCTCTCGGATTCCCCATGGAGCTGGAGTTTTCCTGGAATGGAGTTTCAGACCGCTCTCGGGCGCCATGTGGGGGGTACTGCTGGGCATCGACCCGGGTCCTCTGTAAGAGCGGTTTGGTGCTCTTAACCGCTAGGCCATCTCTCCAGCCCCACATTTGGCACTCTTAACGCTAGGCATCTCTCCAGCCCTTAAAGATCTTTACAAATGAAAATTTTTAAATTCTTTGAGAGGAAGAGATTGAGGAAGATGCCAGGAAGATGGAAGGACCTCCCATGCTTATGAATTGGAAGGAGTTAATATGAGGAAAAATGACCATCCTATTGGCAAATAAATGTTATTAGATTCAATGCAATCAAAATCTACATACTTTTATTTTCACGGAATAGGAAAAAAATATTCATAAACTGATATGAAAACAAAAGACCCCAGATAGGCCAAGCAACCATCAGCAAAAAGAGCAATGTAGGGGGGTTACTATGCCAGATTTCAAATTATACTACAGAGTATAGTATAGTCATAATAGTACCATAACAGATGGTACTGGGCACAAAATCGACCCTGTAGTATTAGTAGAATTAAAATCAAAGACCCAGGAGCTGGAGAGATGGCCTCAGCGTTTAAGAAGCACCGACTGGCTCTTGCAGGGACCCGGGTTCGATTCCCAGGACCCACATGGAGCTAAAGACCATCTCTTTTAAGCCCGGGGGTGGTGGTGAATGCTTTAATCTTAGCACTCAGGAGGCAGAGGCAGGCAGATCTCTGTGAGTGCAAGGGCCAGGCCTGGTCTACAAAGTGGGTTTCTAGTGCCAGCTGGGGCTGATAGGGAAATCCATGTCTCAAAAAAAAAAAAAAAAAAAAAAAAATGGAAGACTCAGACTTGAGTACATACAATTTCAGTCCACTGATATTTGACAAAGTGGTTGATAATACTCAGTGGAGGAAAGGTAGCATCTTTTGCCAGCAAATTGTGCTGGCAAAACTAGATCTTCTCTAGAGAATGAAATTAACCCCTGCCTTTCACCTTAATAAAAAATCAATTATTATTATTTTTTTGCCTTTTTTGAGACAGGTCTCCTGTAGCCCCAGCTGTCCTGGACCTCACTCTGTAGACCAGGCTGGCCTTGAACTCACAAAGATCCGCCTGCCTCGCCTCCCAAAGTGCTAGGATTAAGGCGTGTGCCACCATGCCCGGCATAAAAAATCAATTCTAAATGGATTAAAGACCTCAATGTTAATCCTGAAACTCTGAAAATGTTAGAAGAAAATATTGGCAGTAACATACAAGATATAGTGGTAGGAAAAGACTTTCTAAATCAGACAGTAATTATACAGGAAATAAAGTCAGCAATCAACAAGTAGGACCTCATTAAACAAAAAGCTTCTGTATAGACAAGAGGCAAACAACATGAGAGAAAGGCAGCCCACAGAATGGAGAAAAATCTTCACCAGTGACACATCTGACAGAGGTTTACATCCAGAGTATATAAATTACTCAAAAAAATAAAGACCAAGAAAAAAGTGGGGTTGGAGGCAGAGGCAGGTGGATCTTTGTGAGTTCAAGGCCAGCCTGGTCTACAGTGCGAGTTCCAGACAGCTGGGGCTACAGGGAGACCCTGTCTCAAAAAGACCAAAAACAAATAAATAAAATAAATAAAAGATGGGCTAAAGATCTGAACAGGAGAGTTCTGAAAAGAAGAATAAAGATGGGTAAGAAACACCTTAAAAGTGTTCAACATCGTTTGTAATTAAGGTAATGCAAATTAAAAACCACTTTAAGATTTTATCTTACCTCAGTCAGACTGGCTAAGATCCAGAAAACAAATGATACCAGATGCTGGAGAGATTGTGAGGAAAGGGAACACTCATCCACTGCTTGGTGGGATTGCGAACTCATGCAACCCCTATGGAAAGCAGCGTGGAGAACTTTTAAAAGACTAAAAATGAGCCTACCATTTGACCCAGCATACCACTCCTGTGTATACCCAAAGGTTTCATCCTATTGCAGAGATAGATGCACAACCATATTCACTGCTGCTCTTTTCACAACAGTGAAGGAAGCTGGAAGCAGCCCAGGTGTCCCTCAACTGACAAGTGGATAATGACGATGGGTACATTTATATAATGGAGTTCTATGCAGTGGTGAAGAAGGATGACATCAAGAAATTTGTAGGTAAATGGATGGAACTTGAAGCTGTTATGCTAACTGAGGTAACACAGTCTCAGAAAAACAAAAACAATGTATGTTATCACTTCATTTGTGGTCCTAACACCTAATCCTTATATGTAAGTCAAAAGTACGTAATGGTCAGTAAAGATAATATCACATTGACTGTTTATCACTATACTATATATATATATATATATATATATGTATTATATATTATATGTATGTATTATAGTGATATCTTGTATGTCTCTATTTTCCTCAGTTCTAAAGTTTATGAGAAAGAATGAATCTCTTTTTTTAAAGTACATTAAAAAATGATACATCAATTTAATTTAGGAATGTAAAGTTATATTTTTTACCTGTATACAACCACAAAGTTGAAGTGTTTGCTTATATCTTACTGGCGGATGCAAAGAAGGTGGACATGCTTCAAGTAGAAAACACATTGTTTTATAAGCTTTGTTCAAAGCATAGTACAAGCTCTTAGCTGTGAAGTTGTGCTAATGAAGTAACAATGTACTAAATAAGGATGTGGTGTTTTTTAACAAAGCATACATAAAGCAAGGATAGGGATGGCTTTATACAGTAGAAGCAAGAAATAAAAATTATTATAAAAGTACAAAATTTTATTTACACTAAAAGAGGTAAACTCTGAGAATCTAATGTACAACACAGGTAGCTGTAATGAATAATTTTGTAGTGTGCTTGAATCATTCTGAGAGGGTTGATTTTACAATGTTTTCACCAAAAAAAGAAAGAAAATGGTAACAAAGTTTACATATGACTGTTGATTGATTGATTGATGATGATTTTGTGACCAGAGACCTCAGAACTTACCTCTATAATTCTTAAGGAAATATAGTTCAGTATTTGATAATATAATGTTTAAGGAATTTTAGAAGTCATAATTAGCATAAATGACAACTATGTGTATATACTTTTAATGTTATTATTTTGATTTAAAAACATATTCACATAAAACTTGTATGAAAAACAAAGGTAAGCACAGGATGGCGAGTGCGAGTGTCGGTGACTCATACCTTTAATCCCAGCCAATTGGGAGGCAGAGGCAGGCAAATCTCTTGTGATTCAAGGCCAGCCTGGTCTACAAATTGAGTTCCAGGCCATCTGGTGGTACAGGAGATCCTGTCTCAAAAAAACACACACACACACAAAAGGGGAACTTTACCTAACACTGTAGTTTAGGACTGAACATATGAAGTTTTATATGCAATGCATTTGCCAGGTCTGTTTCTGCCATGTTGTTTTGCTGCTTTTTTTTTTTTAGAGAGAATTATATATATATTATATATATTATTTTATTATATATATGTATATGATTTCTGTATAATGTTTAATTTTTTTAATTAAAAAATTTTATTATTTTTTATTTATGTGTGTGGATATTGCCTGCATGTATGCAAGTGCACACATGTTACTTCAATGTCCTATAGAAGGCAGAAGAGGAGTCAGGTTCCCTGGAACGGAGCTATACAGACAGTTGTCAGCTCGCAAGAGTGCTGGGAACTCAACCTCTGAGCCATCTCTCTAGTCCTTAAAAAATGTTGTGACTGATGTGTTTGAAAACTGAAAATAGTGAAGATTTGTCTTTGTATGTCTCATGCATAGACATGAACTGCAAATTATTGTTAAAAAGGAAGAAATGAATGGATATCAGACACATGCATTGCTGTTCACTCACCTCTAAACATAAATAAAAATATTTCCTTCAATTTAAAGATTGTAGTAACCCCAGTGATTGGGAGGGGAGGCAGAAGGTGGGCAGTTCAAGCCCAGTCTGAGTTAAATGAGACACCATCTTTATTTATTTATTTATTATTATTTATTTATTTATTTATTTATTTGTATGAATGTACTGTCTGCATGTAGGTCTGTGCACCTGTGTCGTTGCAATGCCACGGAGGTCAGAAGAGGGTGTTCGGAAGTCACCCTGGAATTGGAGTTAAAGATGGTTTCAGCCGCCATGTGGGTGCTGGGGATCAAACCCGGGTCCTCTTCGAGAGCAGTCCTGTGCTCTTAACCGCTCTAGGCCATCTCTCCAGCCCTCCATGAGATGCATCTTTAAAAAAACGAAATAAAATAAAGCAAAATAGAC
The DNA here is from genome assembly GCA_009823505.1 of Rhizomys pruinosus. Classification (NCBI taxonomy): domain Eukaryota; kingdom Metazoa; phylum Chordata; class Mammalia; order Rodentia; family Spalacidae; genus Rhizomys; species Rhizomys pruinosus. The sequence continues at coordinate 1,889,166 of VZQC01007982.1, forward strand.
AACTGTTCTCAAGTGGACATCTGATTTAGAGTGCTTTTGATTGCTTTCTTCTGATTTCATGAATATAAGGCTTTTCTTACCTCCAAACTCATGTTGGGATATAGGCTAGAAGGTGTCTCACAAGGCCATTTTCTCCTATTTTAGGGATTTTTGTTCTGGGACAAGTCTACATGTAGAGACTTTTATTTCATGATTGTTTGTAAGGTGGATAGTACCTGTTGCAGTATGACCAATCAGATGATGGGGAACTGGAGAGAAGGCTCAGCGGTTAAGAGCGACGGACTGATCTGCAGGACCTGGGTTCAATTCCTAGCACCCACATGGCGACTATAAGAACCATCTTTAACTCCAGTTCCAGGGGCAATCCGACACCCCTCTTTCTGACACCTCGCGCATTGCACAACACGGGTGCACTCCAACCTACATGCAGACAGTACATTCATACGCAAAAATAAAAATTAATTCAAAAAAAGATTGATGGTAGCAATACTCTGCCCCTGATGTTCCTTCATGCATGAACACACATGTACAGAGATTTTTGTGTATCATAAGTACAACACCTTTCTGGAAAAATAACTACAGTTGCCTTTAGGAGTTTGCATCCCCGATGGAAGGCAGTGTTGGGCCTGTTGACCTTTGGGAAATGTAACTTCCTGCCTTCCTGCAGCCTCACGGGTTTCCTATTAGGCAATGTTCTGGAACTCACTCTGTAGACAAGGCTGGCCTTGAATTCAGATCCACCTGAACAAAGATCCACCTGCCTCTGCCTCCCGAGTGCTAGGATTAAAGGTGTGCGCCACCATGCCCGGCTTAGAAATTTTTTTACGCATGTACATTTTGGGTGGGGAGTACATAGGTACCAAGGTATATGCGTGGAAGCCAGAAGATAACTTGCGAGATTTGGACTATGTTGGTTCAAGAGAGTGAACTTAGATTTTTAGGCATCTAGGCAAGTAATTTTACCCACTGAGCCATCTCATGGTCCTAGATCTTGCTTTAATCCAATCACAGTCTACAACTTTAAGACCATTGCATTTAAGATTATTATTGAGAGATACTTGTAGATTTCTGTGATTTTTGTTATTGTCTGTTTTTTAGAACTTCTTTCCTGGAACTCACTCTGTAGACCAGGCTGGCCTTGAACTCACAAAGATCCGCCTGCCTCTGCCTCCCAAGTGCTAGGATTAAAGGCGTGTGCCACCATGCCCGGCATAAAAAATCAATTCTAAATGGATTAAAGACCTCAATGTTAATCCTGAAACTCTGAAAATGTTAGAAGAAAATATTGGCAGTAACATACAAGATATAGGTGTAGGAAAAGACTTTCTAAATCAGACAGTAATTATACAGGAAATAAAGTCAGCAATCAACAAGTAGGACCTCATTAAACTAAAAAGCTTCTGTATAGACAAAGAGGCAACCAAAGAAGTGCAGAGAAAACCCACAGAGTGGGAAAAAATCTTCACCAGTGACACATCTGACAGAGGTTTAACATCCAGAGTATATAAATTACTCAAAAAAATAAAGGACCAAGAAAAAAGTGGGGTTGGGAGGCAGAGGCAGGTGGATCTTTGTGAGTTCAAGGCCAGCCTGGTCTACAGTGCGAGTTCCAGGACAGCTGGGGCTACAGGGAGACCCTGTCTCAAAAAGACCAAAAACAAATAAATAAATAAATAAAAGATGGGCTAAAGATCTGAACAGAGAGTTCTGAAAAGAAGAATAAAGATGGGTAAGAAACATCTTAACAAGTGTTCATCATCGTTTGTAATTAAGGTAATGCAAATTAAAACCACTTTAAGATTTTATCTTACCTCAGTCAGACTGGCTAAGATCAAGAAAACAAATGATACCAGATGCTGGAGAGATTGTGAGGAAAGGGGAACACTCATCCACTGCTGGTGGGATTGCGAACTCATGCAACCCCTATGGAAAGCAGCGTGGAGAACTTTTAAAAGACTAAAAATGAGCCTACCATTTGACCCAGTCCTACCACTCCTGGGTGTATACCCAAAGGTTTCATCCTATTGCAGAGATAGATGCACAACCATATTCACTGCTGCTCTTTTCACAACAGTGAAGAGCTGGAAGCAGCCCAGGTGTCCCTCAACTGACAAGTGGATAATGACGATGTGGTACATTTATATAATGGAGTTCTATGCAGTGGTGAAGAAGGATGACATCAAGAAATTTGTAGGTAAATGGATGGAACTTGAAGCTGTTATGCTAACTGAGGTAACACAGTCTCAGAAAAACAAAAACAATGTATGTTATCACTCATTTGTGGTTCCTAACACCTAATCCTTATATGTAAGTCAAAGTACGTAATTGGTCAGTAAAGATAATATCACATTGACTGTTATCACTATATATATACTACTACCTCCTTATAGGTATCTATTTACTATTATATTTATATATTTAACTACAATAATATGATTGTATAATATAGTGATATCTTGTTATGTCTCTATTTCCTCAGTTCTAAGATTTATGAGAAAGAATGAATCTTTTTTTTTAAGAGTACATTAAAATGTACATCAATTTGCTATGCAATTTTAGGAATGTAAAGTTTATATTTGTTTACCTGTATACAACCACAAAGTTGAAGTGTTTGCTTAGAGTCTTGAATGCAAGAAGGCTGTACTGCGTCACATGCTTCAAGTAGAAACACATTGTTTTATAAGCTTTGTTCAAAGCCATAAAGTACAAGCTCTTAGCTGTGAACTTGATGCTAATGAAGATAACAATGTACTAACATAAGGATGTGGTGTTTTTATAACAAAGCATACATAAAGCAAGGCATATGGGGATGGCTTTATACAGTAGAAGCAGGAAATAAAAAATAAATAAAAGCTACAAAATTTTATTTACACAAAATGAGTAAACTCTGAGAATCTAATGTACAACACGGTAGCTGATAATGAATAATTTGTAGTGTTCGCTTGAATCATTCTGAGAGGGTTGATTTTTAAATTTTTCACCAAAAAGAAAGAAAATGGTAACCAAGTTACATAGTGAGCTGATTGATTGATTGGTTGATGAAGATTTTGTGACCAGAGACCTCAGAACTTACCTCTATTAATCTTAAGGAAAATATAGTTCGTAGTATTTGATTAATATAATGTCTTAAAGGAAATTTTAGAAGTCATAATTAGCATAAAATGACAACTATGTGTAGATAATTTTAATGTTATTATTTGATTTAAAAACATATTCAATAAAACTTGTATGAAAAACAAAGGTAGCCAGGTGTGGTGACTCATACCTTTAATCCCAGCACTTGGGAGGCAGAGGCAGGCAAATCTCTGTGAGTTCAAGGCCAGCCTGGTCTACAAATTGAGTTCCAGGCCATCTGGGGCTACAAGGAGATCCTGTCTCAAAAACACACACACACACAAAAAGGGGAACTTTACCTAACACTGTAGTTTAGGACTGAACATATGAAGTTTTATATGCAATGCATTTGCAGGTCTGTTTCTGCCATGTGTTGTTTCTCTTCTTTTTTTTTTAGGAGAATAGTATATATATTATTATAGTATATATTATTATATATATCGTATTTTTAGGTAGAAATTATATAATATATAAATTATTTTTTTTTTTTTTTTTTTTTTTTTTTTTTTTTTTTTTATTTTTATTTATGTTGTGGTATTGCCTGCATGTATGCAAGTGCCACACATGTATCAATTGTCTATAGAAAGGCAGAAGAGCGGAGTAGTTCCCTGGAAACTTGGAGCTAACAGACAGTTGTCAGTCTGCCAAGTGTGCAGTGCTGGAACTCTCAACCTCTGAGCCATCTCTCTAGTCCTTTAAAAAATGTTGTGACTGATGTGTTTGAAAACTGAAAATAGTGAAGATTTGTCTTTGTATGTCTCATGCATAGACATGAACTGCAAATTATTGTTAAAAAGGAAGAAATGAATGGATATCAGACACATGCATTGCTGTTCACTCACCTCTAAACATAAATAAAATATTTCCTCCAATTTAAAGATTGTAGTAACCCCAGTGATTGGGAGGGAGCAGAAGTGGGCAGTTCAAGCCCAGTCTGAGTTAAATGAGACACCACTCTTTATTTATTATTATTTATCTATTTATTCTATTTATTATATTATTGTATGAAATGTACTGTCTGCATGTAGTTCTGTGCACACCTGTGTCGTGCAATGCCACGGAGGTCAGAAGAGGCGTTGTTGGAGTCCCCGGAACCTGGAGTTAAAGATGGTTTTCAGCGCCATGTGGGTGCTGGGGATTCAAAACCGGGTCCTCTGTCGAGAGCAGTCTGTGCTCTTAACCTCTAGGCATCTCTCAGCCTCCATGAGATGCCATCTTTAAAAAAACGAAATAAAATAAAGCAAAATAGACAACTTTCTCAAGGGACATCTGATTTAGATGCTTTTGATTGCTTTCTTCTGATTTCATGAATATTAAGGCTTTCTTACCTCCAAACTCATGTTGGGATATAGGCTAGAAGGTGTCTCACAAGGCCATTTTCTCCTATTTTAGGGATTTTTGTTCTGGGACAAGTCTACATGTAGAGACTTTTATTTCATGATTGTTTGTAAGGTGGATAAGTACCTGTTGCTAGTCATGGAGCTAATAGACGCAATCGGGAATATCTGGATGAGAGAGGACCTCAGCAGCGTTGATTATCGAGCACGGACATGATCTCTGCACAGAGGACCTGGGTTCAATCCTAGCACCCACATGGCGACTAAGAACCTCTTTAATCCAGTTCCAGGGGAATCCGACACCCTCTTCTGACCTCCGCTGCGATTGCACAACACGGGTGCACAACCTACATGCAGACAGTACATTCATACGCCATAAAAATAATAAATTAATGAAAAAAGATGATGGTAGCAATACTCTGCCCCTGATGTTCCTTCATGCATGAACACACATGTACAGAGATTTTTGTGTATCATAAGTACAACACCTTTCTGGAAAAATAACTACAGTTGCCTTTAGGAGTTTGCATCCCCGATGGAAGGCAGTGTTGGGCCTGTTGACCTTTGGGAAATGTAACTTCCTGCCTTCCTGCAGCCTCACGGGTTTCCTATTAGGCAAAGCATGGCTGCATCCTATGGTTTCCATATACAGCTTCCCTGGATGACAGATGAATTTCCAAACGCAGTGGGTGATTATCAGACATTCCCAAGAGCTCTTGTGAGTAAGGATTCTGTAGAAAACAAAGCCAGTAGCCATCAGCCCCAGCTCCCTCCCATTTTTTTCCTCTCTAAAATATGCATGACGTGGAGATGTTCCAGGCAACTTGTAGATGAGATGATGTTGACTGACACAGGAATCTAGGCTGTCCCACAAGCAGCAAGTGGATAATGGTGGCAGTGGGAAGGCGCAGTTTAGAGGAGACAGTAGTCTTTGGAGCTGAAGTGCAAATGAGTCAGAATTTCTCTGGCACAGTGTGGGAGTGGGTGTGGGTATCTTCTCCTAACTCAGAGAGACAGATGGTTTCCTGGGAGCTGTGGTTTATCCCGTTTATATGGTTGCATCTGAGGATCCAGAGAGGTGTTTAAAGCAGTGCAAATAGATGTGGTGCTTGACTTTCAGTACAATAAGAAACCACCAAAGCAATTCTTCCATCACTAGCTTTGTAATTAGGCAAGTTCAGACCATGGCTTCTATGACACTCATTGCTGTAACTCCAGAGAAGCTACCCAGAACAAGTCTGTCCCTGGGAAATACATGCCAACTATATAACACATGCATAGTCCCTACTTCTTACTGGTATAGAGGTTTGACCTTAAAGCCAAGTGTGGAAGTTCAGGTCTTAGTAAATCAAGTTAGGGAACATGTGGGGTAGCAGCCCCTTGTTGCCAGGTCTAGGCTTTCCTGCCTGTCTTTCTTTGGTCCTACCTTGGTTCTTTTCTTATAAAAATATTATTTATTTCTGTGTTGTGTGTGTGTTCAATATGTATGTGATGTATATATCGTCTGTCTGATGTGTACCTGTGTGCAGGTTGCCTCCGATGAGTCAAAAGAGGGCCCTGGAACCCCTGGAGCAGACTTACAGGTGGTTGTGAACCATCTGATGTGGGTTGCTGGGAACTGAACTCTGGTTCTCTGTAAGCAGTAGCAAGCTATTTAACTACTGCTACCCATCTCTTCAGCTCCAATCTTGGTTCTTTGCTTAATTTCTTGGGAGTGGGCACAGGAAAGGGAATGAGTGAAATCCCAGGGCCATGAGGTGAGTGCCAGGTGCTCAGTCTTCCACATATTCTTGGATCTCATCCATAACATCATCTTAGACTGGTCTTTGATTCTTTAGATTGGCTTGAGGCAGAAGCAGAGAAGGAAGTCTTAGTTTCTTTTAGAACAAAGAAACCTGAGCACTTTTTTAGGGAGATTGGTCAGACTGCCCTTTTATCTGGAATGCTGCTTCTTTTTTTAAATTTTATTTTATTTTTTTTTATGTGTAATGAATGTACTGTCTGCAGGAGGTTTGTGCCACCCATGTCCTTGCAATGCCGTAGGGTCAGAAGAGGGTGTTGGATTCCCTGGAACTAGAGTTAAAGTGGTTCTCAGCCTGCATGTGGTGGTGGGATCAAACCTGGTCCTCTGCAAGAGCAGTGCTCTTAACCTAGAGACCATCTCTCCACGCCTGAAAATGCTCTTCTTAAGCATCACCTGAATAAGTGGTCATTGCTGGACTGTCTTCCCTTAGAACATTACCTGCACTTCTTCCAGAGATGGTTGGCTCCCTGAGTTCCAGAGCTTTCCTCTGGACAGAACCTCTTCTGGTTAGCAGGTCATATAATCATGTACATTTTCTCTGGACCTACTCTGCCCCTATGGGTAGACTTAATGTTAGGTTCACAGTACTCCCAGTTGGGTCATCTGCAAAAGATTATCTATGCCTAGCAATTCCTGAAGTGTCAAATCTATCCTCTAGGATCCCTCTGGCTGCTGAGTTGAGGTCTGTTGAGTAGGGTGGGTGCAGAGAGATCATTTATGAGGCCATTTCAAGGATCTTGATGATAGAGGGTGGTGCACCAACTTAGAACCCCACGGAGTGGAGATGAGTGGCTACATTCTGAATATATTCTACAGGTGGAGCCAGTGAGACTACTTAAGAGAAAGGGAAAGTATCGAAGATAACTTTAAGGCATTGGGCTTGGGCAAGTGAAGGGAGATTGTGTTCCCATCAACTGGGATAGCAAGTTGATGTGGAGAACACATTGGGGACAAATGTGATGGTTAATCTCCATCTGTCAATTTATTAGAGTTGGAATCACCTAGGAAGACACACCTCTGGGCTTGTCTGGGAAGGCATTTGCAGAGAACCAAGAAGGGATGTCTCAGCCTGAATGTGGGCAGCTCCCATTGCATGAACTGGATTCCTAGATTGACATAAAATGTCAAGGAGAAGGTGAGGTGACCACTAGCACACTCTCTCTCTGCTTCCTGACTGCGACACATGTGTCCCACATACCCATCACCCACACCTTCCTCTCCAAGATGGATGGTGTCACCTCAATCTGTGAGTCACAAGAAATGCTTTTTTTTGTCTCTTTTGAGACAGGGTCTCCCTTTGTCCCATGGCCTGGAACTATAGACCAAGCTGCCCTGAATCACCGAGAAGCCGTCTCACAAGACATCTACCTCCTCTGCCTCCAAAGTGCTAGGATTAAAGGTGTGCGCCACCTCCGCCCAGCATAAATGCTTTTTTAAAGTTGCTTTTGTTGGGTATTTGTCACAGCAATGAAGAAAAGTACTGGGGGGGGGGAGGTTAATCAGTCAGTTTGAATATGGTAAACTTAGAGTATCTAGCCTTAAACATGTATATTACTATAGTCTAGATCTAAATGCCCTCCAAAGTCTATTTGTCAAAGATTTGGTCCACAGCTCAACACTACTGGGATGCAATGGAACTTTTAAATGATCATGCCTAGTAGAAGGAAGTTAGGTAACTACAGTGTGTCCTTGAAGTGGATAGTGGGCTCCCTGGTCCTCCTTCTTCTTCCCTTTTGCTTCCATAAAGTGACACCCTTTTTCAACCATGTGGTCTCACTATGATGTGTTGAATCACCACAGGTCAACTCACCAGGGACCAAAACCTCCAAAGACGTGAGCATAAACAAACCTTTCTTCTTTACAAGTTGATAATCTAAGGAATTTGTCACAGTAGCAGAAAGCCTGTCTCTCTCTCTTATATCTGTCTCTGTGTTCTTATCTGTCTCTCTGTCTCTCTCTCACATACAAGGTGAAGATATTGAGTATATACCTGCATTCAGAGAAGAAGCTCAGATTAAAGATGCGCATATGTGAGTCCTGTTGGGTTATTAGTTACCTTTCTTGTTGTTGTGCCAAAATATGCTGACAAGAAACAACATAGAGGATAAAAGGTTTATTTTGGTTTACTCGCTCACGAGGATACCGCCCATCATGGTGGGAAGACACGGCAGTTTGAGGGGGAAGTCACGGAAGCGGTTCGGGACCAGGAGGCCTGGCAATGCTTGCATCTTGTACTCAGGAAGCCAGTGAGAACAGGAAGTTGGCACTAGGCTCCAAAACCTCAAGGCCCACCCTGGTGACCCACTTCTTCCAGCAAGTCTCTACCTTCTTTAGCTGGGGGCCACGTGTGCCGACACATAAGTGCCTGTGAGGGACACTTCACATTTGAGCTACAATAGTGGGTAAAAGAAGAGAAGAGCTCTAAGGGTTGAACCCCGAGATAGTAATTTAATAGGTTGGGGAGATAAAATTGCATTTGTCGACCCTCCATTCCCTCACTATATTTGTCATCTCCCAGCTATATAATGAATATACTCAGTGAGTTGTGCGAATGGGCCAGATAATCTTGGGGCCCAGCATTGTGACTCTGTAAAAACTGAATTCAAGCGGTAGCACATGAAATGGCCACACATGTGATCTGTGACTTCTGAAAGTGCAGGCAAGCTCCCTGCCACTCGATAGCCATCAAGTCAGCCTTGCCGGTTGGTTCTTGGGAGTGGGGTAGTGGCTTAGAGGGAATTCTCGGCATTGCTCCTCCTCCGATACACACTTTATAACCCTTGAATTCCTTCTTAAAAGCTGAGCGATGAGCGGAGAGGAATGCTGAAGAGCCAGGAAGCCCCCAGGATAGCTGCGGAGGCTCAGCTTGGAAAGTGGCAGCCTTACAGCCCTGTGAAGTGGCCTCTAGGGGTCAGCGACGGCTCTCAGCTGCCTCAGAAAGATGGCTTCTGGGGCGCTTACCTTCCTGCTGCTGCTTCTGGTGTGTTTATGTTGAAGATGCCGGAAGTGCGTATGTAATTCTCCCTGTGTATATGGTCCTTTCTGCTCAGAACTCTAAAATCCAATTCCCTAAGAGCATCAGCAAACATAATGGATGCAGAGACCGGAGGCAATGATGGGGGACTTTGCAGTACTGCCAGCTACTAACAGGAGCGGCTCCTACCAGCTCATACCTGAAGCATGAATTCCAGGGAAAGCAGCCTTCAGCGCTTCCCACCCCTGCCAGGCGCGACTTTTCCTTTCCCCTGCCCAGCTGTGTTTCCGCTCCCCCCTCCGCTGGCTGACCCTTTCCCCTCCCACTACACCTGCCCCATGGCCGGCTGTACTTCTACCATGAAACCTGCGTGATTCTACACTGATCATGCTAACCTGACGTGATGAATCTATATATTAAAAATAAAGGGCCTGACGTCTATCCTATCCATGCCTTTCTCAAAAATAGCCAGGGACCTGGATGAAGTATACTAAACTCTGACATAGTCTTCACAAACCCTTGCCAAGGTATGTGTGACCTACTCCAAACATGAACTATTCTACCCCTAAAGAGGGTGGTGATCTCTCACCTGCTATTTAACACTAACATGACATTAACTATTCTACCCTGTCCCAGGGCTGGATTGACTCTTGTCACACTGACTCCCTTGCCTAATGCCCAGGGCTGGCTGAATCTACTCCTGACTTTCCACTGACACAGGTGATGAGTATCTCTATCCTACTTTATCCCGACAGGGCTGTGCTGAATCTCTCTCTGATCTTCTCACCATGAACAGGGCTGGATTGACTCAAAAATCAATATCCATAAGGGGCTCTTGCCTATTATCTCCCTGCTCCAGGGCTGGTGACTATCTACTGCTCTCTCTCCCTAGCCCAGGCTGTCCAACCCCACCCCCGTTCCTTCCCCCACACAAGTCGTATATGACATACTCATGAAAGGTGGCTGACCCACATATCTCTCACAAGCTGCTCTCTACATTCTTCGCCCACAACCTGCACAGGCTGGATCTGACTCTCCAACCGTGAATGCTCATCTCCAGACATGACCAGGGCTGTGAGCTCTCTACCTGCCTCTTCTCGCCACCTGACAAGGGATGGACTGACTCTCTCCACTGGGACAAAACCACTCTGGCTGGCTTCATTCTGCATTGTGTTTTGCCCTTCATTTGTCAGAGGCTCTTCCTAGACAGAGAATCCTCTTGTGGAGTGGAATTTCCTAAGATTGATGCTTTGCATGCCTGGCCTCCTGGGCCCCTCCCCAGGCTCGGCAAAGGTTTCTGCCCTTGGTGGTGTTTCCCACCTGCAGTCGCCAGGTGCTGAGAGCTGGGCAGCACTCCACGGGCGCTGACCTGCGGATCCAGTCCCACCACCAGCTCTGTTTCCTGAGACCATCTGGAGCTGCTGCTTACACTCACTGTCTGCAATCATCCTTTTCTTTCTCTCGTTGGGCGGTATGCAGTTCCGATAGATTTTCTGGAAATGCTCCATACTAGCTACACCTGGCAGGCAGCAACACAAGGCCTTGCCAGGGAGCACTACACAAATTAAATGTGCACATGAGGGTCAGGATCTTTTTTTTTTTTAAAAAAAAAAAAAAAAAATTTTGTGTATTTCAAACAGAACATGCTTAATCAATCTTAATCATCTTTTTTTAAATTTTTAAAATTATTTATTTCTGGCTCATGTGTTTATGAATGTACGTCTGCATGAAGCTTTGTGCACGCGACCCGTGTCTGCAATCGCCACGGAGGTCGGAAAGAGGAAGGTGCTCCCGGATCAATTCCCCATTTTGGAAGAGTTCTGTATCTCGCTGGAATTGCAAGCATTCAGACGTCTACTCAGCTCCATTGTGGGTGCTGGGGCGATCGAGACACCGGGTCCTTTCTCTGCAAAGAGCAGTGGGTGCTCTTAACCGCTAGGCCATCGTACTCCAGCCCCCAATCTTATCAGCTTTATAGCCCTGCCCCCTCTTATGCACACATCAGGTGAGTAACATTTGGTCCCCCAAGGCCGTATGGTAGTCCATGTGGTGTCCCCTAGAATGTCATCGGCAGTGCATGGTTTCAACCACTGGTCTATATCAGCCCGTTGAATCCTAAGACAGTCCTTCGTCCTAACCCTTAACATGGAAGACATGAGCAGCTCCCTCAGGCCCCCTACACTTATGCAGCTTATTTGCTAGTTTGTCTGCTAATAATATTTCTTCTTTTTTACTAAGATTTGTTATTTTGTTTTGCCCATTATCCAACAGTTTTCATGTTTGCTGGTTTGTCTGACTTGAAGGTGCATTAAGGTCTTTGTGCATGCATGCCTACCTTTTTATTTATTGTTCATTAGTATAGTGGTCCCAGTAGCTTATAGGACTCTATTTCTATATGGTCTTGCAGCCTACTGCCTCTGGGCTTCGTTTACAAATCTTTCGTGACCGCTCCTTTCCTGCAATGCAGTCTATGAGGCCCTGAGGCGTGGGTAAGGCGTTGACATAGAAGTCCATGGTCAAGGATCCCCACACTTTGCAGAGCTCATTTATGTGACGCTTCTGTTTATTCCTGCCCTCTCTGGTGCGATGAGGGAGGCTTCATTAGTGGAGACTTGGAGAGATACCATTTAGGGGTCCTTTTTTTACCCCTTGTTTCTATGTTGCTGTGAGCGTTTAGGTTGCCATGGCAAAAATGTGCCTTTTAGGGCCTTGGGGGTGATTTCACAGACAATGGTACTGGAGTTTGTGAGAACCATGTTTGTTGGCTACTCTGTCATCTAGTCGTCCTGTCTATGGGTGCAAAAGTGAAGCCCCTTTTTGATGAGTGGAGACTGGGATACTTTTCTATAAGTAAAGGATACATATATTGCACCAAGTAAGAAATTATACTACCTTTGTCTAGCCCTGATGTTTTTCAGTCTTAAGGAATGTAGACCAATCCAGCCGATATATATTTTGGCGTATGTATACAGTTTTTACCACGATTATGAGTTCCTTCTTTACTGAGTGCGCTTTAAGTCACCAATAGTTGAGCTGATGAATTACTCCAAAGTAAAAAGGTGCCATGGAGGTACCAATGTCATGCTGTCCAGTCACTCAGTGCTGGATATGGGCCTAAAAGCGTGGCTGGGACTCGGTGCAATGCCACGAAACAGCTTAACAAGTCGTGGGTGCCCCTGCAAACCTGTGGGGTGTGGGCGCGGTAGCTAACCAGCCGCACCAGCAGGGACCAGCAAAGAGATCGAGCGGGTCTCAAAGCGAGCAGATGTGTCCAGCTCACCGGTTCTCCCAGTGCCTCCCAGGTGGCCGGAGGACAAGTCAGATGGCGCAGGGGAGATCAAGATCGAACATGGCGAAGGTCATCACTAGTGGGAAGGGAGGGATGGAGNATATATATATATATATATATATATATATATGTATATGATTTCTGGTATAATGTTAATTTTTTAATTAAAAAATTTTGATTATTTTTTAATTTATGTGTGTGGATATTTGCCTGCATGTATGCAAGTGCACACATGTATTCAATGTCTATAGAAGGCAGAAGAGGGAGTCAGGTTCCCTGGAACTGGAGCTATACAGACAGTTGTCAGCTGCCAAGTGAGTGCTGGGAACTCAACCTCTGAGCCATCTCTCTAGTCCTTAAAAAATGTTGTGACTGATGTGTTTGAAAACTGAAAATAGTGAAGATTTGTCTTTGTATGTCTCATGCATAGACATGAACTGCAAATTATTGTTAAAAAGGAAGAAATGAATGGATATCAGACACATGCATTGCTGTTCACTCACCTCTAAACATAAATAAAATATTTCCTCCAATTTAAAGATTGTAGTAACCCCAGTGATTGGGAGGGGAGGCAGAAGGTGGGCAGTTCAAGCCCAGTCTGAGTTAAATGAGACACCATCTTTATTTATTTATTTATTTATTTATTTATTTATTTATTTATTTATTTGTATGAATGTACTGTCTGCATGTAGGTCTGTGCACCTGTGTCGTGCAATGCCACGGAGGTCAGAAGAGGGTGTCGGAGTCCCCTGGAACTGGAGTTAAAGATGGTTTTCAGCCGCCATGTGGGTGCTGGGGATCAAACCCGGGTCCTCTTCGAGAGCAGTCTGTGCTCTTAACCTCTAGGCCATCTCTCCAGCCCCATGAGATGCCATCTTTAAAAAAACGAAATAAAATAAAGCAAAATAGACAACTGTTCTCAAGTGGACATCTGATTTAGAGTGCTTTTGATTGCTTTCTTCTGATTTCATGAATATTAAGGCTTTCTTACCTCCAAACTCATGTTGGGATATAGGCTAGAAGGTGTCTCACAAGGCCATTTTCTCCTATTTTAGGGATTTTTGTTCTGGGACAAGTCTACATGTAGAGACTTTTATTTCATGATTGTTTGTAAGGTGGATAGTACCTGTTGCAGTATGACCAATCAGATGATGGGGAACTGGAGAGAAGGCTCAGCGGTTAAGAGCGACGACTGATCTTGCAGAGGACCTGGGTTCAATTCCTAGCACCCACATGGCGACTAAGAACCATCTTTAACTCCAGTTCCAGGGGAATCCGACACCCTCTTCTGACCTCCGCGGCATTGCACAACACGGGTGCACCAACCTACATGCAGACAGTACATTCATACGCATAAAAATAATAAATTAATTAAAAAAGATGATGGTAGCAATACTCTGCCCCTGATGTTCCTTCATGCATGAACACACATGTACAGAGATTTTTGTGTATCATAAGTACAACACCTTTCTGGAAAAATAACTACAGTTGCCTTTAGGAGTTTGCATCCCCGATGGAAGGCAGTGTTGGGCCTGTTGACCTTTGGGAAATGTAACTTCCTGCCTTCCTGCAGCCTCACGGGTTTCCTATTAGGCAAAGCATGGCTGCATCCTATGGTTTCCATATACAGCTTCCCTGGATGACAGATGAATTTCCAAACGCAGTGGGTGATTATCAGACATTCCCAAGAGCTCTTGTGAGTAAGGATTCTGTAGAAAACAAAGCCAGTAGCCATCAGCCCCAGCTCCCTCCCATTTTTTTCCTCTCTAAAATATGCATGACGTGGAGATGTTCCAGGCAACTTGTAGATGAGATGATGTTGACTGACACAGGAATCTAGGCTGTCCCACAAGCAGCAAGTGGATAATGGTGGCAGGAGGGGGCAGTTTAGAGGAGACAGTAGTCTTTGGAGCTGAAGTGCAAATGAGTCAGAATTTCTCTGGCACAGTGTGGGAGTGGGTGTGGGTATCTTCTCCTAACTCAGAGAGACAGATGGTTTCCTGGGAGCTGTGGTTTATCCCGTTTATATGGTTGCATCTGAGGATCCAGAGAGGTGTTTAAAGCAGTGCAAATAGATGTGGTGTTGACTTTCAGACAATAAGAAACCACAAAGCTATTCTTCATCATCTAGCTTTGTAATTAGGTCAACAGACCATGGCTTCTATGACACTCATTGCTGTAACTCCAGAGAAGCTACCCAGAACAAGTCTGTCCCTGGGAAATACATGCCAACTATATAACACATGCATAGTCCCTACTTCTTACTGGTATAGAGGTTTGACCTTAAAGCCAAGTGTGGAAGTTCAGGTCTTAGTAAATCAAGTTAGGGAACATGTGGGGTAGCAGCCCCTTGTTGCCAGGTCTAGGCTTTCCTGCCTGTCTTTCTTTGGTCCTACCTTGGTTCTTTTCTTATAAAAATATTTTATTTTTTATTTCTGTGTTTGTGTGTGTGTCAATATGTATGTATGTATATATGTCTGTCTGTATGTGTACCTGTGTGCAGGTGCCCATGGAGGTCAAAAGAGGGCCCTGGAACCCCTGGAGCTAGACTTACAGGTGGTTGTGAACCATCTGATGTGGGTGCTGGGAACTGAACTCTGGTTCTCTGTAAGAGTAGCAAGTACTTTTAACTGCTGACCCATCTCTTCAGCTCCAATCTTGGTTCTTGCTTAATTTTCTTGGGGAGTTGGGCACAGGAAAGGGAATGAGTGAAATCCCAGGGCCATGAGGTGAGTGCCAGGTGCTCAGTCTTCCACATATTCTTGGATCTCATCCATAACATCATCTTAGACTGGTCTTTGATTCTTTAGATTGGCTTGAGGCAGAAGCAGAGAAGGAAGTCTTAGTTTCTTTTAGAACAAAGAAACCTGAGCACTTTTTTAGGGAGATTGGTCAGACTGCCCTTTTATCTGGATGCTGCTTCTTTTTTTAAAATTTTATTTATTTTTTTTTATGTGTATGAATGTACTGTCTGCATGTAGGTTTGTGCACCCATGTCCTGCAATGCCGTGGAGGTCAGAAGAGGGTGTTGGATTTCCCTGGAACTGGAGTTAAAGATGGTTCTCAGCTGCCATGTGGGTGGTGGGGATCAAACCTGGGTCCTCTGCAAGAGCAGTTGGTGCTCTTAACCTCTAGACCATCTCTCCAGCCCTGAATGCTGCTTCTTAAGCATCACCTGAATAAGTGGTCATTGCTGGACTGTCTTCCCTTAGAACATTACCTGCACTTCTTCCAGAGATGGTTGGCTCCCTGAGTTCCAGAGCTTTCCTCTGGACAGAACCTCTTCTGGTGAGCAGGTCATAAATCATGTACATTTTCTCTGGAACCTACTCTGCCCCTATGGGTAGACTTAATGTTAGGTTCACAGTACTCCCAGTTGGGTCATCTGCAAAAGATTATCTATGCCTAGCAATTCCTGAAGTGTCAAATCTATCCTCTAGGATCCCTCTGGCTGCTGAGTTGAGGTCTGTTGAGTAGGGTGGGTGCAGAGAGATCATTTATGAGGCCATTTCAAGGATCTTGATGATAGAGGGTGGTGCACCAACTTAGAACCCCACGGAGTGGAGATGAGTGGCTACATTCTGAATATATTCTACAGGTGGAGCCAGTGAGACTACTTAAGAGAAAGGGAAAGTATCGAAGATAACTTTAAGGCATTGGGCTTGGGCAAGTGAAGGGAGATTGTGTTCCCATCAACTGGGATAGCAAGTTGATGTGGAGAACACATTGGGGACAAATGTGATGGTTAATCTCCATTCTCAATTTGATTAGAGTTGGAATCACCTAGGAGACACACCTCTGGGCTTGTCTGGGAAGGCATTTGCAGAGAACCAAGAAGGGATGTCTCAGCCTGAATGTGGGCAGCACCATTGCATGAACTGGATTCCTAGATTGACTAAAATGTCAAGGAGAAGGTGAGGTGACCACTAGCACACATCTCTCTCTGCTTCCTGACTGCAGACACATGTGTCCCACATACCCATCACCACACCTTCCTCTCCAAGATGGATGGTGTCACCTCAATCTGTGAGTCACAAGAAATGCTTTTTTTTTGTCTCTTTTGAGACAGGGTCTCCCTTTAGTCCCAGCTGGCCTTGAACTCACTCTGTAGACCAGGCAGGCCTTGAACTCACAAAGATCCACCTGCCTCTGCCTCCCAGGTGCTAGGATTAAAGGTGTGCGCCACCACGCCCAGCATAAATGCTTTTTTAAAGTTGCTTTTGTTGGGTATTTTGTCACAGCAATGAGAAAAGTACTGGGGGGGGGCAGGTTAAGAGTTCAGTTTTGAATATGGTAACTTTAAGATATCTAGCCTTAAACATGTATATTACTATAGTCTAGATCTAAAATGCCCTCCAAAGTCTATTTGTCAAAGATTTGGTCCACAGCTCAACACTACTGGGATGCAATGGAACTTTTAAATGATCATGCCTAGTAGAAGGAAGTTAGGTAACTACAGTGTGTCCTTGAAGTGGATAGTGGGCTCCCTGGTCCTCCTTCTTCTTCCCTTTTGCTTCCATAAAGTGACACCCTTTTTCAACCATGTGGTCTCACTATGATGTGTTGAATCACCACAGGTCAACTCACCAGGGACCAAAACCTCCAAAGACGTGAGCATAAACAAACCTTTCTTCTTTACAAGTTGATAATCTAAGGAATTTTGTCACAGTGGCAGAAAGCCTGTCTCTCTCTCTATTTCTGTCTCTGTCTCTATATCTGTCTCTCTGTCTCTCTCTCACATACAAGGGTGAAGATATTGAGTATATACCTGCATTCAGAGAAGAAGCTCAGATTAAAGATGCTCATATGTGAGTCCTTGTTGGGTATATTAGTTACCTTTCTTGTTGTTGTGCCAAAATATCTGACAAGAAACAACATAGAGATAAAAGGTTTATTTTGGTTTACTGCTCACGAGGATACCGCCCATCATGGTGGGAAGACACGGCAGTTTGAGGGGAAGTCACGGGGGTGGGACCAGGAGGCCGGCAATGTTGCATCTGTGTACTCAGGAAGCAGAGTAAACAGGAAGTGGCACTAGGCTCCAAAACCTCAAGGCCCACCCTGGTGACCCACTTCTTCCAGCAAGTCTCTACCTTCTTTAGCTGGGGGCCACGTGTGCCGACACATAAGTGCCTGTGAGGGACACTTCACATTTGAGCTACAATAGTGGGTAAAAGAAGAGAAGAGCTCTAAGGGTTGAACCCCGAGATAGTAATTTAATAGGTTGGGGAGATAAAATTGCATTTGTCGTTACCCTCCATTCCCCCTATATTTGTCAGTCTCCCAGCAAGAATGAAAACTCAGTGAGTGGAATGGCCAGATAGTCTTGGGGCCCAGCATTAGTGACTCTGTAAAAACTTCAGGGTAAATAAATGCCACACATGTGATCTGTGACTCTGAAAGTGCAGGCAAGCTCCTCCACTCATACCAGTCAAGTCAGCCTGCGGTTGTTCTTGGGAGTGGGTGGGTAGAGGGAATTCTGGCATTGCCCCCTCCGTACACTTTACCTTGAATTCCTTCTTAAAAGCTGAGCGATGAGGGAGGGAATGCTGAGAGGAGCCAGGAGCCCCACAGGATAGCTGCGGAGGCTACAGCTTTGGAAAGTGGCAGCTTACATGCCCTGTGAAGTGGCTCTAGGGGTCAGGGGCTCTGCTGCTCAGAAAGATGGCTTCTTGGGGGCGCTTACCTTCCTGCTGTGCTTCTGTGTGTATATGTTGAAGATGCAGGAAGTGCTGTAATCCTGTTATACTGGTCCTTTCCTGCTCAGAACTCTAAAATCCAATTCCCTAAGAGCATCAGCAAACATAATGGATGCAGAGCCGGAGGCAATGCTGGGGGACTTTGCAGTCCTCACCAGCTCCTCCAGGAGCGGCTCCTACCAGCTCATCCCTGAAGCATGAATTCCAGGAAAGCTCAGCTCTGCAGCTGGCTTTCCCACCTGCCTCTTCTCCCCCTGCCCAGGGCTGGCTGACTCTCTCCCCTGCCTCTTCTCTCCCCCTGCCCAGGGCTGGCTGACTCTCTCCCCTGCCTCTTCTCCCCCTGACCAGGGCTGGCTGACTCTCTCCCCTGCCTCTTCTCTCCCTGCCCAGGGCTAGCTGACTCTCTCACCTGCCTCTTCTCCCCCTGCCCAGGTCTGGCTGACTCTCTCCCACCTGCCTCTTCTCCCCCTGCCCAGGGCTGGCTGACTCTCTCCCCTGCCTCTTCTCCCCCTGCCCAAGGCTGGCTGACTCTCTCCCCTGCCTCTTCTCTCCCTGCCCAGGGCTGGCTGACTCTCTCCCCTGCCTCTTCTCCCCCTGCCCAGGGCTGGCTGACTCTCTCCCCTGCCTCTTCTCCCCCTGCCCAGGGCTGGCTGACTCTCTCCCCTGCCTCTTCTCCCCCTGCCCAAGGCTGGCTGACTCTCTCCCCTGCCTCCTCCCCCCCCGCCCAGGGCCGGCTTANCTCTCTCCCCTGCCTCTTCTCCCCCTGCCCAGGGCTGGCTGACTCTCTCCCACCTGCCTCTTCTCCCCCTGCCCAGGGCTGGCTGACTCTCTCCCCTGCCTCCTCTCCCACTGCCCAGGGCTGGCTGACTCTCTCCCCTGCCTCTTCTCGCCCCTGCCCAGGGCTGGCTGACTCTCTCCCTGGGCACCCCACTCTGGCTGGCTTCATTCTGCATTGTGTTTTGCCCTTCATTTGTCAGAGGCTCTTCCTAGACAGAGAATCCTCTTGTGGAGTGGAATTTCCTAAGATTGATGCTTTGCATGCCTGGCCTCCTGGGCCCCTCCCCAGGCTCGGCAAAGGTTTCTGCCCTTGGTGGTGTTTCCCACCTGCAGTCGCCAGGTGCTGAGAGCTGGGCAGCACTCCACGGGCGCTGACCTGCGGATCCAGTCCCACCACCAGCTCTGTTTCCTGAGACCATCTGGAGCTGCTGCTTACACTCACTGTCTGCAATCATCCTTTTCTTTCTCTCTTGGGGGAAGCAGTTGATAGAGTTTTCTGGATGCTCACTTCACCTGCACTAGGGACCTGCAGGCCTAAGAATTGGCAGAGGGCAGACTCTTTTTTTTTTAATTTAAATTGAATTTTTGTGTATTTCAAACAGAACATCTTAATCAATCTTAATCATCTTTTTTTAAATTTTTTAAAAATTTTATTTATTTCTGTATGTGTATGAATGTACTGTCTGCATGCAAGTTTGTGCACCCGTGTCGTGCAATGCCACGGAGGTCGGAAGAGGGTGTCGGATTCCCCTGGAACTGGAGTTCTCCTGGAATTGGAGCTTCAGACGGCTCTCAGCTGCCATGTGGGTGCTGGGGATCGAACCCGGGTCCTCTGCAAGAGCAGTTGGTGCTCTTAACCGCTAGGCCATCTCTCCAGCCCCAATCTTAATCATCTTTATAGCCCTTCCCCCCATGCACACATTCTATTGTTTGTCCCAAGGCCTATCGTGTCCAGGTAGTGTCCCCAGATGTTCCTCAGTGCAGGTTCATCCACTGGGGTCTAGTCAGCCCGTGTAGAGTCCTTCCCGTTAAGAAGATCAGCTCTTCCTCACCCAGCAGTAATCAGCTGCCAATAATTCTTTGACTAAGATTTGGATTTGTTGCCCATTTCCACAGTTCTGTGCTGGAGTTTTGTCTGCTTGAGTTTGCATAGGTCTTGTGCATGCTGCCACCATTGCTGTATGTTCATATGAGTAGGGTCCCAGGAGCTTATAGGACTCTATTTCTATATGGTCGTGCACCTCTTCCCTGGCTCTTACAATCTTTCTGCCTCCTTTCCTGCAATGGTCCATGAGCCCTGGGTGGGTAAGGCTTGACATAGAAGTCCTGGTCAAGGACCCACACTTTGCAGAGGTCATTTGTGACCTTCTGTTTTCCTGGCCCTCTGTTGCATGAGGGAGGTTCATTAGTGAGAGTTGAGAGATACATTAGGGTCCTTTTTACCCCTTGTTCTATGTTCTGTGAGCCTTAGGTTGCATTGCAAATGTGCCATTTAGGCTTGGGTGATTCACAGACAATGTCTGAGTGTGACCAGTTGTGGTACTCTGTCATAGTCTCTGTCTGGTGCAAAAGAAGCTTTTTTGATGAGTGGAGACTGGGATACTTTTCTATAAGTAAAGGATACATATATTGCACCAAGTAAGAAATTATATTTGTCTAGCCTTATGTTTTTCTCTAAGATATATGACCAATCCAGCCATATATATTTGGCTATGTTTACAGTACCACATATGAGTTTCCTCTTACTGAGTGGCTTTAAGTCCAATTAGGTAGCTATGATTACTTCCAAAGTAAAGGTGCCAGGACTGTACCAATGTCATTTGCTGTGCCAGTCACTCATGTGATTATTTGGCCTAAAAGCTGGGGTTGGACTATTAACAGCTTAACAGCTTCTGTGGTGCTCTCCAAACCTGTGGGGGTCGGGGTCTTAACCAGTCCTGGACCAGCAGGACCAGCTAGATCGAGGAAGGACAGGTGCCCAGCTCACCTGTTCCCAGCCTCCCAGTTCCCGGAGACAATCAGACGCAGTGGGGAGTCAAGTCGAGCAAGGTCTCACTTTATTGTAGGAGGGTGGAGCCTTATATACATTCCCTGGACATAGGAGTGGGGACAGTGAGGTATAGAGTGGGGTGATGGCTTTGGGCCAATGAAATATATCCATGTAAGTGGTGTCCGGGCAGGGGCGTTTTCAAGTAAATCTTGCTGCATCACTCTCATGCGGAAGTGACTAGCGAAAAAACAGGTCACCAAACTTGAGCCAAGCTTAGAGATTTCCAACAGGCCACGTTTTAGGAGAGCCCATAAGGCCCAACAACTCCCCCTTTTTGTTTTGTATTGGGGGGGTGGTCAGCATGGCCCCTGTCTTAGGTTGTTTGTGCTTACTCCTCCTAGGCTTACCCGTCATCGGGAATTTAAGGCGGCTCTTGGATCAACCCCTTTCTTAGGTTGCCTAGGGGTAGCCAGATCTTACCCGTCATTGGGTGCCATGTGTTTCCTCCCCCTCTCTCTTTGCCACACTGTCCCCTGTCTTAGGTTGGCCTCTCCTTGAGGATCCTTACCCATCATCGGGGTGAGGCAGTGGGCAGGACATCTTATCAAGGGCCATAACTGGCTTGCAGTATCATAAGTTGGATTTCCTGGGTCTTGTTTTGTTAAAAAGGCATGGTCCAATAGTGCAAGCAAGCAATATTATTATAAGCGGGCCAGCTAGGGCCTATAAAAGAGTGGTTAACCAAGGTGACCAGTCAAATCATTGGCTGAACCAGCCCTGGTCGTAATTTAGCCACTTATCTTCTATTCCCTTTCGAATCTCATCCAGATTTTTTGTAATGATCCCTGAATGGTCTGCGTAAAAGCAGCATTCCTCCCCCAATGCTCTGCAGATTCCCCCTTCTTCAAGAGTTAGGAGATCCAGTCCCCTCCGATTTTGGAGGACTACTAGTGCTAGGGAATCTAGGGATTTTTAAAAATATCTGAGAGTGGTTTCCACTCTATGGAGGTTGACATCAATCTGCATCCTGAGTTCTTGATATTTGGTGTTTACCAGGGCCAGGGAGGCCCCTCCCAGACCGGTTCCTGCTGCCCCGATCCCCAGAAGGGAGGTGACCGCTAGCGCAGTAATGAGTTCCCTTTTTTCCCTGTGGTTACCCTGGCTGGTGGCCATTTCTTCATTAGAATGATATAATACATGGGGCATCACTGCCACCATAGCACAGGTATCATTGCCCTGTTTAAGAACTGCAGTTGCTAAAAAAAAATGGGCTGGAGAGATAGCCTAGTGGTTAAGAGCACCGACTGCTCTTGCAGAGGACCTGGGTTCGATCCCCAGCACCCACATGGCGGCCAAGAACTGTCTGAAACTCCAATTCCAGGAGAACTCCAGTTCCAGGGGAATCTGAGACCCTCTTCTGACCTCCGCGGCATTGCATCACACGGGTGCACAAACCTACATGCAGACAGTACATTCATACACATACAAAAATAAATAAAATAAAAAAAAAAGAACTGCAGTTGCTATGCAGGACATGAGGCCTCAGTGTTGACATAGCCAATATATTCCCTGTTCTGAGGGTATTATCCATTCATTATCACCAGTAACCTCCTGACACCTCTCCCATGGAGAGACCCCTTGGGCAGATGTCACACAACTGAAATTTGCTCCTCAAAGGGGTAAGGTCAGCCCTGTTCTTTTAATGTCTTGTCTTGTATTTGACCACCAGGGGCCCCATCAACATTTTGAGGACGTGTCTTCCTTTGTAAAATTTCCAATATACCCTAGAGCTTCATAGTACGGTGGTGTGGGACTAAGGCATAGCCAACATGACTGTTAACTCAGGCCTGATCTCATTTAGGGCTTCATAAGCTATTTTTACTGCTGCTTCCCAGGGGCTAGTTTCATCCCTAGTTTTACCCTTACTGTGTCCCTTTCTTTTGCCCTTGCCCTTGTGTCCTCTCCTGGTGGTGTGAGGTTGGGGGGTGCTATTTACTGGCCAGTTTGTTGGTGGTGGGCTTGTCGTAGTCTTTGTTTTGTTGGGAGTTGGGTCTGGAGCATCTGGCCCCACCCATGTCTCACTAGCAATGGGATTTATTTGTCTCCTGATGGAGAACAACAATCCTTGATCATAGCCTGATTGATATAGCCGAAGGCCCCACATTTTCCCAATTTCCCAGTTTGTTTCCTTTTTGCCCTCTTCAGTGAATGTTACCTGAATGGGGTTGCAGTGGTACTTGGTGCATGCCCCATAAAGGGGGTTGCTAGCCCTTCTCTGTGTCTTTACCCTAGTAACCTGGATAGCTCCCCTGTGCCCCACCCAAGAACATGACCCTGTAGTCTTGCACCCCAATGCTCTACAGTAGAAATCTCCCGGCCCACCACAATCAGATATCTTCTGTGCAGTCTGGTTACTCCCGGGACTTACATAGATGTCGGTGTCCCTGAGCGCAGCTTGTTTGAGGACGTGGGAGCATCCCAGGGATCTAGGATCTGCCACCACTGACAGGGTGCATCCCCTTTGTTCATTACACTTTGGCCTCCCCAGGTGAGCCGGGGTCCAATTGGCCACATCCCAACTCCCTTGAGCCAGCTCACAGAGGTTGAAGTAGAGTGATGGCCACCATGTCGATGGCATTGTGTCCTTCATGGTGGAGTTGAGGGCTTGCCCATTAATGGGGTTAGCCACTAGCCATGTCATTCTCTGTGGTTGGTGGGGATTAGGATTCTGTGCTTCTATTACTCTTGTTGTCATCCATGCAGCCATTAACAGTTTCAGGAACCACATCATCTGTGAACAAGAAAAGACATAAGAACTCCTCAAGGGTTTGTAGCCCTTGGATTCAATTATATTATTGTTTCCTTTTCTGAGGGGGTCGGTAGGAACTTCAAGTTCCTTGCTGGTATCCAGATTGGTGCTTCTTCCCCAATAGGATATACACATCCAAAGCCTCTCCCCATCATGATTAGTGGGTCTGGGCCTTTCCATTGGTGTGTTAAAGGGTCTTTCCATTTAACCTTTACTTGGGGGTTAAGGCTTGTGTGTCACCAATGCTTTTGGAACTTACATTCCATCATATCCTTGGAAAAATTTAAAATATTTATGGCAAACAGGGCTTGTGCCAATGGCGGGTGGGGGCTTACTCCCCCTTTTTGTTTTTGTAATTGCTCCTTGAGACATTGGTGGTTTCCACAATGGCTTGCCCTTGGGGGTTATAAGGGATTCTGGTGGTGTGTTTAATCCCCCATCTTTCAAGAAATTTTGCAAGGGTCTTGGAGGTAAAGCAAGGCCCATTGTCTGTTTTAATTTGACTGGGTAGTCCTAACGTAGTGAAACATTGGAGGAAATGAGATTGGGCATGTTTGGTTCTTTCTCCAGTGTGGGCCGTGGCCCAGCAGGCTTTAAAATGGGTGTCGATGAACACAAAAACATATTTAAGCTTGCCAAATGCAGCAAAATGGGTGACATCGGTTTGCCAGAGGGCATTAGGTCGTAAGCCTCAAGGATTAGCTCCTTGGGGTTGAAGCGGGAGTACCTTAAGGAAGGGCTGGCAAGATTTACACATTTGGACAATTTTTTTCAATTCCTTTATAGGCACCTGAGGGAACTTTTGGTGTAGATCTCTCCAATTTACATGGGTTAGTTCATGAAAGTTTGTAGCTTCCTGAGCTGTTAGAATGTTAGGTCCCAAGGCCAGCTGGTCTGCCAGGGCATTGCCTATAGATAAGAAACTGGCCCTTATCACCACTCCTCTTCAATATAGTGCTTGAAACACTTGCTAGAGCAATAAGGCAAGAAAAGGATATTAAAGGAGTACTAATTGGAAAAGAGGAAGTCAAACTATCCCTATTTGCTGATGATATGATTGTTTACTTAAGGGATGCAAAAAACTCCACCAGAAAACTCCTAGAAACGATTAACAGCTTCAGCAAAGTGGCAGGATACAAAATTAACCTTAGAAAATCAATGGCCTTTCTTTACACCAAGAACAAGCAACTGGAGAAAGAATTCAAAGAGACCTTCCCACTCACAATAGCCTCAAAAACAATAAGATACCTAGGAACAAACCTAACCAAAGACACCAAAGACCTCTACAACAAAAATTTTAAACCCTTAAAGAAAGAAATTGAAGAAGACCTCAGAAGATGGAAAAACCTCCCATGCTCATGGATTGGGAAAATTAACATTGTAAAAATGTCCATTTTACCAAAACTCTTGTATAGATTTAATGCAATCCCAATCAAAATCCCCAAGAGTTTCTTCACAGGCTTGGAAACAAAAGTTCTTAAATTCATTTGGAAAAAAAAAGACCCCGAATAGCAAATCAAACCCTGAGTGAAAAGAGCTACACGGAGGGATCTCTATACAGCCAGATTTCTATACTTATACTACAGGCTATAGTCATAAAAAGCGGACCTGGCAACAAAAACGATCCTGTTGACCATGGACACAAAACCAAAGACCAAATCTGAGCACATACAATTTTCAGCCTACCTATTTGACAAGGGGGCCAAGGCAAACCACAATGGAGAAAAGTACAGATTCAGAAGCTGTGAACTAATGAAAATAAATAAAACCATTAGAAGAGAATTAAACCCCTACCTCTCACCCTGTAACAAAGCACTCACAGATGGATTAAAGACCTCAACGTGAAACCCAAAACTCTGAAGGTGATAAGAAAAAAGGAGAGAAAAAAAACTACAAGACATGCGTAGGAAAGACTTCCCTAATCAGACAGCAGCTCACAAGAATTAAGGTCGACAAGGACAAAAGGGACCTCACAAACCTCAAAAAGCTTCTGTAATCAAAAGAACAATAAGGAAGTGAATGAGAAACCACAGGTGGCGGAAGACCTTCACTGCAGTACATCTGACAAAGCATTGATTTCCGAATGATAATATAAACTACTCAAAAAAACAAAGCAAAGAAAACAAACTGACCCACTCAATAATGAGCAAAAACTGAACGGACTCCACAAGTCGAGGAGAATAGAGATGTCTGAGAAACCTCAAGAACTGCTCAACATCAATAAATTAAGAATGGCAAATGAAAAAACCACTTAAGCTGATACATCTTTACTCCAATAGAGACTGGCTAGGACAAGAACAAGTGAAACCAAGTGGCTGGAGGGTTTGGGGAAAGGGGGAACACTGATACCCTGGCTGGCGGGAATGTAAACTCCATACAGCACTATGGAAAGCAGTGTGGTCGAACCTTGGACAGACTTGGAATGACTTGCCACTCGACCCAGCCAACGACTCCTGAGCATGTATCCCTCAAGACTTAACCCACACAGAGACAGGCATCGGCCGTATCGTTATTGCAGCTCTCTTACACAATAGCACAGGAGCTGGAACCAACCTAAAATGCCCCAACTGACAGTGGATAGAAAAAGTGGAACATCCACACAATGGAGTCTTCTAATGCAAAGTAAAGAAAGATGACTTCACCAGCTTTGCAGGAACAATGGCTGGAGCTAGAGGACATCACTGCTGATATACAGTAACACAGATCCTGAAAAACAACACGAATGAAGTATCCCTCATCTGGATGCTAGTGCCACATCACCCCCAAGCTTGTCAATAGTCACCAACTCTTAATGGCTGAGAAAGAAAAGATCCGCTTGCATGTGTAGGATGTTACCAGGAAGGCCGCAGAACAGGTTGGGCCCATCGAAATTGAAATGAAGAAAAGCCTCAGAACTGCTACGGCATCAAACCCCCTGAGGTCCTACTTGTAACACTATCATAATGATCCTAATGAAAACTTACCTCCTAGGAGCCCAAAGTTTTTTTTTTTCTTACATAGAGCTCATACCTCTCTTAAAAATGTCAAAGGAGGAATACTGAGTGATGTGTCATTCCAACGGAATTGGACCAACTGTTAAGGGATAATCTCTGATGAACTGGTAAAACTGCCTTCTTTAATTGACTAATAGACATAGGAACTGTGAAAAGGATTATTCTCTATTCAGAACCAAATATAATACTAAAGTCTCCTTAAACTCTGCATTTAAGCAAAATATATTAATACAGGAGATCTCTGATATCAGCAATGGATTATTCTACCAAGGAGATGTTGGCCAGGGGATCCAATCCTCCCCAAAAGGTAAAGGCTTCTTGCCTGTAAACTGGGATACCTGCAAGAAGAGAGGTGATAAGACCCTGCTGTTGAAGACCTGATGTAAGCATGGGAAAGATGTATTGAGACTGCACTTGCAAGTGTACAGTTGGTCTCTGGAATACCAGAGAGTGTTACCAAATGCCACTACACCAATAAAGCAAATATAGGTCTCCTTGAGTCAAGCAAGACTCCTCCGTCAGCACCAGCTACACTTCACCTGACTGGAAAAAAAAAAAAAAAAGAAAAAAAGAAACCGGGAAGGCCCGAGTGTCCTCTAAGATGTTGGAGGTATATTGGGGCACTCCTTCCCTCTAAAAGGGCCCTAAGCTCTATCATAAGAGGGGAGATTGAGTTACTGTCAAGCCTAATGTGGGCCTGTGGTAAATGGGGTAGAAGGTTGGCAACATATAAACTGTCAGTGAAGAGGTTGCAGGACTCCTGAATGTCCTGCAGCACCATTATGACTGCTAATAATTCCTTATATTGGGTGGATCCTTGGCTTGGCTGGAATGTTTGGCTGGTTGGAGTGGAATGGTTCTCTCTAAAGGCCATGCAGGCTGAGCCAGCTTTCCCTCCATCAGTGAAAATGCAGGGCGCATGCGGTGTGGGTTCTTTTATAAACAGAGAGGGCATCATAAGCTCCAGGGGGAACTTTTGCAAGAAGGCGGCCCACTGAGAAGGTCCAAAATGACAATCCAGTTTTCTCATGAAGCCTTCTAAGGAAATAGCTAGGCATGAATGGTTGTAGGCCAGCCACTCAACATCTGTCAATCTGTACGGGAGGATGATGTCATGAGGGTCTATTCCGTAGTGTCTCTGCACCTGAGTCCTCCCCCTTATGATAGCATCTGCCAGCTGGTCTGTTTGGGAGTACACTCGAGGTGTGACAGCCATGGATGTATGTATCCATTCAAAAGGGCCCCCCTCCTGGGTGATGACTGCTGTGACCAGGCTTTGTCCTGCAAGGACCCAAAGGGACAGAGGGCATTCTGCAGAATACCTTCTCAGGGAAAAGTGATGTAAAGCATTTTGAAAAGTCTTGAGAATTTTTTGGTGCTCTGGGTTGAAGGAGATTTCTTCCGAGGACTCTTGTCTCTTAATAGAGCAAACAATGGCATTAAAGTCTCTAGGGGGATGGTTACCCAGGGTCAGAGCCAATTGATTTCACCAAGTAAGCTTTGGAGTTGTGTTAGGGTAAGCCTGTCAGCTATTTTTATACTAGGTTTTATGGGACTAACTTGAGAGAGAGAGAGAGATGGGTACCCAGCACCTTGAAGGGAGGAACTCGTTGGATTTTCTCAGGTGCCACCGTGAACCCTCCTTTAATCAATGTATGTGAAATTGCAGCCAGGAACCCTGGCAGCTTATGAGGGTCCTGGTGGCCAATTATTAGGTCATCTGTGTAGAGGTACACTAAGGAGTCCTCTTGTGACACCATGGGGGCCAGGAGGATAGTAAGATATTGCTGGCAAAAATGCTGGGCTATTGGCCATGCCCTGTGGCAACACCACCCACTCATATCGGTGATCTGGCTGGGAATAGTTGAGAGATGGCACCGAGAAAGCGAATTTAGCACACTCCTCAGGGTGTAGGGGAATGGAAAAGAAGCAATCTTTAAGATCAATTATAGCTATAGAAAAATCCATGGGGATCACAGGGATCCAGGGCATGCCTCGCAAAGGGGTTCCAACCAATTCCATTCTATCATTTACCTTCTTCAAATCTTGGAGCATGCGCCATGCTCCTGAAGCCTTGCAAATGACAAAGACAGGTGTATTCTGGGGACTCATAGTAGGGCAGATATGCCCGAGTTTTAATTGTTCATCCGTTAACTGGTGTAGGGCCTCAAGTTTTTGTTGTGTTAGTGGCCACTGCTCCACCCAGATGGGTTTTCCTGGTTTCCATAGTATGGGAGGAACTCAGGGAGCAGTGGCCCCTATGATTTGGGGTAAATTTTGATTTGTCCTTGCTTTTGGGTGTGGTCATGAGGGGGGTCAATTAGGGGATCCTCAAAGAATAGTTTATGATCAGTAGTTAATACTGCATCCATCTGTCCCAACAAATCTTGGCCTAATAGATTAGCTGTGAGGCCTTGGGCTACCAACGGCCTAGTTTTCCCTTGGTCCCCCTCTGGGCCCACCCATTTCATGAGGGTAGAGGTCTCCTCAGTCCGGGAATTCCCCTCCACCCCCAAGACCAGGGGCCCAGGTGTCAGGGACCAAGTAGCTGGAATCTCCTCTTTTCTTAGGACAGTCCTGTCTGCTCCTGTGTCAATGAGACATTGGAATTTGACACTGCTGATGACAATTGACATTTGGGGTCGCAGTCCCTCTGACAGTGGGACTGTCCAATGAGCCTGGGGTTGTGCCTGTTCACGTAGTTGGTTGCATTTGCGTAAGAATGAGCCTCCTTGGTTGACGGGGCTAGAGGCTGCCCCTGGTCTAGTTTAAAGGTTTGCCTTCAATATCAAACTTAGATATTCAGTCTCTTTTCTAATGTAATCCCTTTCTACAGTGGGGACAGGGGGTGCGAGGCGGCTTGCCTCCTCCCAAGACCTTACCTTCCGAATTCCCCTGGGGACAGTCATGCTTAAAGTGCCCCTCTTGGCCGCAATGGAAACAGAGCTGCCCCTGTTTGTTTTTTCCCCCTGGTAATTTGGTTGCACCTAAGGCTTGAGTGATTGCAGCTGAGCCTGTATGGCCTGCATTAAGGCTTGTGCCTTGTGGCTTTGAGTTCCTATGTCTTGGGTGGCTATAATCCAGGAACTCATTGTCCGGTCCCTCATGCCTGCGCAGGCTAGGCGGTGATCACCATTCATTCCCTCCCAGACTGTCATCCTAATAAATTGGTCTCAGAGGTCCCCCGGGAGTAGCTTTCATTGAAGGCTTTGCTGTACCCGGTCGTTGAATTCAGGGAGTTTTTCACAAGCCTTTTGTCTCATCCCCTCCAAGGGGCTCTCAGAGGGGCCCATGTCAAGTTTGTTTCATGCATCCAAGCCACACTGCCGCACCTGGTCCCTGTAGGGGGCCGGTAATGCTGCCTGTTGAGCCCCCTTGGTGAACCCATCTCCTGAGCCGGCCAGCATTCCAAAAGGGATCAGGGGTTTTGTCCAGGCGTTCGCCCCGCCCCCGCCCCCCGCCCCCCCCGTCCCCCCTTCCGTCCCCCCTTCCCCCGCCCCCTGTCCCCCTTCCCCCGCCCCCCGTCCCCCCTTCCCCGCCCCGTCCACCCTTCCCCCGTCCCCCCCCGACATTCCCAGGCACCAAAAAAACCATTTTTTTTTTTAAATTAATTTTATTTATTTCTGTATGTGACGAATGTTTACTGTCTGCTGCAAGTCTTGTGCAACCCGTGTCATGCAATGCCGCGGAGGTCAGAAGTGGGCGTCGGATTCCCTGGAGCTGGAGTTCTCCTGGAATTGGAGTTTCATGACGGCTCTCGGCACGCATGTGAGTGCTGGGGAACGAACCCGGTCCTCTGCAAGAGCGGTCGGCGCTCTTAACCGCTAGGCCATCTCTCCAGCCCCCTAGGGCCGCCCATTTAATGAATAATGGGCTGGGGAAAACCGCCTTTGCTAGGTCTAGCCAATCCTTTGCGACACAGGGGTGGTAGGCAACATCCTGGAGTAAGGTCATGGCCCAGGGAGGATTGGGGCCATCTTCGGCTACCGCCTTTTTGAGTTCCTTAAGATCCTTAGCCTCCCAGGGATACCAATCTACGGGCTAGTTCCCCCGCGTGCGAGGTTCACTGGGAAGGCACAAAATGGAGGCTCATTAGGTTGGGGCGGGGCCTCCGGGCTTGGTGTCATGTAAGGCATCTGGGTCCGGAGTTCTGTCCTTTGTGCTTTGGCTCGGAGTTCTGCTCTAAGGGCCGTATAGGGTCCCTCGGGGCTTAGTCCCTCGCCCTGCTTGTAAGGGGGTGGTCTCCCTGTGTCCGGATCCTCCGAAGCCTTTCTCCTTTCAACGAATTTATCCCATTCCTTTTCTCCCTCCCTTCAGAGTCTGGCGCCTCCCCCGTGCTATTCCGCATTGGGGGGGGGGGGGACTTGGGGTGGAAAGAAGGTTTCAAAGCTGTAATGGTAGGGTGAAAACCCAAGCGGGGGCTAGAGAGATGGCCTAGCGGTTAAGAGCGCTGACCGCTCTTGCAGAGGACCCGGGTTCGATCCCCAGCATCCGAACCCCAGCATCCACATGGCGGCCGAGAACCGTCTGAAACTACAATTCCAGGAGAACTCCAGTTCCAGGGGAATCCGACATCCTCTTCTGACCTACGTGGCATTGCACGACAGGGGTGCACAGACTTGCATGCAGACAGTACATTCATACACATACAGAAATAAATTTAATAAAAAAAAAAAAACCCAAGGGGGGATCAATTCCAAAATGCCTCTCTCTCTCTCTTGCCAGTTTTTTAAGTGTTCTCCACACTGCTTTCCATAGGGGTTGCATGAGTTTGCAATCCCACCAGCAGTGAATGAGCATTCCCTTTTTCCACATCCTCTCCAGCATTTAGTATCATTTGTTTTCTTGATCTTAGCCGGTCTGACTGGGGTAAGATGAAAGCTTAAAGTGGTTTTAATTTTCATTTTCCTAATTACTAACAATGTTGAACACTTTCATTATTCAGGTTTTTTTTTTTTCTTTTTGAGACAGAGTTTCCCTTTAGTTCCAGCTGGCTTGGTGCTTGCTATGTAGACCAGGCTGGCCTTGAACTCGGAGAGATCTGCTGGCCTCTGTCTTCTGAGTGCTGGGATTAAAAGCGTGCAACACCACACCCGACTAGAAGTGTGTTGTTTAATCTCTATGAGTTCATGTGGAATGAGGGCTTCTTCTGGGGTTGATATTAAGCTTTATTGCATTGTGGTCTGATAAAATGCATGGAGTTATTTTAGTTTTTTGAGGTTTGTTTTGTGCCCCATTATGTGGTCGATTTTGGAGAAAGTTCCTTGGGATGCTGACAGAAGCTATATTCCTTGGTGCTTGGGTGGAATATTCAGTAGATGTCTGTCAGGTCCATTTGATGTGTTGTCTTGTTCACTTCAGATGTCTCTCTGTTTATTCTTTGTCTGGTTGACCTGTCTAATGGACACAGTGGAGTCCCCTACTATGAATGTGTTGGGATTAATCTGTGTCTTAAAGTCTTGTGGTATTGTGTTTATGAAGTTGGGTGCACCAGAGTTTGGTGCATATATATTCATGCTTGTAATATCTTCTTGGTAAATTATTCCTTTGATAAGAATGAAGTGACCCTCTTTATATTTTATGATTAGTTTTAGTTTGAAGTCTATTTTGTCCAGTGTTAGAATAGCAACTCCTGCTTGCTTCTTAATGCTATTTGCTTGGATTATTTTCCCCACACTTTCATCTTGAGATATTGCTTGTCCTTGAAGTTGAGATGGGTCATTTTTTTTTTTTTTTGGTCTTTTCGAGACAGGGTCTCTCTGTAACCCCAGCTGTCCTGGAACTCGCTTTGTAGACTAGGCTGGCCTTGAACTCACAAAGATCCTCCTGCCTCTGCCTCCTGAGTGCTAGGATTAAAGGTGTGTGCCACCACACCCCGCTGAGATGGGTCTTTTGCAGACAACAAAAAGATAGATTTTGTTTCTTTTCTTTTCTTTTCTTTTTTGGTCTTTTTGAGACAGGGTCTCCCTGTAGCTCCGGCTGTCCTGGAACTCACTATTGTAGACCAGGCTGGCCTTGAACTCACAAAGATCCGCCTGCCTCTGCCTCCCAAGTGCTAGGATTAAAGGCATGTACCACCATGCCCGGCCTTTTTTATTTTATTTTATTTTTTGGTTTTATTTTTTTTTATTTTTAGTTTTTGGTCTTTTTGAGACAGGGTCTCCCTGTAGCCCCAGCTGTCCTGGAACTTGCTCTGTAGCCCAGGCTGGCCTTGAACTCACAAAGATCCGCCTGCCTCTGCCTCCCGAGTGTGAGGGTTAAAGGCGTGTGCCACCATGCCCGGCAGATTTTTTTTCTTTTTTTTTTTTTTTTTTTTTTTTTTTTTTTCCGTCAGTTCTTTGATGCAGTACTTTCTGTTGTTGTTGTTGTTGTTGTTGTTGTTGTTGTTTCTTAATCCATTCCACTAGCCTGTGTCTCTTGATTGGCAAGTTCAATCTATTGATATTTAAAGTCACCATTGAGAGATGTGTGTTTGTCCCCATCATTTCAGCTTCTGTTTGTGTTCTTGTTCTAGTTTACTATTTCCATAGTTATACCTTCATTTAACTTCTTTCTGTTGCAGGGTATAGTCATTCCTT
The DNA here is from genome assembly GCA_009823505.1 of Rhizomys pruinosus. NCBI lineage: Eukaryota > Metazoa > Chordata > Mammalia > Rodentia > Spalacidae > Rhizomys > Rhizomys pruinosus. The sequence goes on from VZQC01007982.1 coordinate 1,922,530, forward strand.
TCTTCAGCTCTTTGTATTCCTTCAAGTATTCTCTGAAGGACTGGTTTTCTGGACATTAATTCTTTCAGCCTATTCATGTCATGGGAGATTTTTCTTTCTCCTTCAAGAGCTTTTTTGCTCAGTAAAGTATTTGTTGAATTTTGTTTTGTGCCCCAGTATGTGGTCAGTTTTGGAGAAAGTTCCAGAGGGTGTTGACTGGAAAGTGTATTCTTTGGTGCTTGGGTAGAATATTCAGTAGATCTCTGTTAGGTCCATTTTACGTATGGTATTGTTTAATTCAGATGACTCTATGTTTATTCTTTGTCTAGTTGACTTGACAAATGGAGACAGTGGGGTATTCCAGTCCCTTACTTTTACTAAGTTGGGGTTAATCTGTTTGTATTCTTGGTCTAACTTTGTGTTTCCACAGTTGCATCTTCATTTTGTTTCTCTCTGTTGCAGCTTGGGTATAGTCATTCCTTTCTTCTGCTCTTTGTGTTCTTTCAAGTATTCTCTGAAGGGCTGTTTTTCTGGACATGAATTCTTAGCTTTTCCATGTCATAGAAGATTTTTCCTTCCCCTTCAACTATAATAGACATTTTTGCTGGGTAAAATATTCTAGGCTGTCATTCTATGGTCATTTAAAGCTGGAAATATTTTGGTCCAGGCTCTTCCGGCTTTCATAGTCCTCAGAAATTAGCTGTAATTCTGATGGGTTTTCCTTTGTATGTCACTTGTTTTTCTTTTGCAGCTTTCAGTATTCTCTCTTAGTATGTATGTTTAGTGTTTTTACTATGATATGGTGTGGGGATTTTTGTTGTTTTTTGTTGTTGTTCTGTGTATTTGGTGTTCTGTATGCTTCTTGTATGGGCACATCTTTCCTTAATTTTGGGAAATTTTCTTTTACAATGCTGTTGAAGACCTGATCAATACCATTATTCTGAGATTCTTCTCCTTCTTCTATGCCCTTGATGCATAAATTTGGTTATTTCATTGTTTCCCACATGTCTTGCATATTCCATTCCTGTGTCTTCAAAAATTTTTCATAATCTTTGCTTGAGTGGTCCAAGTCTTCAACTTTACTGTCCAATCTTGCTTTCTGTTTCCATCTCATTCATTCTATTAGTAAGGCTGTCCCTTGTCATTTCCAGTTGGCTTATTGAGGCTCTCACTTCCTTCTTCATTTTGGCCCAAGTTTTCTTCACTATTTCTATCTCTTTTGTGAATTCAGTTAGAAGTTTATCCCTATCTTCTTTTAGTTCTTTGATTTCTTTGTTTGTGTGATCTTTAAATTCTTTGATCATATTTATGATTGTTCTTTTAAATTCTGTGTCCAGGGTTATCTCAGGTGGGTCCTCATTGTAGAATTCTTCTATAGGAATGGTGGTGTTTGGTAGGAACATGTGATTTGGGTTTTTCATATTATTTTTTGATTTTGGCATGTGGATTTCTTTTGTTATTTGTGATTCTGGTATGATACTCAACCTTTTCTTTGTTGAGTTGAAGTCTGATTTTCTTTGTATTCTTTGATGCGTATTGGTTGTTATCTTATTGGATATGAAAGCTGATGCTTCAGGTTCTTTCCTTTGATTTTATATTGGAGAGACCAGGTGGCTCTAGTCAACCACTCAGGAGTTCCACAGAGGCCCAAGTCAGGCATTTATCAGACACTCTCAGGGTTTCTTCTAAAGTCTGGACCCTTACTAGCTAGGAGGCAGAGCACAATCTGGGAAGCTTGCTAGGCAGAGGCCAGATTCAGGCACTCTCAGGCAGTTTAGAAAGTCTGGGCCCCTACTAAACAGGAGAGAAGTCTAGCCTTGCAGTGGGAGGGGCTGCAGATGGTCCCTGTGTAGGGGATGGGCATTGCAAATGGGAAGCTCACCACTGCTTACTTGGATAGAGGCCAGGTTCAAGCATTCTCAGGCAGCCTGGAAAGGTCTGGCCCCCTACTAAAGGGCAGAGAAGCCAAGCCCTGCAGGAGTGGGAGGGGCTTCAGATGTTCCCAGTGTAGGGGGGTGACCATGGTGCAATTTGAGAAGCTCACCACCACGTGGAGGCCAGATTCAGGTACTCTTGGGCAGTCTGGAAAGGTCTTGAGTGCAGACTCTTAAGAATCTTAAAGTGTGGTGGTGTGTGTGTGGGGGCAGGGGGCTGGAGAGATGGCTCAGTGGTTAAGAGCACCTGGCTATTCTTCCAAAGGACTCATGTTCAATTCCCAGCACCCTTATGGTGGCTAACGACTGTCCATAATTCCAGTTCCAGGGACTACAACACCCTCTTTTGATCTTCAAGGGTACTGCACTTACATACACGCAGGCAATATGTTTATACACATAAAATAAATAAAATATTTGGGGCAAGAGAGATTGCTTAGTGGTTAAGAGCACTGTCTACACTTATGGAAGACCCAGGTTCAAATCCCAGCACCCATGGTTTGGCTAACAATCATAGGTAACTCCAATTTCAGGAGAGCCAACACCCCCTTCTGACCTCCAAGGGCACTGCAGGACAGGGGTGCACTTACATACATGCAAGCAATGCATTCATGCACTAAAATTAATAAAGGAAAATATTTAAAATATTAAGGTAGTACTATAGAGATGGCTTAACAAGTAAGGGTTCTTGGGGGCTGGAGAGATGGCCTAGCGGTTAAGAGCGCCGACCGTTCTTGCAGAGGACCTGGGTTTGATCCCCAGCACCCACATGGCAGCCGAGAACCGTCCGAAACTCCAATTCCAGGAGAACTCCAGTTCCAGGGGAATCTGACACCCTCTTCTGACCTCCATGGCATTGCACAACACGGGTGCACAAACTTGCATGCAGACAGTACATTCATACGCATACATAAATAAATAAAATTAATAAAAAAATAAAAAAAATAAAAAAAACAAGTAAGTGTTCTTGATGCTACTCCTGACAACCTGAGTTCAACCCCCAGGAAGAAGAGGACCAACTATCCCAGGTTGCCCTCTGACCTCCACAGGTGGTTGTGGCATGCCATGCCCTACATCTCAAACATACACACACAAAATAAATGTCTAAAAATTAAAAGAACAAATACTAAGGTCATTAAGGGGGAGGCTGATGGGGAAGTTGCATACAACTTTAAGTAGAAAATTAAGCTGAGTATGGCTGTTCACGCCTGTGATTCTAGCACTCAGGAAGCTGAAGCAGAAGGATTACTGTGAGTGCAAAGCAAGCTTGGGCTACATAATGAATTCCACGCTGACTTGGGCTACAGAGTGAGACCCTGTTTCAAAAACTGAAAACCATCCTACCACCCACAATTCCATAACCTAGAACAGACGTGGCAAAATGGGTGTGTTTCCTTTGAGTTTTCCCAGGCATATTTCTAAAGCATGGTTGTGATGAATCCACTCTCCCTCCTGGTGCACAACGAGCTAGCATTATCGTGTCCCTCGTGCAATGGAGCCTCAGCTCTTTGAGGTGGGGTCTGTGTAGCTTCCTGCAGGTCCGATCTTAGGCTCGACCAGGCTTTGCTAACCCGGCCGTATTGAGACCTGGGTGTTTTCTATTGGTTTTATCAGCTTTAAGCATAAATCCAAGCTGGGCTTTCCTGGCACTCATTTCTCAGTGCTACTTCCTCTACTGGGTCTTTGTTCTGGATCACTGCCCCCAGCTGGCTGTAAGCTGTAACTACAGCCTCGGTTCCACCAGGGGGCAGAGCTGCCCACCACCTCTCCTGTTTTCCCTAGACCTACTTTTTTTTTTTTGCTTTGTTTTCCTATTTAGAATTCAGGGCACCTTTCTGGTTTTCTCATTCACAAAAAGCCCCAGAGGCCCTTGGCCCTTGCTTACCAGCACAAGTTGGCTGGTACACGCAGGTGGCCATGTCCTGTGGATTGCCAGGAAAGCAGTACGTGGGCCAGCATGGTCACATGATAAAGAGTCACAGGGTTCTCCTAACAAAGTCACTGCTCCTTCCTGATGTGATGGAAGCACGGGAAGACTCAGAAGGATGCTGCTTTTATCCACTTGATAATGCTTCTCAGTTCAGGGTGTGACCTCACTCCCATGGCCTGAATGTCATGTGCCCTCCATCTCTCCGGGTCCTTCCTCCCACCCCACTGCACTCTGCTCTGTCCTCCTAGCATCTAGAAGCTTTCTCCTCCATCCTACCCTTTGCTCTGAGTTTCTTCAGCACATCACGTCCCATCAGCATGTTCCTTAGAGCCATGGCCCCTGCTCTCCAGCTTCCTCATGCCAGGCTCCTCCCCATAGGGCACCGCTATCTGTGTCATGTGTCTGGGATACCAGAGCTACCTGCTCAAGGGATGCCCCGCCCATGCCCAGTCCCAAGGTGACACCCGGAAGCTGGCATGTACCCCTGGGGGACAGCTCTTTGGGAGGGCTGGATAGGAGCTTGAGCATGGGTCAACCAGTGTGTCTGCAATGCGCACGCTCTCTGCTGGAAAATGGAGTGAGGGACTGGACCCGTGGCTCCCGGCCAGGATCCTTTGTATTTTGATTTATACTCTTGTCCTGGGCTTTGGCGGTGGTTATGGTGCCTGTTCTCCAGAAAGGTCAATATCCGCTCCTGCCTACTTTACTTTAGACAAGAACAGAACCCTGTTGCAGGCAAGATCAGGGCTCCCTCTTTTTATATCTTCCCTCTGTCAGGAGGCTGACTGATAAACTGGCTGTGCGTACTCAGTAGGGATTTCGACTAAGGGCTTCAGGTGATTCCTTCCATAGCTCCCTCCGTGGAATATCTGCCAGTTGAATCTGCCCTTCCTCTCCTAGCCTTTAATTAAGAGAAAGAGGCCAGAGGTCCCCAGTTGTAGAATATCAGGTCACCTTCTTTTATACCTCCGAGACAGCCTGCAATCCATCAGCTCTCAGAGAGCGGGGTCTATTTCACGTGGCTGTTTCTTGGGGATTGGAAAGGTAGCTAGCACGTGCTAGGAACCCAGCAATAGTGAGGTGACGCAGTGCGTGAGTCTTTCTAGGGAGAAGAGTAGGCCACAGAAGCTACTCCAAGGTCGTATTAGGATGCCATGGCCGGAACATTCCACAAGGGGCCATTTAAGCGTGCCAGAGAGGAGGAGAACTTAAGTCAGTGGACTGATTTGGATAGGTTCCATCATAAACTACTGTGACCCAGCAGTACAGGGACTCACAGAAGAAGATGATAAGGTGCTCGTCCCAGGGCTGGTGTCTGCCACCCAAGTCGGAGCAGCAATGCCTGGCCTAGCATAGCTGGAGTTGCTGAAGAAGACCTGCCCTCTGGCTGGGCTGCTGGTGCGCCTGGCCTATATGTTAGGGATGGGGTTGTGACTGGAAAAAGGAATCTTTTCTCTGTCCTTCTAGGCTGCCGGCTTTAGTCCCTGAGACTCTGTCAGGCCGTTTGTCCTGAAGATCAGAGGAGGCGACTGCTGATATTTAGAAATGACCACGCTCTGCAGTGGCTCCCAGGCCGTTCCAGTGGCTGCTGCTCCCTCCAGCCCCTCCCCTCTTTCTCCTAATCGAATGCATAGGACTAAACTCAACTTAATTAGGAGGATTATGTGTCTTATAAATTTAATGTTTAATATTCAAGATGATGTTCCCCTCCCTCAGCATATTTATTAAAGATGTCCTGGGGGGAATGTTAATGAGCCATGATGTCATAAATATTTAGACTGAAGATGCTGGAGGCAGGGAAGAGGGCAGCGAGGAGACCAGATTATATTAAGAACCAGAAGGGACTTAAATTTTTCTTAGACTGGGCTTCTGTTGGGGCCTGTCTGGGCTTTCTGGCTGAGGCAAGATACAATGTGAAGATGGAAGGCTGTGAGCTGGGCTCTTATCCAAATCTGAGCAGTGCTGGGGGTACCATGTGTGCTGGCTGCATTGTACAAGTTTTGAATATGAGTACATGGTGTGCATTCAAGACACCAAAGTGCACGTTTGAATTAAGAATGGAGGAAAAGTTCCCAGCAGATGTTGCACCTTTTTGGACCTTCTCTGGTTAGTGGGAGGCAGCCTGCCTGATTTTGATGCTGAACCCCCATAAGCAAAAGAGCATTTGAGTGGAAGGGAGGGGATTCTCCCAGGACTTCAAAGAGGCTGACACACTCATCCCCAGACCGTGGGAAGAACTTTCTGGTGATTACACCCCTCAGGTTCCCTAATTCCTTCAGACTTGGATGGTCCCTCTTTTCTGCTGATTTACTGAACAGTCTGCATGGAGAAGAGCACAAAGGACGCGAAGGAACTGGGATGCTTCCCTTGCTATTCCCTGCCTAGTGACACCACAGACAGGCTCCTTCGAAGATGTGAAAGGCAGTTGGGTGTGGTCCATGTCAGTCTAATCATGCCACTCCACATCCAGTCCAGTGCACCTGCCCCTCAGCTTGACCCAGCTCAGCCTTGTTTCGGAGTCAGGAGTTGCCTTCCTTAGTGCTGCTGTTGAAGCTGGGTAGCAGGGAAAGGGTCCTGCGGACTCAGAGTCCCCAGCTGGCTGCCTCCTGCTGGGACTGGATGAGATCAGGCATTCCCTTTCCCAGGCACTTCTAGCCTCTCTTGGCAGCTCATTTGCAGGTCTCCAGATTCAGCCAAGCATCTTTTCTCCTCCCCAGGGGAAGGGTGGGAAGGAGCCTGCATCCCTCCTCCAGGCCCACAACCAAATTCCTGAAGATTTTCTTGACCTCTCTTGATTTCTGTTGATATAAACTAAGCTAGGGATGGGACCGTGATTAAAGTTGGATGTAAGGCTTTTTCATGCTTCTGGAAGCTTCCTTCAGAACATTTTTACTATTCCTTTCAGCTTTGAGGTCATATCTGTGATTCTGCAAGTGGAGCCAACTGGTGCAGTACCATTCGCAGACCCTTAGCTGAGCTTTCTGCAATGGAAACCTATGCTGACAGTTGCCAGTGCAGACTCTATTCCCAGATTCATGTTCCTTCCTTCATTCACGCACTGAATTCCTTAGCTCTTGTGTTGGTGTATGCACGTGTGCGCATGTGTGTGCATAAGGACTTTGCATGAAGAGAGGCAAGAACAACCAGTCCTCTTGCCTTCGGGAGCTTGCTTTCGTTGGGAGACAGTCCTAAACAGTCTCGGAGAAGAGGAACAAGGCTGTGGAGAGTGTGCAGGTTCACCTGGTGTAGTTGGCAGGGGCTCTTCTGAAGGCTTTTTTCTCTGAGGGAGGACAAAGCTGGGCTTTGAAGGCTGAGTAGGAGCTAGCTGGACCAGGAATGAGCAATGGAGGCGGAACGAGAAGCATGTGCTCAGAAGGCAGAAGATCTTTGCATTTGGGGAACTACAATAAGCTCAGAAGATGTGATCAGAGGGCAGGGCAGGGTTTGAAGGTCAGGGAGGAAGGAGTATCTGGCACTGAAGAGGTGACCAGGTCTGATCACCAAGGGTCTGGCACCAGGAGAGGACTTTACCCAAAGGACAAGAGGTAGTTCCCTATGTGTGTCCAACAGGGGTTGATAGAATCCATTCGTGGTTATAAAACACTCTTGTTGTGGGTGGAGAACTGATCACGGCAGGTCTGTCTTTAGACTGTTCCACTGTTCTCTGGTCCTGTCTGCCACTGGCTGAGTGCAGGGGAGAGAATCAGGTGGTTTGGGCTGAATAAGAGGGAGACTGTGCCAGAGAAAATAGGTAGATCTGAGAATCATCGAATTAGCTGTTTACTTACTTGAATCCTGTATTATTGGAAAACTAAGGAAGTTCCCAAGATATAAGGGCAGGTGGCCTTATATCTGTGACCACACTTGTATCTCACATGCCCATCAGCCTAGCTTGTGCCCCTCCCTCAAAGACTTAATAGCATAGACTTTTTAGTTCCTTAGTGCCAAGGGACAAGGCATAAGTGATTGCAATTGAGTTGCCATGGCAACTCAAATCAAGTTTGGTTTTGGCCTGACAGATCTCAGGTGATAGAGGGGGTTAGTCGTGTATGTGTAACAGTGTCTTCCTCTGTGATTGCCAGGGAGACCAAGGCAGCTCTCTGGGAGGTGGGTCTGAGTTCTGGCCTCATGGGAGTTGGGGGACGGGTTTTGGTGATGTTGGCAGCTGTGTATGGCACCAGCAGAGCACCGGACCTGTGGGCCCCACAGGGCAAGCCTAGGAATCCTATGTCTGAAGGGGAAGAGGGTGCTAATGATGTGGGAGATGGTCATCAGGCAGATCATAGTGGGAATATTGTCCTGGAAGACCAGGAGGGTGCCTTTTGGGTGGGGTGAGAGCTTGTGAGGGGTAGCCTGTGCTGCCTACTAATCATATCCTTGAGCTACCCTTGGGCCCCAAGCGCTGTGAGAGCACGTTCTTTCATCTGCTGCTCTGCAGTGAACTTGTGGCACAAGGTCCTGGGGACCCCCTCTTCCTGTTCCTATGCTTCCAGTAAACTTGCAGCACTGGGCTCTGAGGAATCCTTCCTCCTAGCTGCAGAACGGCTCCTTCTGGCTCTGACTCTCCCAGAGTGCACCTGTCGTTAATCCCCGTGAGGCCTTTGCTGACATCCTCCTGGGAAATCCAGAACAATGCCTAAAGAACCAGAATGAACAGTGGCTGTAACCCCACAGGGCTTAGCGTTTATTTCTAGACTGCTTCTCTCCTCCATTCCTCCTGGTGACAGCGTAAGTTGAGAAGAACAGCGAGGAGCTAATATCCAGCGCTGCTCCTAGCGGCCATTTGCAGAGGGTTTGCCTTTTGCCACAGACATTTTTTTTCTTTTATTTATTTATTTATTTATTTATTTATTTATTTATTTATTTTTATTTTTTATTTTTTTTATTTTTCACATAAATTTATTTATTTATTTATTTTTAACAAATCTAGACCCGTGTTCCCGCTCATTCCCCCACCCCGCCAGAGCTCATGCATTCTGCCAGACATGCTTTCCATCTCTTAGTCATTCTCAATATTTTCCATGGGGAAGTTGACTGTTTTGAGCAGAAGTTCACTGTTTCAGTCAGTTCTTTGATGCAGTCTTTTCTGTTGTTGTTGTTGTTTCCAAAATGCGTTATGCCCAACTGCTTTGGACAAAAGCTCAGGGGGCCCTATACAAGAAATACTTACAATTGGGTAATTGGCACTAGCATCCACAGATGAGGGATACCATTCGTCGTTTGTTTTTCTGGGACTGTGTTACTTCACTCAGCATGATGTCCTCTAGCTCCAGCCATTTTCCTGCAAAGCTCGTGATGTCGTCTTTCTTTACTGCTGCATAGAACTCCATTGTGTAGATGTACCACATTTTCTCTATCCACTCGTCAGTTGAGGGGCATTTAGGTTGGTTCCAGCTCTTTGCTATTGTGAAGAGAGCTGCAATAAACATGGCCGTGCATGTATCTCTGTGGTGGCGTAAGTCTTGAGGGTACATGCCCAGGAGTGGTATGGCTGGGTCGGGTGGCAAGTTCATTCCAAGTCTTCCAAGGGTTCTCCACACTGCTTTCCATAGTGGCTGTACGAGTTTACATTCCCACCAGCAGTGGATGAGTGTTCCCCTTTCCCCACAACCTCTCCAGCACTTGGTATCATTTGTTTTCTTGATCCTAGCCAGTCTTATTGGAGTAAGATGATATCTTAAAGTGGTTTTCATTTGCATTTCCTTAATGATTAGTGATGTTGAACAGTTCTTGAGGTGTTTCTCAGACATCTCTAATTCCTCACTTGTGAAGTCTCTGTTCAGTTCTTTGCTCCATCTATTGAGTGGGTCATTTGTTTTCTTTTTTCTTTGTTTTTTGAGTAGTTTATATATTCTGGAAATCAATGCTTTGTCAGATGTATCTGCAGTGAAGGTTTCCTCCCACTCTGTGGGATTTCTCTTCACTTCCTTGATTGTTTCTTTTGATGTACAGAAGCTTTTGAGTTTGATGAGGTCCCATTTGTCAATTGTCGACCTTAATTCTTGTGCAGCTGCTGTCTGATTTAGGAAGTCTTTTCCTACGCCTATGTCTTGTAGTCTGCTGCCAACTTTTTCTTCTATCACCTTCAGAGTTTGGGGTTTCACGTTGAGGTCTTTAATCCATCTGGAGTTGACTTTTGTACAGGGTGAGAGGTAGGGGTTTAATTTCATTCTTCTACAAGTGGTGATCCAGTTTTGCCAACACCACTTGCTGAAGATGCTGTCTTTTCTCCATTGTGGTTTCTTGGCCCCCTTGTCAAATATGAGATGGCTGAAATTGTATGTGCTCAGATTTGGATCTTCGGTTTTGTTCCATTGGTCAACAGGTCTGTTTTTGTGCCAGTACCAGGCTGTTTTTATGACTATAGCCCTGTAGTATAGTTTAAAATCTGGTATAGAGATCCCTCCTGTGTAGCTCTTTTCACTCAGGATTGATTTGGCTATTCGGGGTCTTTTGTTTCTCCAAATGAATTTAAGAACTTTTGTTTCCAAGCCTGTGAAGAAACTCTTGGGGATTTTGATTGGGATTGCATTAAATCTATACAAGAGTTTTGGTAAAATGGACATTTTTACAATGTTAATTTTCCCAATCCATGAGCATGGGAGGTTTTTCCATCTTCTGAGGTCTTCTTCAATTTCTTTCTTTAAGGGTTTAAAATTTTTGTTGTAGAGGTCTTTGGTGTCTTTGGTTAGGTTTGTTCCTAGGTATCTTATTGTTTTTGAGGCTATTGTGAGTGGGAAGGTCTCTTTGAATTCTTTCTCCAGTTGCTTGTTCTTGGTGTAAAGAAAGGCCATTGATTTTCTAAGGTTAATTTTGTATCCTGCCACTTTGCTGAAGCTGTTAATCGTTTCTAGGAGTTTTCTGGTGGAGTTTTTTGCATCTCTTAAGTAAACAATCATATCATCAGCAAATAGGGATAGTTTGACTTCCTCTTTTCCAATTAGTACTCCTTTAATATCCTTTTCTTGCCTTATTGCTCTAGCAAGTGTTTCAAGCACTATATTGAAGAGGAGTGGTGATAGGGGGCAGCCTTGCCGAGTTCCTACCTTTAAAGGGAATGTTTCCGTCATTTCCCCATTTAGGATGATATTGGCTGTGGGTTTCCTGTATATGGCTTTGATTACATTGAGGAATGATCCCTCCAATCCAATTCCTTCTAGGACTTTAAGCATGAAGGGATGCTGGATTTTGTCAAAGGCTTTTTCAGCATCAATTGAGATGATGGTGTGGTTTTTGTCTTTGATTCCGTTTATGTGTTTGATGATGTTTATTGATTTTCGTATGTTGAACCATCCCTGCATCTCTGGTATGAATCCAACTTGGTCATGATGGATGATCTTCTTGATGTGGGTCTGTATGCGATTTGCCAGTATTCTGTTTAGAATTTTGGCATCTGTGTTCATGAGGGAGATGGGTCTATAATTCTCCTTTTTAGTTGGATCTTTGCCTGGTTTTGGTAATAGAGTGATGTTGGCTTCATAGAAGGAATTTGGGAGAATTCCCTCTGATTGTATACTTCTAAACAGTTTCAGAAATAATGGTTGTAGGTCTTTTTGAAATGTTTTATAGAATTCTGCTGTGAAACCGTCTGGGCCTGGGCTTTTTTTAGTTGGGAGGCTTCTTACTACATCCTCTATTTCTTCATATGTTATGGGTCTGTTTAAGCTGCTGGTCTCTTCTTGGCCAAGCTTTGGTGATTAGACTTTTTTTTTTTTTCTATTTCAATGTAAGAACACATCGGAGCCATCCAATGAGGTACATGTGATAGTTTCCCACCTGATGCAGCAAAGGTATCTGGAGAGTGAAATGAACTCATCTGACACTCAGGTGATGGTTCTTGTCCCTGTCAGTGCTTGCAGATTCCTCTGCCTGAAAGGTTCTTCCTCCCAAATAAGTGTGTGGTTGTTCATTGCAGACTTGGGAGGTCAGCGGGGGCTGAATGAAGCACTGGCCTCACTCTGCAGATGGGATGTTGTATCCACAGGGCTTCTCAGATCTCCGGGGTGCCTTTTGGTAATTAGCATGGAGACTTGTGGTGGGCTTCACCCGCACCTGGGGGTGCTCTAGACAGTGAATGAACACGAGGTGATTTGGTAAGTTGGCCTGGACATTGTTATGCTTTCGATCTGGAATGTCCCCCAGGCTCATGCTTGAATACCTGTTTTCTGTGCCATGCTATTTTGAAGGCTGTGGAGCTGTTAGGAAGTGGGGCCTAGCTGGCCAAAATAAGTAAGTTACCAGGGGTGGGGCTGGCTTTGAAGATGATGGCCTGGCCCTCCTTCTAGTCCTGTTCTCTGCTTCTTAGTCTGCACCATGTGAAGACACAGTCACAAGCTGAGCTTCTGCCATGCCTTCCTTAACACGATATGAAAGACCAAAATAGCCCCAAACCATGACCGAAGTAAATCTTTTCTCTTTTAAGTTGTTTCTGTTGGATATTTTGGTCACACAATGCAAATGTAGCCAATACAGATGCATCAAGGCCTGGCCTACGTTTCCTTCCTGGGGGTTTCCAGTTATGGGAGCTGATTACATGTTCCCACAAACAAGGAAGCAACTTCTGTAAAGTCCTTTCCACAGAGGTCCAGCATGGAGTCTGCTGGGAAATAAGTCCTTGACCTCTCTCTTTTGAGTCCTTAAATGCAAACCTGAGACCCAGTATGCGTAGACCCAAGCATGGAGGGCACTAGGAGGAAAGAGCACAACCTCTCAGCTCCTCCAGACACTTGCTGAAACTTTATCTATAAAGTGACAACACAAATAGTATATAGAAATGCATTAATAATATTTGAAATTAGAAATTAGAGATGGAAAATGTAGCAGCTAAACTCACTCCCTAGAGAATCCCAAAAGAATGCGGTAGTTGATGTTGGAGAGATTGGCTCAATGGTTAAGAGCACTAGCTGCTCTTGGAGAAGACCTGGGTTTGGTTCCCAGCACTCACATGGCAGCTAACAACCATCTGTAACTCCAGTTCCAGGGAATCCAGTGCCCTCTTCTGACATCCATGGGCATTGCACAACACAGCTGCACTCACACACATGTACGCAATATACTCATATACGTACGATAAAATAATAAATAAAATAATAAAAGAACGTGGTAGGTGGCTGTGGCTCACTGAGGTGATTGCCCTCAAGAAAGAGTGTGGCTGGGACCTCAAGCTACCTGGATAACAAGGAACAGACTCAGAGAAGCTGATAGGTCTGCTTATCAGAGAGCAGTCAGTCTGGATCCACGGTGGGCTTTGGTGGCTCCGGGGGGGGGGGGAGCAGCTTCTGAGCGCTGCCCTTTCTCTGGCTGGTTTTAGCTTTGACTTACACAGGGATGGGCTGTGACCCACCGGGCTGCTGAGGGAACAGTGCAGGCAGTAGGTATTTGGGCACAGCAAAGACGAAGCTCCTGGCCAAGGTGTGCTGTTTCTACTGAAGTGGAGTGTGCCTTGCTCAGGGCCGAGAACCTTCAGAAGAGAGGCAGGGCTTAGCTTTGGGATGGGATGTATGTCTTGCATTTCTCTAACAGCCTACTAAAATAGTTTGAAGCTTCCTTGGGGCCGAGACAGACATGGTTCTCAAAGGCCTGAGCTAAGGCTGGATTTATGTCTAGAGGACATGGTACAGGAGGCAGGAAGGTGGGACCCCTCAAGTCCCAGAAGGCCTCAAGTACCTGTAATGAATAATCCTGAGGTCAGTCAGCAGCCTGTGACCTCCACATTCCAGCTCTTCTGTGGAAGCAGGTACCTGTGTGCAGGAGAGGGAGAAGCCTGGCCTGGACTCAGTATCTGTTCTGCAAGGTTCTGTGTGTGTATGTGTATGTATGTGTGTGTATGTGTATGTGTATATATGTGTATGTGCATATATGTGTATGCATGTGTGTATGTGTATGCATGTGTGTATGTGTATATATGTGTATATATGTGTATATGTGTGTGTATATGTGTGTGTATATGTGTATGTGTATGTGTGTGTATATATGTGTATGTGTATGTGTGTGTATATATGTGTATGTGTATGTGTGTGTATTTATATATGTGTATGTGTGTATTTATATATGTGTATGTGTATATGTATATGTGTGTGTGAATATGTGTATGTGTGTGTATGTGTATATGTGTATGTGTGTGTATATGTATGTGTTTATGTTTGTATGTGTATATATGTATATGTGTATGTTTGTATGTGTATATATGTGTATGTGTGTGTATTTATATATGTGTATGTGTATATGTGTATGTACGTGTATGTGTATGTATGTGTATATGTATGTGTATGTGTATATATGTGTATGTGTATGTATGTGTATATGTATATATGTGTGTATGTGTGTATGTGTGTATGTGTATATATGTGTATGTGTGTGTATATGTATGTGTATATGTTTGTATGTGTATATATGTATATGTGTATGTTTGTATGTGTATATATGTGTATGTGTATGTGTGTGTATTTATATATGTGTATTGTATATGTGTATGTACGTGTATGTGTATGTATGTGTATATGTATGTGTATGTGTATATATGTGTATGTGTATGTATGTGTATATGTATATATGTGTGTATGTGTGTATGTGTGTATGTGTATATATGTGTATGTGTGTGTATATGTATGTGTATATGTTTGTATGTGTATATATGTATATGTGTATGTTTGTATGTGTATATATGTGTATGTGTATGTGTGTGTATTTATATATGTGTATTGTATATGTGTATGTACGTGTATGTGTATGTATGTGTATATGTATGTGTATGTGTATATATGTGTATGTGTATGTATGTGTATATGTATATATGTGTGTTTGTGTGTATGTGTGTATGTGTATATATGTGTATGTGTGTGTATATGTATGTGTATATGTTTGTATGTGTATATATGTATATGTGTATGTTTGTATGTGTATATATGTGTATGTGTATGTGTGTGTATTTATATATGTGTATTGTATATGTGTATGTACGTGTATGTGTATGTATGTGTATATGTATGTGTATGTGTATATATGTGTATGTGTATGTATGTGTATATGTATATATGTGTGTTTGTGTGTATGTGTGTATGTGTATATATGTGTATGTGTGTGTATGTGTATATATGTGTATGATGTGTATGCGTATGTGTATATATATGTATATGTGTGTATGTGTATGTGTATGTGTGTATGTGTATATGTATATGTGTGTATGTGTGTGTATGTGTATATATGTGTATGTGTGCATGTGTATATGTGTGTATGTGTGTATGTGTATGTGTGTATGTGTATGTGTATATATATTTGTATGTATGTGTATGTGTATATATGTGTATGCGATTGTGTGTGTATGTGTATATATGTGTATGTGTATGTGTGTATGTGTATATATGTGTATGTGTATGTGTGTATGTGTATATGCATACATGTATGCATATATATGTGTATGTGTCTATGCGTACGTGAATGCGTATATATGTGTATGTGTATATGTGTATGTGTATGTGTGTATGTGTATATATGTATACGTGTATGTGTGTATATATGTGTATTGTATAGGTGTATGTGTATGTATGTGTATATATGTGTATGTATGTATATGTGTGTGTATGTGTATATATGTGTAGGTGTGTATGTGTATGTATGTGTATATGTGTGTATGTGTATATGTGTATATGTGTGTATGTGTATATATATATGTGTATGTGTATATATGTGTATATGTGTGTATGTGTATGTGTATGTATGTGTATATATGTATATGTGTGTATGTGTGTGTATGTGTATATATGTGGATGTGTGTGTATGTGTGTATGTGTATATATGTGTATGTGTATATATGTGTATATGTGTGTATGTGTATGTGTGTATGTGTATATATGTGTATGTATATGTGTGTAGGTGTATATGTGTGTATGTGTGTATGTATATTTGTATGTGTATGTGTATATATGTGTATGTGTATGTGTGTGTTATGTGTGTATGTATGTATGTGTATATGTGTGTATATATTTGTATGTATATGTGTATATATGTGTATGTGTATGTGTGTATGTGTATATATGTGTATGTGTGTGTATGTGTGTGTATATATGTATGTGTATATGCGTACATGTATGTGTATATACATGTATGTGTATATGCATATGTGTATGTGTGCATGTGCATATATGTATATGTGTATATATGTGTATTGTATATGTGTATGTGTGTATATATGTGTATGTGTGTATGTGTGTGTATGTGTATATATGTTTATGTGTGTGTATGTGTATGTGTGTGTATGTTTATGGGCATACATGCTGTTGGCATGTGCACTGCACAAACAAAAAAAGCTAAAGCACCTGATGGAGCTGATTCGTTCTTTTGTCAGGGAAGGATAGACAAGGAGAAGAAACAACTCTTTCCCAATCTTGAAATAATAGCAACATAACTATTATCAGTTCATAAAGGAAAAGATATTTCATCAGGCAAAAGGAGCTATACCCCATCCCATCCCACCACAAACCTCTCCCCACCCTGCCACATACCCCACTGTGCTCCAAGCTGTGGAGTGTGGAGTGAGCCTGGGGAAGGATTAAACAGAAGCACATCTGTGCTGAGAGATGGCCTGTCCTGGCCTCGGAGCTTATAGGGCTTGAGATTCTCTCAGAGCAGGCCAGGCTGCTTCTTACAAAGCATCAGGTGTTAGATTCAGATAAGGAGATGTGGAGGAGAGAGGTGGTCACCTCCCTGAAGTCCAGACATGGTGCTCCCGAGGGACTGGACCTCCACTCCATGTCTGCCACACACTCTTGATCCTGTTTTTCTCATGTATGACAAAGACCTGACAAGGAACAACTTAAGGGAGGGGAGGTTTATTTCGGCTCACAGTTCAGGGACATAGTCTATCATACTAGGGAGGGGAGGTGGCAGGAGGAGCAGGTGGCCATGGTAGGGGGAACTCATTCACCCCTGGGTGGACCGCGAAGCAGAGTGGGGCAGTCCGGCACGCAGGTGGTCTTCTCGCTTCCCCTTTTATACAGTTCTGGACCCTGGCCCCTGGAATGGTGCCACAACATTCGGAGTCGGTTTTCATTCTCAGTGCTAAATCTCTCTGCAAATATCCTCACACACACTCCCAAAGGTGTGCCCCAGTAATGCTGGAGATGCTTCTTAATTCAATCAAGTTGATGATTGAAATGAATCATCACACACTTTGACTATGCTATTCCAGGTCATTGGCTGCTCCTGAATGGTGGACTGAGTCTTCCATTTCAGAACAAAACTCTGCCTAACTCAAAGGCCTGGCTACAACCTCATGTGGCCCAGATAGAGTCCATCTGGGAAACGTGGGTCCAGAGCCCCTTGCAGCCTGCAGATGTGAAGTGTGCCTGGCCCCTTGATTTTGGCTGATGGGTCTGTACTGGATCTCAGACTACAGGCTGTCTTCAGGGAGACATGGATCTCCCTCCCCAGACAACCACAATTCTAAGCTGTATCCCCTTGAAAGACTTTTCTGATTGGTTCAGCTTTTTTATTTGTGGTTCTAAGCTGCTGAATTACATTGTCTTTATCTGCTTTTATGGTGAGTTCTGACCATGTCTCAAGTGGGAAAATGCCTGGCAAAAACCTCAATTTCCTCTGAACAGAAATTCTGAATCATCCATGAAATGAAAGCTTGTTCCTTTGAAAGGTATTTAATAGAACCACTGCACAGGGGTGACAGCTGAGCCACTTGGACTCTTGGTAGCACTAGGGACAGAGCCCTCCAATATTGGGACACACAGTATGAGTGGACAGCATGGCCCACATGTGGCCGTACCTGTGTATCACAGATACATGTGCATGTGCACACACACACTCACATGTATATGTGTACACACTTATGTACTAAGCTGGGATTGAGGATAGGGTTTGGAGAGAAAGGACAGGGAGATTTAAGGGGACAGCTACTTTTTTCTTTTCCTTTTTTTTTTCGTTGTCTTTTTGAGACAGGGTCTCCCTGTAGCCACAGGCTGACCTATAACTCACTATGTAGATCAGGCTGGCCTCCATCCCACAGAGATCCATCTGCCTCTGCCTCCCAAGTGCTGGGATTAAAGGCATACACCATCACGCCTGGCTTGGGGACAGCTACTTTTCATTCTATTACTGAAGAACTTGGGTCTGGTGGGGGCAGATTGACTCTGGTCCCAGGTCTCTCTTTGAAGTTGCTGTGGGACCCTGAGCAAGTCACTTTAGTTCTGTGAGCTTCATCCATGACACGAACACAAAGACTTTTTTCTAGAGTTTAAGGCGGGAAGCAGAAACTGCTCTCAAGTATTTCTGGTAGAAAGAAATTTCATAATTGGGTCTTTACATCAGCAGAAAAGCAAGAGGAAAGGAATCCAAGGTCAGCAGACCAGAAAACCTCTGCTTTCACGGCTGTCTGCATTGTTACGTTCATGGTGCCTTCATAGTCTTGATGTTAGTGACAAGATAAGACCATGGACCCTGGAATTTGCCACCACTAATTATCCACCTGTAGTGCCAAAGTGTTGCAGTTCTGAAGTTGGTGGAGCCTGGGGAAAGAATGGAAAGGAGACTTTATTTGAGCATTTGACAATCTTTTTGATCCAAAGTTTCATAATTCTGGTGGGGAGACTCTATCTGGAGAGTCTCACCAGAAACTCCATGGTTTTTTGAGATCATTTCCTGTATCCTAGGATGGCCTGAACTCATTATGTAGCTAAGGATGGCATGATCCTTCCTCCACCTCTGTAGAGCACCTGGCGTATACATGTGTGACACTTTCTTGTTTTATATGACACTGGGGATCCAACTCAAGACTATGTACATGCTAGTCAACTATGCACTTTAAAACATTTTTTAATTAAAAATTTTTATTGTATGAGTGTTATGGCTGCATGTATATAAGTACAACTATGTTGTCCAGTACCCATCGGGGACAGAAGAGGCTGTTGGATCCCCTGGAACTGGAGTTAGGGACAGTTGTTAGATGCCATGTGGATGCTGGGATTCAAACCCAGCTCTTCGGCAAGAACAGCCAATGCTCTTAACTGCCGTGCTGTCTCTCCAGCCCCAAGTGTGTACCGAGGATCCCGCTGGTCTTGCACTCGCTGCCCAGCTAGGCCGGTTCAGGACCCACAGCCCGGAAGTGTCAAGCTGCCCTGCATGCCAGTGGCATTTTTTAAATAGTTTTTATTTATTTATTTTTTAAATTTATTTTTTAAATTTTATTTTTTATGTGTATGAATGTACTGTCTGCATGTAGGTTTGTGCACCCATGTTGTGCAATGCCACAGAGGTCAAAAGAGGGCATCGGATTCCCCTGGAACTGGAGTTAAAGACAGCTCTCAGCTGCCATGTGGGTGCTGGGAATCGAACCTGGGTCCTTTGCAAGAGCAGTTGGTGCTCTTAACCACTAGGCCATCTCTCCAGCCCATGGTGGCATTTTTTTTTTTTTTGGTCTTTTGGTATTTTAGTGCTCCTTGGATATCACTTCTCATGCCCTCTCTATGCGAGGATGGAAGAGTCAGGAAGGGATCTGTCAGTTGTTGTTTCTTCCTTCACATCTCATCCTATGTGAGATTAAATATTAGAACATATTGGAAAGATGGTTTATTTGCTGGAGTGTTTGCTGAGTTTGCATCTCCAGCCAGTAAATGCCAGGTGGGTGAAGTGGCCTACCTGTAATCTTAGCACCCAAGAGGTGGAGTCAGGGGATCTAGGTGCAAGCTGGCTAGCTGGACTAGGTTCAAATGATGGGACCCCCATCTCATCAGAAAAGGTAGAAAGCAATCAAGGAAGGCATCCAGTGTCAAATTCTGGCCTCCAAATGTGTGCGCATGTATATGCATGTGCACCTGCAACATGTGAGCATGTATACACACATGTGCACACCACACATACATACACATGCATGCACACCGCACACATACATACACATGTGTGCACACAACACACCCATACACACATGTGTGCACACCACACACACATGCACACACATACAAAAAATAGAATTTGAAGAACAGAGACAAATAAAGTTCAGGGTAAACAAAGAGTTCTCTTCTAGGGTCACATGACCAAGGTCTTAGACCCCTTATCTAAGCACACATGGTCTCTTCCCAACTGGGAGACTGAGTTCAGCACAGCTCCTAGCAGGCCGTGGGGTTCCCCGATGCCTCCACTCTCTCTCTCTCCTCTCCCCTTCCTTGTCTACCAGGGCAACTTGAGAGAAAGAGCAGAGGGCAGGAGCCTGCTGCTACTTTTGCATTATGAGAAATGGGAGACGGAAGGAATAGAATTTAAACCCTGTTTGATGAGAAACCTTCCCCTGCCTGTATCACTTCTCCAAACTGGCACTAATTGCTGCCTCCTCCTGCCACTCTGTCAATAGAGCAGGAGGGAGGGGTAGAGAAAGCTGTCCTCCCTCAGAAAAGCTACTTGTCTTCCAGTGGGGGTGGTGGGACGGCTTGAGATCAGAAGGTTCTGATGGGACCTGGCAGCATGGGGAGACGGGGGACTCTCATCACTCCCCATCCGCCTGTAGGCCTTGTTCTGAGGAAAGTCTGGGGAGCAGGCTTGCTTTGTAATAGGTAGCATCATTCAGAAGTCAAGTAGGCAGTTCGGCATGAGAGCCCCAGGCTGGCACTCTGTCTGCTTGTGACTGTGGCCTTGGTTCCATGGGCACAGCTGATTATCAACATGGAATATTCCAGTTGAGAATGCACAGAGAAATAAGCCGTTTTTAAAAAGCAATTTATGCCGGGCATGGTGGCACACGCCTTTAATCCTAGCACTTGGGAGGCAGAGGCAGGCGGATCTTTGTGAGTTCAAGGCCACCCTGGTCTACAGAGTGAGTTCCAGGACAACTGGGGCTACAAGGAGACCCTGTCTCAAAAAGACCAAAAAAAAAAAAAGCAATTTATTGCTACTTTATTTTTTTCTTTCTGTGTATGAGTGTATTCCCTGCATGTGTGTAAGTGCACCCATGTTGTGCAATGCCTGAAGAGGTCAGAGAAGGCATCGGGTCCCTTGGAGATAGAGTTATGCATGACAGCTAGCCACCGTGTGGGTGCTGGGAACTAAATCCAGGTCCTTTGCAAGAGAAGCCAGTAAGTACTCTCAACCACTGAACCATCTCTCCAGCCCAGAAATAAGCTTCTTTTATGAATGGAAGATTTTGTAGGCTTAAAGGAGCCCACAGGTGTTTGTGGGTAAGTGCCCCAGAAGCATCCAGAGGGGCTGTGTCTATGGGTGGAAGGCGTCCCAGCCCAGTGAGCAGGACAGTCAGCTTGGCCTCTGATCCATTAGTCACCTTGGAGCAGGTGGTCTCTTTACTCACCATGTGAAGGAAAGGAAAGTTCTCAGAAAAAACCCGGGTCTGTGACTGAACCTCCTGCGAGGCTGATAACTGATTAGCACTTCAGTGATTGTGGAGCCTTGGAATGCTGCCGGGCCCAGAGCCCAATTACAATTCACCTTGGCCACCTTTAGCCCCTAAACAGCCATTTCTGGCCCACCTCTTTGTCTGATGAACAGATGAAAACCTTTTGGAATGTATTAACTTAACAGACCATCAGCTTCCACCAATGCAAGTAGCTAAGAAGCCTGTCAGATAGCATCTAAGGCCTGTAGCAGAACTCTCCCTGCGCCCCCTCTGATGTCTCTACCAAAGTATTTGAAAAGTGTCTTGATTTATGACTTTTTTGTTCTGTTACTATAAAAGCTTCATGAAACTGTTATCCTGTTGGAACATGAAATTTGGAGTAAAATGAATCTGTGTTCCCAGGCCAGGGTCACTCATATTTGGCTCCAGAATAAACCATCTCATCCCCTTTGAGGTGAGAATTGTGCTTCTGCACAGACATGTGAGAGGGTAGAGGCACTCTGCCTAGGGCCATCTTCACTTCAGTGGTCTATATGGTTCTACATGTCCCATGTACATGTCCCTCCTTCTCCATCTCTCTTTCCAGAGATCATGTGTGTTAGGTTCAGACCCAGTGTAAAAATATATAGGACTCCAATAAAGATAACTTTGGGCATGGGCTGGCCTGTCTGTCGTGGGAGCAGGATGACCAGCTTTAACATGGTGCTGAAGTGGGAATTTTAAACCCCAGTATACAAGGAAATGAACATACAGGAAGTTGGGGCGAAGAAGTGCGGGATAGGGTGTAGCTGGGCCTGCGGCTGGTATCAGAAGGAGCATCTTGAGAGAAACTGGGTGTCTTTCTCCTTGCGTCCGGTGAGGCACGATTGCAGGAGCCTGCAGCAACCTATTCTCAGGTTGCAGGAACACAGTCCGGAGTGACCATTTCTCAGAACTCTGCTTTGGTTGGCTTCCTGGAATCCCTGACTTAGGTGGGCTACGACCTTAACAATGTTTTCCTGTCCTTCCCAGCATTCTTTTTCTCTGCTTTGTGTTTATTATTTTAAAAAAGATTTTGTTTTTCTTTTTATGTGTGTGTCTCTATGTATTTGCCACGTGCCATGTGTGTGCATGTTCCCACAGAGGCCAGAGCGGGGTGTTGGATCTTCTGGTGCTGGAATTATAGGTGGTTGTGAACTACCTAACATGGGTGCTGGGAACTGAATTCAGGTCCTCTGGAAGAACAGCAAGTACTCTTAGTCATGGAATCATCTCTCCACTCATTGCTCTGCTTTATTGAGACAAGGTCTCATGTAGCCCAGGCTGTCCCTGAGGTCACTACAGCTACGAGGCTGAAGATGGCCTTGAATTCCTGCTCCTCCTACCTCTACCTCCCAAATGCTGGGATTGCAAGCAGGTGCCGACCCACCCGCTGTTCCTGTTCTTTCTCAGGTAGGTAGAGGGTGACCTATGACTGCTGAGAAAGAGCCTGGATGTGTGCTGAATACAATGATGGATGTTGTCATTCAGTAGGAAGAAAGAAGAGGGAGAAAGCAAAGGGAGAAGATATTGTTTGGGTACAATCTGTGTTTGCAATTTTCCACATCGGTTCTTTTTATGAACACTCCAGAAACAAGACAACGGCAGTGGCTGATTCAATATGCACCATGCAGGAAAACAATAAGGAAAAAAAAAAAAATACGGGTTTTTAATAAGCACTTGGAAAGGCTGTAATTAAATCTCGGGCTCTGTTTGGAAAACAAGAATCTCATTTAGTGCTTTTGCCCCTGTGCTCCCTAACATCTGCACCCGTGTTTTCTGCTGGGCAATTACCAAGTCCTTGGCGGCTTGATTAACAAATACAGGTGCGGGCTAGCTCAAGAGGGAGATCCTAGGATGGAAGGTGGGGCGGCGGCAGGGAGGTTTGGGAGCCGGGAGAACTTGGCTCTCTCCCCAACAGGTGTCACAGGGAACTGGAAGAGCCTGTGAAAGAAGAATTGCCGGCTTTGGGGAAGGAAGGCGGTGAGAACGGGAGACCCTCTCGCCTCTCCTGCCTGCTTTGCTTGGAGTCCCTTTCCACCAAGGAGCCAAGGGTTATGGAAGAGGAGACTCCCCTCGGTGAGGATTCAGGGGCTTTTACTACATGTTAGCAACCTGATATAGTGGTATATGCCCATAGTCCCAGCACTTGGGAGGTGGAAGCAGGATTTTCTGAAGTTCAAGGTCATGATCAACTACATATGGAGCACAAGGCCAACTTAGGCTACGTGAGACCCTGATTAAAAAAGAAACAACAGCCAAATAATCAACCAACAACCAACCAACTAGACATAACCATGACCAAGGAAAAGGGACATTTCAATGAGACGGTGAGAGCCAGGATTCAGGAAGTTGTGTGTTCCCTGAGTTTTCTTTGCAGGAAATTCTTTGAGTTAGTCTAGGTTTATCTCCTATATCTGTTGTAGTTAAAAGCTGCTGCCTTGGTCACAGCCTCTCTTGTAGAGATGCCATGCTTCGCCTATGGTGTTGAGTCCTGTTTGCCCTGAAAAGTCACCTGTGGTCAGCACCATGCAGAGCCTGTTCCAGGGCATGGGTATTGCTGTTATATCCATGTTTTCTGGAAAGGGAGACTGAGACACAGGTTAGGTAACATGGCTGAGATGACATAGGTAATAGGAAGTACAGCCAGCTCTTGCACCAGGTGTCTGGTTCTAGAACCTTCCCTGTCCACCCCAGTCTCCTTACCCCCTCTTCTTGTCTACCAGATGCTTTTCCTATTCTTTTTCTAGTCCACCTTCTAGAGGCTCAGCATTTGGGCTTTTAACAGAAGGCCTGCTGGGAGAGAGGGGAGGGGTGTCTGTGGCAAGTCTGCATTGTGTCAGGAATGTGGTCTTGGGGCATGCACTGATAGGAAGACATGCTTTTGTGGGGAGCAGCTCTGCAAGCTTGGGTAGGGCTACTGAGACTGAAAGCATTTTTTCTCTTAGAAGTTTTTCTTGAATCTTAATGTACTACCCAAATACTCTCTACCATGAAGACGTGTGGGACCTGTGTACTTTGTCCAAAGTCCAGGGCAGGCTAGCAGTGCCTAGAAGGCTGGAGAACTGACTGGGATTACTATTTGTGTTTGTTTCCAGCTCTCTGATGCAGAGCCTGGGTCCTTTGGAAAGACTGGCCTTTCCTTTCCATCTTCTGTGACCTTCAGGAAAAGATTCTTCCTGTCAGAATCTCAAGGACAGATGGATTTCCTTCTAGAAATGTTTCCAACTCCACGGAGCTGCCTTATGGCTTTGAGATTTCCCACTTTGGTCACGGCTGCTCTCCGTTCTAGCCAGAAGCTGGCTCTGGTCCTTCTTTCTTTCCTCAGCATCTCCCAATGATGCAGGGGATACGGCTCCCTATGCCAGCTGGAAGCTGCCCTGTTTGGTGTGTGTGCTCCAGGCAACTCCTGTGCCTGGTGCCAGGCTCCTGGAGAAGATCTGGGATTCTGGAGCAGCCAGCCCCCTCGCCAGCACATGGCACAGCATCTCCCACTTCCTGAGATGGAGAAGGAAAACTCTTGATGCTCTGCTCACTGCTGCTGCCTCTTAGGAGGCTGTCGAGGCTGCTGTGGCTGACGCCGCTGTGGCCGATGGGGCAACAGCTCTTGAAGAGTGTTGCTTGTATCAACTCAACAAGGAGGGAGTAGGGAGAAGGGATAAGTAAATTAACATCACCAAATAAGGAGAAAACAATTAGTATTCTTGGAACTCACTCTCTTAGCTGTATGCCTGCCATCAGGAAGCCCAGTGCAAATGGAGAAAATCCAGATAAAGAGGAGAGCAGCAGGCCGTTCCTTTAAGGCTGGGACGATGTGCTGTGCTCGGGGCAGTGCTGAGGAGCTGACACCTCACCATTTCCCTTCCATACTAATTACAAACTTTAGAAAGCACCTGAGGATGTCATTAATAACACCACCTGCCATGCATATTATACTTTCTTCTGGGAGCCCTGATGGCAGAGAATGCATGATTTCATTGATTGTCGCTGACATGCTGGAAGCCAGCAGTCCTCCGGCCTCCCTTTTCAGATGCAGATCCAGAAGCCAGGGAGATCATTGCATGTTAATGGCTAAATCAGGTCTCAGTCCCAAGCCATTGCTCCTTCCCTGAAATTCCTTGACAGAATCTTGAATGCAGGTCTCTTTAGAGAGATTCCGTGTTACCAGGGCTGTTTAGCATGCTGTAGGAGAAGGTGGGTAAGAAATCTGTTGTTCAGCAGAGTGCTGCTCTGCGGGGTGGCTAAGGGGGTGCCTGTGCAGGTAGACTTGGTGAGCACTGCTGAAGCTCCAGTGGTGGCCAGAACCAAGGTGCAGGTGGATGGAAGCCACAGGCCAGCTCTAGCTTCTACAGTATCTGCCAAGCCTGACTGCTAGGTCCTGTTCTTAGGCTCCGTCATCTTGTCTTCACTGAATGTTTGTAAGTATCCGATTGTGATCTGCTGTGAAGAACTTGAATAGGTGAGTTTATTCAAACCAAAGAGCACATCACTTGGACATCAGACCCATCAGCAGTGATTTGGGGCATGGTGAAGAGAGGAATGGATTTTCATCGTTAACCATTCCCTTTTCATGTCCCTGTGCAAACCCGTTAGTGATGACTTTCCTTTTTTTTTTTTTTAATTTTTTTATTTTTATTTTTAAGGGATTCTACAATACAATGACACAGTTGTTTGCAGATAACAATGATGTTACTCAGTATGTCATACAATTAAGTAATTGGTGCATTTTGCAAGTATCTATGTCCAAAATTTGAACAACCCAAGGTTCCCATAGTCCAGTTGGAGAAGCTTGTATGCACAGGCATGTTGATCAATCAGGTGTCCAGACTATATTCCTATAGTCTCATGATTCACCCCTATCTCTCCACAGCCCTTACAATCTACCACGCCTCCTCTTCCGCAGTTTGTTCCCTAGGCTTTGGGAAAGGGGCACAAATGGGTGAGAAGAAAACAGTCTAATTTCTTTGGAGTTGTCATTTTGGACTCTGGTCTGTTCAGTTTGTTTCTCTTCACGGATTGACAGCTTTCACAGTGATACCCTTTTCAGTCATACTAACAAAGCTCAAGCTATTGGATGTACAGGCATTTAAGCAGTACCACTTATTGTGTCAAGCTAAGCTGTGAGCATAGACACAGATGCTTGGATGGTATGCTAATCCGCAAACTGTGGTTTCTCTATAAAGGGTGACAAGTTCTTATTGTGGCTTATAACATCGCCTAACCACTAGAGGACATAAGCTTGTGGCATCCGCTGTGAGTTATTCCTCCAAGGAGAGAGCTAATAGCCAAATAGTTTTGGGATATAATATAGACACTTGGCTGCCACTGTTGCACTGTATCTCCAGGCTGTTGAGGTGTAGCTGATATTTTCGGAGGAGTCTTGTTTGTCTCAGGGAGACCAATATTTTGCTGTATTGCTGTAGTGGCCTTTGGTAACGCTCTCTAGCATTTCAGAGGCCAGTTGTACGCTAGCAGGTGACGTCTCATAACATTTTTCATGCTCACACCAGGTCTTCGACAACAGGGACTTACTGCCTTTCTCCTTGCATATATCCCATTTATAGGCAAAAGGCCTTTATAATTTGGGGGGGCGGGTTTGAATCCCCTAGCCAACATCTCCTAGGCAGAATAATTCATTGCTGATGTCAGAGCTTTCCTGTAGTAATATATTTTGCTTAATTACACAACTTATAAACACTTTACTATTGAATTTGGCTCTAGATAGAGAAATATCCTTTCACAGTTCCTATGCCTATCAATCAGTTAATACGTTGTGCCTGTTTTATAGGAAATTACCACCGTAACAATTGGCTCTAGTTTACAGTTTGGGAGTGGTTTCATTACCATCCTGTTTTCCTTTTTTCAAAAAAAAAAAAAAAGAAAAAAAAAGGGGGGGGAGAGGTAGGAAGGTTTCTCAGCATTAGGGTCCATTATTAACAGTCAACCCCAATATTATTCAGAGAGATGCTCAGTGACCGTGTCTCAGGCAGTCTGATGTTCCTCATTCCTTAGTGTTCAGATGGGTCAACCTCTCTGCTGACATTCCCCAGTTCATCCTGCACAGCCATAAGTTGTATGTTTTCAGGCATTTAGATTGGTGACTTTTACCTGTGGGAACATAAAATTCTCCTCCCATTGTTATTTTCAAGATCAGAAAAATTGAAAATTTATCAATAGGATTGAAACACAGAGTTTTCCATTTGTATCCCAGAAAGGATAGTACCCCACCTCCCCCCTCCCTCTTTTCTTTTTTTTTTTTTTTTTTAGGTTTTTGTTTTGACCTATAGATGCCTAAGTTGTATTACACATACCCATAAGCAGGAGCCAAGGCATAAGCTTTCATTACATTTACCCAAACTGGTTCTCATTGACTGTATGCTACTTATTTGGGAAGGAAATTTAAGCTTAGTTCCTTTAACTTGTCCTACAAGTAAAGAAAGTGTTATAATGTGATATTGTGTTATTCAGAAAAAATATATAGGCCATTTGTATACCTTAACCCGATACAAATTATAAATAAGACCAATTAACATTTTATATTCCCGATTGGTTCAATTGTATTACCATTTCCACCAAAACCTACACCTAAATTTAATTAATCTAAACAATTCACTAAGCCATTGAAATATACTATACTTGGTGGATAAAGCTTGGGCAGAGTTGAGAACCTGCTAAATAAATTTTACCCAATAAACACTTTGCTCTTTAACGCTTTATGACTGGACTAAGACTTCTACTTATTTGGTAAGTAAAAATTTAAGCTTAATTCTTTTAAATTGTCCTACAAGTAAAAGAAAGTGTTACACTGTGATGTTGTGTATTTCAGAAAAATATAGAGCCCAACCCAATACTAACTATGAATAAAACAACTAGCATTTTATATTCCCAGTTAGTTCAAATGTCAGTATCTAGCTCCTTTTCTTTTTTCCCAGCACAAGATTCCTGCATATAAAACCAATTTGCAAGCAGTTGTGTCCCAGCCCACAGAGCCCAAGGCTCCCACCATCTAGCTGGAGGGGCTTGAATGTTCAATCAAGTTGATCAAATAAGTGTCCAGACTATATTGTCATAGTTTTACCGTTCACCCCAATCACCGCTCCTACAATATACCACACCCCTCTTCCACAGATTGTTCCTTAGGCTTAGAGATGGGGCACAGGTGGACAAGAAGCACAACAGTCTACTTTGTCTGGAGATGTCGTCTTGGACTCTAATCAGTTCTGGCTGTTTCCTTTCATGGGCTGCCCGATTGCCCAGGGACCAGCTTCCAATCCTACTAATGAAGCACAAGTGGTTAGATATATATGTATTTAAACATTGCTAGTTATTATGGTAGGTTACTTTGGTATAGACACATATGTCTGGATGGTGTCTTAATCCCTGAATTACTTTTCTTTTTCCCCCTGAGAGAGATGACAAGGCCTTACTGTGGCATATATATATCTCCTAATCGCTAGAAGGTATAAGCTTATGGCAACATCCTCGAGTTATTTGTCCAAGGAGAGAGCTAATAATCAAATAAAGTTGGGATATACAGACATATGGCTGCCTCTGCTGCACAGTATCACCAAGCAGTTGGGGTGTAGCTGATGTTGGTGGCGGAGTTTTGCTTGACTCAAGGAGACTAACCTTTGCTTTATTAGTTCAGTGGCCTTTGGTAACACTCTCTGGTATTCCAGAGACCAACTGTATACTTGTAAGTGATGACTTTCCTATGGCACCATATTGGAAGTGATGAACTAAAATCGGGAGTGACACCATTTAGTATTAACACTGTATTAGTTACTTTTCTCATTGTTGTGATGGCTCTAATGTAACTCACAGTTCGAGGGCGCAGTCTATCAGAGGAGAGGAGACATGGCGGCAGGAGTGTGAGGCAGCTGGCCACAGTGCATCTACACTCAGGAAGCAGACAGACATGAATGCTGGTATTCAATCAATTTTCTCCTTTGCATTCAGTGCAGGGCCCTAGCCCATGGCACAGTGCCACCCATAGTTAGGGTGGATCTTTTCATCTTAGTTAACCTAGTCTAGAAACTTCCTCACAGACATGCCCAGAAATTTGCCTCCTAGGTGATTCTAGATCCTGTCACATTGACAATTAGCACTAACCACTTGTTGGGAAGCCAAGTTTGAGATCCAAGTTCTCTAAAGCAACAGTGTCTAGAGTTCTCTCCATTTGGGAAATGCCTGAGCTAGGTGGCCTCTTGGGTTCCTTCCACACAAGTCTCTGTGCCTCTGGGATTCACTATATGGTTCGGAGTAGAAGGTAAGGAAGAGAGAAATACAAAATTGATGGACATGGTGAGACATGCAGTACCAGTCTCCTAGGATGGCCTGGTCCTGCCCTCCCACCTCGGTGCAGTGACCTGGATTGTGGCTCTGGCCTCCCTGGATTCACTTTATGGAGCTGAGCTGGTTTGAAAGGGCCTCTTGTAGCCTAACTGGAGACTGCCATCTCTCATTCATCCTTAGTGCGTCTCCGGTGTTCTTATTTAGTCTCTAAGGCTCAGCTTGTGGGAAAAGTAACTGCCCAGGTAGCTTACCAGCCTAAATTTGGAATTTCTTGTCCCCTAGTGAGTCCCTTTTCGCTATGTCAGTCATGATGTATGTAGGAGGTGTTCATGTGACCTCTCCCTTGGCTCAGATCTCTCTGCCTATGAAGAAGTCATACCTACTGCCTCCCTGACTGCTGGCTCTCAGTGAACAGGTTAGGTGGGTAGATTCTCCCACTTTGGAAACAAATGACTGCAGGAGAAACATCCTTACTTGTATGCTTTACATTGATAATTTACTGGCTGGTCTCCCACCCATGGTCCCTCTTCAGGGGAGCAAAGTGTGGCATGAAGGTGGCCCAGAGAGAGATGCCATTTGCTGAAATAGTAGAGGCTTAGATGAACCTGACACATCCAATTGCTGATGCATAGCCTTCTCGGTGCTGCAGCCCCACCTCACTGTAGCTGTGTCTCCATGTCAAAAGTCGGAGGTCATAGCTGAACATGGTGGTGTACACCTTTAGTCTCAGCACTCTGGTGGTGGAGGCAGGCAGATTTTTGTGAGATTAAACCCAGCCTGGTCTACAGAGCAGGTTCCAGGCCAGCTGGGGCTACAAGGAGATCTTGCCTCAAAAACTAAAAAAAATGAAATAAAACAAAAGTATGGAGTCAGGAAGGCTCATGGGAGCCAGAATTCCTACTTAGGTTTTGTTATTTTTCTTTTTACTATTTACGAAATTCCTGATGAAAATGATATGAAAAAGAGTTCATCTTGGCTCACAATTTGAGGGTACACTCCATCATGGTGGGGAGCAAGAGCAGGAGGAGCTGGTCACATGACACCCACAGTCAGCAAGCAGAGGGGGTGGGTGCTCAGCTCCCCTTCAGCAAGTGGGGGGGGTGACTGCTGGTGCTCAGGTCACCCTCTCCATTTCATTCAGTCTAGAGCCTTAGCCCACGGAATGGGGGCCACACAAAGTTAGGGAAAAATCTTCCAACTTCAATGAACCCAGTCTAGAAACTCCTTCATGGATGTTCCCAGAACCTTGTCTCCTAGGTGGGTCTAGTTCTGATCAGATTGACATTATTAACTATCGCATGCACCTTCCAGGATGTCCGGAGAGCACAGCTTTGCTTATCATCAGCAGTCTCCCTAGGCCCCTGGTCTGGCTTCTGGATGGGAGCAAAGGAGACAAGAACTGTTCCTCATGACTGCCCTCAAAATATCGGACTACCTCAGGCTGTGTCTTGGCCACTATCTCCCTTAGGCTGTTCTAGTGACATAGATCGAAGGGTTGGTTTTCAGTTACTTTCTATTGTGCTGTTCATGTGCATTTTTAAAGGTGGGCCACATTGATCCTATGTGCCCTTTTGTTTCCGTGTAACATGGAGCAAAGCATCCCTGAAGAATCATTTTGATAACAGCGGCAATGCTGCATTTAGCCACTATTTTGAACTCTTAGCTGCATGTCAGGTACGTTTCATGTCACTGGTAATACAAGAGAACAAAACGTAGTTCGGTACCTCCTGGAACTTATTTCCCTTAATTAAAAAACATAGTATTTTATTTGTTCCTTGAGATTTTTGTACATGTACACAATATATTTTGATCATATCCATCCTTGTCTTCCTCCTCCTCCTCCTCCTCCTCCTCTTCCTCCTTTTCCTTATTCTTTTTAAAAAACTCCACCACGTCCAATCAGTGCTGCTTATATGTGTGTGATGTGAGGCTAGCCACTGGAGCATGGGCAGCCCACCAGTGGCTGAACTCATCCCCACAAAACCCCTCTCCCTCTCCCAGCAGCCACCAACTACCAATAGCTCCTCAGCTTGGAGTGGAACCTCATCCACCATTCTCTAGTCCATGCTGGAATTTTGCACTGGTTTGATGTTGTGCAGGTCACCACAGCTGCTGTGAATTTGTGAGTGCAGCAGCCACGCCGTGACCAGAAGACCACATTTCACAGCGCTCCTCCTCTCTCTCAGGCTCTCAAGCCCCCCCCCCCTTTCTGGGATGCTCCCTGAGCCTTGTGGTGAGGGAGGGTGATGCAATGCCTTAATTTATGGCTGAGCCCACAAGTCACTTATTCTCAGCACTTCATCCAGTTGTGAGTCTCTGCATTAACTGCTGCCCACTGGAGAAAGAAGATTCTCTGGCTAAAATGCAGAGTAATATTAATCTATGAGCATAGACAGAGATAGTTAGAAGGTAATTTGACAACGTGACCATTTAGCAAACAACAATAGCAGGTTCCTCTCCAGGGGCCAATGACTTCCCCAGCTGTCCTGGTTTGCTTTCTGTCGCTGCAATAAACACCATGACCAAAAGCAACTTAGAAGAGGAAAGGGTTTATTTCAGCTTACACTTCTGGGTCACAGTCCATCACTGAGGGAAGTTGAGGCAGGAACTCAAACAGAAATGGAAGCAGAAACCATGGAGAAATATTGCTTATTGGCTTTCTCTCTGCCTTGCTTTGGGATAGCTTTCTTGTAGAGCACAGGACCACCTGCCTAGGGATGGTGCCTCCCACAGTGGGATAGGCCCTCCCACATCGATGGTCAATGAAGACAATGCCATGGAGTTGCCCACAGGCCAATATGATGAAGGAAATTTCTCAAACAAGGTTCCCTCTTACCAGATTGTGTCCATAAACAAGGAAGACTAACCAGCACACTAGCCATGGGCCTTTTACCAGGATTACAGTATCAGACATGCAGTCCTTCTTGTGGAGCAGACTTCAACTCCAATCCAAAAGAGGTTGGTTACTCCCATAGCCTTCATGCCACTATTATATCAGTAGGTACATCTTGTTTGGCAGGTTGGTATTGGAACAAGCAAGGTTTGCATCTGGGTGATCCCATTGACTGCTTTTCTCCCCCAGAGTCTATGTAGCCCCTTCCAGCCTACGACAGCCCCTGGTGAGGAATCTTTTAGGTCAGTTCCAGCTTTCCTTCTCTATGTTCTACACCAAAGTGTGTTATCTCTTCAGCAATACATATCCTACCATTCAGTTCTGGTGTGCAACCAGGAGCAATGACAACAGACTGTGTTGCTTGTGGGGAGGCTCTGAGGCCTCCTTGACAAACTGCTTATAGAGAGGTATCCCACACCCCAGCACTAGGATTTTCATTCAATAATGTGTACCTTCTGAGGGAAACATAATCCACCCATGCAGGTACCTGTGTTCAAACTCCCCTTTTCTTTTAAATTATATTTTTAAAATTATCTTACAAAGTAGTAGGTTTCCATGAGGGTTTTTCTTAATCGTTAGTCTTGGTTGACACCCCTTCCTGTCCCCTCACCCCCATTCCTGCTTAAACGTTTAACCCTTAGTGTTCACCTTCGTCTGCTTTCGTATTGTATGCGTTCTACTATCCTCTCCCTCTATTAAGGCCTTTTCCCCTCCCCACAACTCATGGGCTGCTTTTGTCTTCCTGTCTGCTACAGATACTCCAAGTTAAACATACAGTTAAAAATGTGAAGGTAGGGCCTGGAGAGATGGCCTAGTGGTTAAGAGTGCCGACTGCTCTTGCAGAGGACCCAGGTTCGATTCCCAGCACCCACATGGTGGCTGAGAATGGTCTTTAACTCCAGTTCCAGGGGAATCCGACACCTTCTTCTGACCTCCACAGCATTTCATGGGTGCACAGACCTACATGTAGACAGTACACTCATACACATAAAAAAGAAATTTAAAAATTATAAAAAATGTGAAGTTAGAGTCCATATAGGAGAGAGAACATGTGACATTTGTCTTTCTGGGCCTGGATTATTTTCCAGTTCCATTCATTTTCCTGATAATGTCACAATTTCATTTTTTTTTTTTACAGTTGAATAAAATTCCATTGTGTGTGTACCACATTTTCATAATCTATTCATCACTTGATGAACACCTATGCTGATTAAATTTCCTAGCAAACAGAGCAGCACTGAACAGGATCATGCAAGTATATCTGGAGTAGGATACGGAGTTCTTTGGGGGCTGGGAGTGGTATATCTGAGTTGTATGGTAGTCTTAGTTTTAGCTTGTTTAGAAAACTCCACACTGGTTTCCATAGTGACTGTACCCACTCAACAAGAGGGGGGTAAGTGTTCCCCTTTCCACACACCCTTGCTAGCATTTGTTTTGTTTTCTCATCTTATTTCTCCCCTCCTCTTTCTCCTTCATCTTTTTGAGACATGATCACACTGTATATCCCTGGCTGGACTGGAACTCACTCTTTAGACCATGGTGGCTTCGAACTCACAGAAATCCACTGGCTACCAACTCTGCTTCCTGTATGCTGGCATTAAGGGTGTGCCCCAATACTGTTTCAGTTTTCTTGATGATTGCCTTTCTAATTGGGGTGAGGCAGAATTTCAAAGTAGTTTTAATGTGGATTTCTCTGATGGCTAATGATGCTAAACATTTCATAATATTAGCCATTTATATTTTTTGCATACTTTTTATTGCATTTTGTGTATTTCATACACAGCATTTCAGTCAGTCTTAATCACTTTTATAATGCCTTCTCCACTGGCACCCTCTCACAATGCCCCCCCCAAACTGGAATTCATACATTCTGTCCTGAGTTCCTCACTTTAAGACCAGTTCTTCCTTACCTAACAGTAATCAGATTCCAATACTTCTTCAGCTAAGATTGGGTTCTGCTGCCCAGTTCCACATTTCTATGCTGGGTTTTGTCTGGTTGAGCTTGCATGGGTCTTGCGCATATTGACACCATTGCTGTAGGTTCATATGAGCAGGGTCCCAGGAGCTTGTAGGATTCTATTTCCATACGCTCATGCAATGCCCTGGCTCTTACAATCTTTCTGCCCCCTCTTCCACAATGTTCCCTGAGCCCTGGGTGAGTGAAGCTGAATGTAGGAGACCCGTTCATGGACGCAGACTCTGTAGACTTCTAATCTCCATGGCCATTTATGAACTTTTGAGTTCCTGGCCCCCTGTTGCTGAGGGAGCTTCTTTAATGAAAGTTAAAAGGATAATTAGTGTCCTTTTGCCCCCCCCCCATTCTATGTTGTGTGAACCTTAGGTGTAGATGTTGCATTGTAGATGTGCTGCTTAGGTTTGGGCAATTCACAGACACTGTGTGTGACCAGTTATGGGATTGTGTAATGGTCTTTATCTGGTAGAAAGGAAGCTTCTTTATTGAGTGGTGTCTGGGATATTCATCTGTAAATATAAAGATGCCGGGGCTGGAGAGATGGCCTAGTGGTTAAGAGTGCCGACCGCTCTTACAGAGGACCCGGGTTCGATCCCCAGCACCCACATGGCGGCTGAGAGCCGTCTGAAACTCCAATTCCAGGAGAACTCCAGTTCCAGGGGAATCCGACACCCTCTTCTGACCTCCGCGGCATTGCACAACACGGGTGCACAGACCTGCATGCAGACAGTACACTGATACACATACAGAAATAAATAAAATTAAAAAAAATTAAAAATGTAAATATAAAAATGCCTATTTTGCACTAAGTAAGAAGTTACCTTACCCTAGAGATGTGACAGTGTTGGGGACTACTCTAAGATCTATGATCTCTCCTGTCATGTATATCTGGATATGTTTACAGTACCACACATGAGTTTCCTACCATTGAGTGTGCTATAAGTACAATTAGCTAGCCACTGGTTGCCCCCAAGATGGAAGTGCCACTACTGCACCACTGTGGTAGGCTGTGGCAGACATTGATGTGGATAAAAATTATTTTTTTACAATAATTTTATTTATAAGACCAGTAAGTACACATAGGCAGTAAATAGGAGTGTCCATATAAACCCAATTAGTTAACATTCGAGTTCAGTTTTTGTACAACCCAGGGTCCCCCAGTCCAGTTGAAGAGGTTTGCTTACACAAACATGTTGATGAAATAAAAAGAAAAGAGAAAAAAATTCAGTCAGTTTTTGCTGTAATCCCACACCTCATCCCCACCTCCTTGGTGTTAGGTTGGAGGCCTTGAGGCAGGAATTAAGATGGTGTGGACCGCCCCTACTCGCCTCTTTTGGCCGGGTCCACGTTCTTGAAGTTGCCAGAAGAAAGCCTATGCAGGGCATGGGAGAAGGCTAACAGCTGATTCCTGGATCTGACTTTCACCTGGCCTAATTGGCCAGATTCTAAGCATTTTACTATCTCTTCTCTCTTCCCTTATAAGAAGCCTCTAACCTGCCCTGGACACCCACCTCTCAACTCCTTCACTCCTGAGTGCACTCCTCTGTCTCCGTCTTTCACTTCCTGGTGTCTCCCTCACATCAAGGTCTCTCCCTTGATCCTTCACTTGGTGCCATGTT
Source organism: Rhizomys pruinosus (assembly GCA_009823505.1). Classification (NCBI taxonomy): domain Eukaryota; kingdom Metazoa; phylum Chordata; class Mammalia; order Rodentia; family Spalacidae; genus Rhizomys; species Rhizomys pruinosus. Next base: position 1,958,514 of record VZQC01007982.1, read on the forward strand.
TTCCTTGGCTCCTTCCACTTTCATTCTCCACACCTAATTCCTTGGGTTTTCCCCAAAGGCGCATTTCCCTCCCTTTGATATTTCCCTTCCCTAATAAAGCCTGCCCCCCTGTTAATTCAGATTCATATGTGCCAACCTCTTCTGTGAGAGTCCTTGGGTTTTGGAGGGGAGGGTGAAAGAGAGTGGGAGATAGAAGATTCAGTTTTTTTTTTTTTTTTTTCCTGAGGTGATACATCTAATTCTTGGGGCTGTCCAAGTTCTGTTTGCAATGGACTGGTGGGTTGTTTAGCAGTCTCCTTTGAATTCTAGTAATAAAACACAAATAGTAACAAATACTAAAGATTATAACAAGTTATTTTATGAGCACAGGCATATGCTTGGATAATATTTTGGTTGGGGCATTATAACTCTTTGACAAAGGGATGCCAATAGCTTTCTAATGTGGTCAATAGAGCCTCCTGACATTAGAAGATACCAAGGCTACAGTGTCAGTTGTGTGTCATACCCCACCAGGAAGTAGGCCATAGATCAAATTGGGAATTTTTTTCCCTTTCCGGGTGCACATTTATCAGGCTGCCACTACTGCACTACATCTTCTTTGACATGTAGAAGTGTAGCTCAAGAATTCTGTAGTAAAGCTTCATAGACCATTTCTTTCCAGCAGTTTGTATAGTGCTGTCTGACACCATGAAGTTCAGCTGTTGATTTGCAGTGCAGTTCTCAGCATAATTTTTTTTTCATTCTCTTATCATGCCATATCTTCAGCAATAGGGTCTTACTGTCCATTTCTTTTTTTTTAAATTTTATTTATTTATTTATTTTTATGTGTATGAATGTACTGTCTGCATGTAGGTTTCTGCACCCATGTGGAGCAATGCCGTGGTCAGAAGAGGGTGTCGGATTCCCCTGGAACTGGAGTTCTCCTGGAATTGGAGTTTCAGATGGTTCTTAGCCGCCATGTGGGTGCTGGGATCGAACCTGGGTCCTCTGCAAGAGCAGTCGGTGCTCTTAACCGCTAGGCCATCTCTCTAGCCCTCATTTCTTATGTGCACCAAAACTTATGGGCAAATGACCTTTGTTTTGGGGGCTTTTAAAGCCTCCCTGGCCAACAACTCCTGGCAGGGCAGCCCAGAGCTGGCACTGAAGCCTTTATCTACCAATGCTTTTTATTTGACTGAAGGATAACATTGCATCCTAGAGGGGGGAGGTGTATTAAGGATAAATGTTCTTAAAGCTGGCGTTGGACCATTGACTGATGTTCTCATTAGTAGCTTGCATGGCACTCTCCACGGCTGTGAGAGCTAGCCTTCAGGGGAGGTGGCTTCCAGCTCCGGTCCAGCTCCATTGCTCCAGTTTGGATCTCTGAAGTATGTCCTGTTTTGAGCAACAGGGTCTTACCTTCAGGTTCTTGGGGGCAATCAAGGGCTGTGACAATAGCCTATGTAATTTGGGGAGTCTCTTGGACTTCTCTGGCCAACATCTCGAAAGAAGGTTTCTGCTGAGTGGCACTGTTTCTTGTTATGCAGCCTTCAGCTGTGCTCATGTAGAGATCCTGTATGTATAATTTGTCAGTAGGTTGTTAGGCTAATGATTCCCTCAGGTTTTTACACTAGCTAAGCATTATTTATCTCTCCTTTCTCCCCTCCCCATCTAGCTCTCCCTCCATGACTTCTCCATTTAATGTGTCCCCATTTTTTCCATTTCTCCCTTGATAATACCAGTTTCCTATGGTCCCACCTCACTCAAGCAACTTCTTTCCCTTTATCCCCAAATTTCCTTTTATAGCCCTTCCTTTCCCTCCCATTTAAAAATACCTTTTTTGGGGCTGGAGAGATGGCCTAGTGGTTAAGAGCACTGACTGTTCTTGCAGAGGACCCAGGTTCGATCCCCAGCACCCACATGGCGGCTGAGAACCGTCTTTGACTCCAGTTCCAGGGGAATCTGACACACAAACCTACATGCAGACAGTACATTCATGCACATGCAAGAATAAAAAAATAAAAAACCCTTCTTTTACCCATTTCTCTCTTAGTAATAGCTACTAGTCTTCTGACTCAGGTTTTCTCTTTTTTATATTCTTGTGAGAACTCTGCTTACGTTCATGGCCCATTTTTTGATAGAATTGTTTGTTTTCTTGACATTTACTTTTGAGTTCCTGGCATATTCTAGATACTAATCCTTTGTTGAATGTATACCTAGAAAAGATTTTTCTCCCATTGTGTAGACTACTACTTCTTGATTGATAGTCTCTTTTGCTGTACAGAAGCTTTTTCATTTCTGAGGGTTCCATTTATTGATAGTTGGTGTTATTTCCTGAGTAACCTATTAAGGGTTAATAGGTTACTATTAAGGTCCTATTAAGAAAGTCCTTATGCGGAGCATGGTGGCTCACACCTTTAATCCCAGCACTCAGGAGGCAGAGGCAGGCAGATCTCTGTGAGTTCAAGGCCAGCCTGGTCTACAGAGTGAGCTCCAGGCTAGCTGGTACTAAAGGGAGACCCTGACTCAAAAAGATGAGAGAGAGAGAGAGAGAGAGAGAGAGAGAGAGAGAGAGAGAGAGAGAGCCCTTACGTGTACCTACTGTATCTTGAAGTGTACTCTACTTTTTCTGGTCTTATGTTGAAGTCCTTGTTTTGGAGTTTTGAGCAGAGTGAGATATAAAGATTTAGTTTCATTCTTTTACATGTTAGAATCCAGTTTTACCAGGACCATTTGTTGAAGATGCTGTATTTACGAGTATTTTTGGCATCATTGTAAAAGAACAATCAGGTGGTTCTTGTTGCATGGCTTGCAGCTGGACCTTCTATTCCATTGAACTATGTGTCTGTTTTTGTGCCAGTATCATGCTGGTTTTTATTACTATGGATCTTTAGAATAACTTGAAATCAGGTGTGGTGCCACCTCCAGTAGTATTCATTTTGCTCAGGATTGCTTTTGCTATCTGGAGTCTTTTGTGTTTCCATAAGCATTTTAAGATTATTTTTTCCTTTGGTGTGAGAAATGTCAGTGAAATTTTGATTGAGATTGCATTGACTCTGTAGACTGCTTTTGGTAAGATGTTCATTTCCACAGTATTAATCCTACTAATTCATGAGCATGAGAGGTCTTTCATTTCCTTGGTTAGGGTTATTGGAAGGTACTTTATTATTTTTTGAGGCTTTCGTGAATGGAATTATTTCTCTGACTTATTTCTCAATTTGCTTGTCATTGATATATAAGACTACTAATTTTTGTCTGTTAAGTTTATATCCCACCACTTTGCTGAAAGTATCAGTTCTGATAATTTTCTAATTAGGGTTTCTTAGGTATAAAATCATATCATCTGCAAGTAGAGATACTTGACTTCTTTATTCCCTATTTGTATCTCTAAAAAATATGCTTCTCTTGTCTTATTGCTATAACTCAGACTTCAAGAACCATATTGAACAACAGGATAGGCACTCTTGCCTTGTTCATGATTGTTAGGGGAAATGCTTTCAGTTTTTCCCCATTTAATATAATGTTGGCTATAGGTTTGTAATGTATAGCCTTTATTATGTTGAGACATATTCCTTCAGTTCTGAATTTTTTCAGGACTTTTAAAATCAAGGGATGTTGGCTTTCGTCAAAAGCTTTTTCTGCATCTATTGAGATGACCATGAGATCTCTAACCTTAAGATCATTTAATTTATAGTGTTTATTTATTTTATGTGTATGAGTATATTGCCTGCAGGTGTGTATGTGCACCTGTGTCATGCAGAAATCAGAAGATGGTGCCAGGTCCCCTGGAACTGGAGTATGGACGGTTGCTAGCTGCTATGTGGGTGGTAGGAATTGAACCCTGTTTGCAAGAGCCATCTCTCTAGCCCACAGTATTTATTTATACAAACAATTTCTGCATCTTTAGAATAAGGCCAGCTTGATTATGGTAATGATCTTTTTGATGCATTCATGAATTTGATTGGCAAATATTTTGTTGAGAATTTTTTATCCGTGTTCTTCAGGGAGATTGGTCTGTAATTTTCTGTTTTGTTACCACTTTATCTGCTTTTGGTGTGATAATAATACTAACTTCATGAAAAGAGTTTGGTAATGTTACTTCCTTTTCTGTTTTTTTTGGGGGGGGTCTTTTTGAGACAGGGTCTCCCTGTATTCCCAGCTGTCCTGGAATTCACTCTGTAGACCAGGCTAGCCTTGAACTCACAGGGATCCGCTTGCCTCTGCCTCCTGAGTGCTGGGATTAAAGGCGTGCGCCACCAGGCCTGGCTCTTCCTTTTTTATTTTATGGGGTAGCATAAGAAGCATTGTGGTTAATTTTTCTTTGAAGGTCTGCTAAAATTCCCCAGTGAATTCATGTGGGCCCGGACTTTTATTAATCACTGCTTTAACCTAACTGCTTGTTATAGATTTGTTCCAATGGGTTATCTCACTTTTGTTTAATTTTGGTTGTCATATCCTTCTAGAAATTCATCCATTTCTTTTAGATTTTTCAATTTACTGGATCATATGGTTTTCTCCCTTAGGTAAGACCTAATGATTTTCTGAATTTCATTGTTATCTGTTATAATGGTTACCTTTTCATCTTATTTTATTAATTTGGGTCTTTTCTCTCTTTCGTTAGTTTGGCTAAGGATTTGTCAATTTTGTTTACCTTTTCAAAGAATCAACTCTTTATTTCATTGATCCTTTGTAATGTTTATTGTTGTTGTTGTTACAGTTTATGTCCATTTCATTAATTTATGCTCTGATTTTAATGATTTCTTTCAGTCTTGCTTTGGAGTTTGACTTGTTTTTTTTTTTTTTTTTTCTGTTTGCTTTAAGGTATACCACTATTTATTTGAGATCTCTTTGATTTTTTTTGTTTTCAAATTTTATTTATTATAATGGTTTAAATGTCTTCTATAGGCTCAAGTATTTGAATGCTTGATTCCCCAGTTGGTCGTGCTGTTTGGGGAGGTTATGAAATACTTAGGATGAGGAGCCTTGCTGGAGGAAGTACGTTATTGGGGGTGGGGGGCTTTGAGAGTTTATAGCCATGGCTGGCTTCCAGTGTTCTCTCTTCAGTCTTTGTATGTTTGTTGAAGATGTGGTCTCTCAGCTTCCTGCTCTGGCTACCTGCTGCCATGCCTTCCCCACCGTCATGGACTGTCCTCAACTGTAAGGCAAAAGAAACTCTTCCATGTCACTTTGGGTCATGGTATTTTATCACAGTACCATAGTTAACTAATATATTTATTTATTAAAATATATGTGTGCACCATGTGTGTACAGGTGACTGAGGAGGCCAGAAGAGGGTGCCGGATTCCCCTGGAGTTGGAGTTAACATGAGTGCTGGGAACTGATACTCTGGTACTTTGGAAGAGTTGTCAGTTTCTTAATTACTGCACTGACTCTCCAGCTCCCCTCATTTGTTAATGAAGGCATTTAAAGCTATACATTTACCTCTTAGGACTACTGTCATTTTATCCCATAGGTTTGATATGTTGTGTTTTCATTTTCATTTGATTCTAGGAACGTTTTTTGTTTCCTTCTAGATCCCTTCAAGGATCCATTCATTGTTCAACAGTGTACTGTTTAATCCCCAAGGATTTGTGCATACTGTTGGATTTCTCTGGCTGTTGCTTTGTAGTCTTATTCCATTGTCATCAGAGTACAAGGAATTATTTCAATTTTCCTATGCTTAAGACTTGCTTTGGGTCCTAATATATAAGCCACTTTAGAGAAAGATCCATGAGCTACTAAGAAAAATGTATATTCTTCATTGCTTGAACAGAATGTTCTGTAGATGTCTGGTAAGTTCACTTGATTCATGATGTCAATTAATCCATATATATATATATATATTTTTTGGTCTTTTCGAGACAGGGTCTCCCTGTAGCTCCAGCTGTCCTGGAACTCACTCTGTAGACCAGTCTGGCCTTGAACTCACAAAGACCTGCCTGCCTCTGCCTCCCAAGTGCTAAGATTAAAGGAGTGTGCCACCATGCTTGGCTTTTTAAAAATACTTTTATTTATTTATTTTGTCAAGATGATTTGCCAGTGGGAGTGAGGTATTGATGTCTATTACTACTGTGCTGGGGTTAATCTGTGACCTTACATCTGGTAGTATTTGTTCAATGGATCTGGGTACACCTATGTTTGGGGCATATATGTTTAGGATTGACAATTCTAAAGATGTTTCCCTTAATTGGTACAAAATGATTTTATATTTTTGCATTAGTTTTGGCTTGAAGTTTATTTTGTCAGATATTGGAATGATAATACCTGCTTGTTTCTGAAGTCCATTTGCTTAGAGTAACTTTTCCCATCCTTTCTTCCTGAGGTAGTTTTGTCTTTTGTGGGGAGGTACATTTCTTGGAGGAAACAAATAGATGGATCCAATTCATTAGACTCTTACTTTTGATCAGAGAATCAAGACCATTAACATTCAGGGTTATTATTGAAAATCGTGTCTCTATACCTGCCATTTTGTTTAACTATTATTATAGTGTGGTTCAGTTTTTTCCTATGGCCTTACAGATAATGATTTGTTTTTCTCTTTAGTATGAAGGAGTCCTTCAAGTACCTTCTGCAGAGCTCTCTTTGTGTTTATAAATTCTTTTAGGCTATTTTTTTAATTAATTAATTAATTAATTAATTAATTTTTAACAAATCTAGACCCGTGTTCCCGCCCATTCCCCCACCCCGCCAGAGCTCATGCATTCTGCCAAACATGCTTTTCATCTCTTAGTCTTTCTCAATATTTTCTTTTAGGCTATATTTATTTATTTATTTATTTTATTTTTTTTTTATTAAAAATTGTTATTTATTTCTGTATGTGTATGAATGTACTGTCTGCATGCAAGTCTGTGCACCCGTGTCGTGCAACGCCGTGGAGTTCAGAAGAGGGTCTCAGATTCCCCTGGAACTGGAGTTCTCCTGGAATCGGAGCTTCAGACGGTTCTCAGCCGCCATGTGGGTGCTGGGGATCGAACCCGGGTTCTCTGTAAGAGCGGTCGGCGCTCCCAACCCTAGGCTATTTTTATAATGGCAAGTTTTTCAGTTTTTCTTCAATCATGACAGATATCTGCTGAGTATAGTAGTCTGGGTTAGCAGATGTTAGCATTCAGGACATGAAATACATCATACCAAGTTCTTCTGGCTTTTAAGGTTTGAGTTGAATAATCTGTTATTCTGATGGCCTGGGCTTTATATGCATATGACTTGGTGTTTTCTCTTATCACTTTTGATATACTCTCTTTGTTCTGTATATTTAGTATTTTATTTATTTATTTTATTTTTTAATTTTTTAAAATTTATTTCTATATGTGTATGAATGTACTGTCTGCAAGCAAGTCTGTGTACCCGTGTCGTGCAACACCGCGGAGGTCAGAAGAGGGTCTCGGATTCCCCTGGAACTGGAGTTCTCCTGGAATTGGAGTTTCAGAGGGTTCTCGGCTGCCATATGGGTGCTGGGGATTGAACCCGGGTCCTCTGTAAGAGCGGTCAGCGCCCTTAACCGCTAGGCCATCTCTCCAGCCCCTAGTATTTTTATATTCTTTCTTTGTTTGTCTGTTTGGTGTCCTAACCCTCCCCCATATCTGGATTGGCATCTCTATTCCTAACTCTAAGAAATTTTCTGTAATGATTCCTTAGATAATGAGAAAACAGATTCTTCTCATTCTTTTATGCCTATATATCTTGGAATTATGCATATATATCTTGGAATTCCCACTGGTATGTTTTTATTATTTTATCTTTGTCTTTGTTGGATTATTGCAGTTTCTTCATTTTGTCTTTTAAAAATATTTTATTTTTATTATTTTATTTTATGCATGTAAATGTATTACCTGCATGCATATAAGTGCACCTGTGTCCTGCAATGCCCATAGAGGTCAGAAGAGGGTGTTGGATCCCCTGGAATTGGAGTTATGTGCAGTTGTTAGCTGTCATGTGGGTGTGTGGGTGCTGATTACTGAACCTGGGTCCTCTGCAGGAGCAGCCAGTGTTCTTAACCACTGAGCCATCTCTCCAGCCCCTGCTACTTTGTCTTTAAGTCCTTTACTTAATCCAATGTATTGCTAAGACTCCATAAAATTTGAAAATTTTACTTACTATGTTATTTCTAGCATTTCATATTGATTTTTCCTTCATGTTTTCTCTTTAAACATTTTTTAATTAATTTTATTTATTTCTGTATGTGTATGAATGTACTGTCTGCATGCAAGTTTGTGCACCCGTGTCGTGCAATGCCATGGAGGTCAGAAGAGTGTGTCAGATTCCCCTGGAACTGGAGTTCTCCTGGAACTGGAGTTTCAGATGGTTCTCAGCTGCCATGTGGGTGCTGGGGATCGAACCTGGGTCCTCTGCAAGAGCGGTTGGCACTCTTAACTGCTAGGCCATCTCTCCAGCCCCATGTTTTCTTTTTTTTAAATTCTTTCATATCATCTATCATTTTCCTTATTTTGTTCATCTGTTTGCTCATGTCTTTCAACACATGAGCATTATTTTGAGTTCTTTGGGATTTCATCTAATTTTCTCTCACTAGATGCCATTACTATAGTATTAAGGAGTTATATTAACTTGGTTTTTCATGTTTCTTTTTTTAATTTATTTTATATTAATTTTATTTATTTATGTATGTGTATGAATGTACTGTCTGCATGCAGGTCTGTGCACTCGTGTCGTGCAATGCTGCGGAGGTCAGAAGAGGGCGTCGGATTCCCCTGGAACTGGAGTTCTCCTGGAATTGGAGTTTCAGACGGTGCTCGGCCACCATGTGGGTGCTGGGGATTGAACCCGGGTCCTCTGCAAGAGCGTCTGTGCTCTTAACCGCTAGGCCATCTCTCCAGCCTCCTTCATGTTTCTTTTTTCGTTAGGATTGGTGCTATTTCATTGCTTGGTTTATTTATTATTTTTACTCAGCTGTATTGTTTTAGTTGAAATATTTTTCACACCCAAGTGGATCTTGGATGTATTAGATAGAGTTGAGTGTCTAGTTCATAAAACACTTCCTCAGTACAGAAACTCAAGATGCCTGATGTAAGCTCTATATTATTCCCTCAGTGGGATGCTAACAAGAAGAGCAACCACAGCTCCTTGATATTACCACTATGTAATTGTCATACTAGGCAATTAATGACAGTGACCCCTTTGACTTCAAATAAGCAATCAATAACAGTGTGGATTATACTTATATTTTAGGTTGTAAGATTAATAAGATTAGGAGTGGAAAGGAAGTAGAGTGGGTAAGGATAAATATCAGATCTACCTGAAAGATAAAAAAAATCTGAAGTGAATAAAATAGTGAAGAGGGAGAACACTGGGGTATGATTAGGGTCCTCAGACCTATGGAAGGTTACAATTAAGAAGTGAAAAGAGGAGGGGTAGAAAAGTGAGCAAAAGAAGAAAAGATGTAGGAATAGGAGGAGGGAATGTGTGAGATGAGGCTAGAGCGTATAGTAAAGGATGCCTTATAGCAAACTGGCTGAAACAGTAGACCTGAAAATTGACGGAACAATATGCAAACAAAAGCAGCACCACCTTGAGGCATCTATGCAAGAGTGGAAATCAAAAAGGAAAAAGAATGCTGGTGGGATGAACTGCTGATGCAGCTATGTTGAGTTAGAAGGTGAAGCTCTCAGGCCGGGCGTGGTGGCACACGCCTTTAATCCTAGCACTCGGGAGGCAGAGGCAGGCGGATCTTTGTGAGTTCAAGGCTAGCCTGGTCTACAGAGTGAGTTCCAGGACAGCTGGGGCTACAGGGAGACCCTGTTTTGAAAAAGACCCCCCCACATAAAAAGAAAAAAAAGAAGGTGAAGCTCTCAAACCGTTCAGCTCTAGGAGGTTCCACATGATGCTGTGTGATAAAAGGAAGAGTGGGCAGCCTCAGTGTTTGTTCCTGGAATCGGAGCTTCAGACGGTTCTCAGCCGCCATGTGGGTGCTGGGGATCGAACCCGGGTTCTCTGTAAGAGCGGTCGGCGCTCCCAACCCTAGGCTATTTTTATAATGGCAAGTTTTTCAGTTTTTCTTCAATCATGACAGATATCTGCTGAGTATAGTAGTCTGGGTTAGCAGATGTTAGCATTCAGGACATGAAATACATCATACCAAGTTCTTCTGGCTTTTAAGGTTTGAGTTGAATAATCTGTTATTCTGATGGCCTGGGCTTTATATGCATATGACTTGGTGTTTTCTCTTATCACTTTTGATATACTCTCTTTGTTCTGTATATTTAGTATTTTATTTATTTATTTTATTTTTTAATTTTTTAAAATTTATTTCTATATGTGTATGAATGTACTGTCTGCAAGCAAGTCTGTGTACCCGTGTCGTGCAACACCGCGGAGGTCAGAAGAGGGTCTCGGATTCCCCTGGAACTGGAGTTCTCCTGGAATTGGAGTTTCAGAGGGTTCTCGGCTGCCATATGGGTGCTGGGGATTGAACCCGGGTCCTCTGTAAGAGCGGTCAGCGCCCTTAACCGCTAGGCCATCTCTCCAGCCCCTAGTATTTTTATATTCTTTCTTTGTTTGTCTGTTTGGTGTCCTAACCCTCCCCCATATCTGGATTGGCATCTCTATTCCTAACTCTAAGAAATTTTCTGTAATGATTCCTTAGATAATGAGAAAACAGATTCTTCTCATTCTTTTATGCCTATATATCTTGGAATTATGCATATATATCTTGGAATTCCCACTGGTATGTTTTTATTATTTTATCTTTGTCTTTGTTGGATTATTGCAGTTTCTTCATTTTGTCTTTTAAAAATATTTTATTTTTATTATTTTATTTTATGCATGTAAATGTATTACCTGCATGCATATAAGTGCACCTGTGTCCTGCAATGCCCATAGAGGTCAGAAGAGGGTGTTGGATCCCCTGGAATTGGAGTTATGTGCAGTTGTTAGCTGTCATGTGGGTGTGTGGGTGCTGATTACTGAACCTGGGTCCTCTGCAGGAGCAGCCAGTGTTCTTAACCACTGAGCCATCTCTCCAGCCCCTGCTACTTTGTCTTTAAGTCCTTTACTTAATCCAATGTATTGCTAAGACTCCATAAAATTTGAAAATTTTACTTACTATGTTATTTCTAGCATTTCATATTGATTTTTCCTTCATGTTTTCTCTTTAAACATTTTTTAATTAATTTTATTTATTTCTGTATGTGTATGAATGTACTGTCTGCATGCAAGTTTGTGCACCCGTGTCGTGCAATGCCATGGAGGTCAGAAGAGTGTGTCAGATTCCCCTGGAACTGGAGTTCTCCTGGAACTGGAGTTTCAGATGGTTCTCAGCTGCCATGTGGGTGCTGGGGATCGAACCTGGGTCCTCTGCAAGAGCGGTTGGCACTCTTAACTGCTAGGCCATCTCTCCAGCCCCATGTTTTCTTTTTTTTAAATTCTTTCATATCATCTATCATTTTCCTTATTTTGTTCATCTGTTTGCTCATGTCTTTCAACACATGAGCATTATTTTGAGTTCTTTGGGATTTCATCTAATTTTCTCTCACTAGATGCCATTACTATAGTATTAAGGAGTTATATTAACTTGGTTTTTCATGTTTCTTTTTTTAATTTATTTTATATTAATTTTATTTATTTATGTATGTGTATGAATGTACTGTCTGCATGCAGGTCTGTGCACTCGTGTCGTGCAATGCTGCGGAGGTCAGAAGAGGGCGTCGGATTCCCCTGGAACTGGAGTTCTCCTGGAATTGGAGTTTCAGACGGTGCTCGGCCACCATGTGGGTGCTGGGGATTGAACCCGGGTCCTCTGCAAGAGCGTCTGTGCTCTTAACCGCTAGGCCATCTCTCCAGCCTCCTTCATGTTTCTTTTTTCGTTAGGATTGGTGCTATTTCATTGCTTGGTTTATTTATTATTTTTACTCAGCTGTATTGTTTTAGTTGAAATATTTTTCACACCCAAGTGGATCTTGGATGTATTAGATAGAGTTGAGTGTCTAGTTCATAAAACACTTCCTCAGTACAGAAACTCAAGATGCCTGATGTAAGCTCTATATTATTCCCTCAGTGGGATGCTAACAAGAAGAGCAACCACAGCTCCTTGATATTACCACTATGTAATTGTCATACTAGGCAATTAATGACAGTGACCCCTTTGACTTCAAATAAGCAATCAATAACAGTGTGGATTATACTTATATTTTAGGTTGTAAGATTAATAAGATTAGGAGTGGAAAGGAAGTAGAGTGGGTAAGGATAAATATCAGATCTACCTGAAAGATAAAAAAAATCTGAAGTGAATAAAATAGTGAAGAGGGAGAACACTGGGGTATGATTAGGGTCCTCAGACCTATGGAAGGTTACAATTAAGAAGTGAAAAGAGGAGGGGTAGAAAAGTGAGCAAAAGAAGAAAAGATGTAGGAATAGGAGGAGGGAATGTGTGAGATGAGGCTAGAGCGTATAGTAAAGGATGCCTTATAGCAAACTGGCTGAAACAGTAGACCTGAAAATTGACGGAACAATATGCAAACAAAAGCAGCACCACCTTGAGGCATCTATGCAAGAGTGGAAATCAAAAAGGAAAAAGAATGCTGGTGGGATGAACTGCTGATGCAGCTATGTTGAGTTAGAAGGTGAAGCTCTCAGGCCGGGCGTGGTGGCACACGCCTTTAATCCTAGCACTCGGGAGGCAGAGGCAGGCGGATCTTTGTGAGTTCAAGGCTAGCCTGGTCTACAGAGTGAGTTCCAGGACAGCTGGGGCTACAGGGAGACCCTGTTTTGAAAAAGACCCCCCCACATAAAAAGAAAAAAAAGAAGGTGAAGCTCTCAAACCGTTCAGCTCTAGGAGGTTCCACATGATGCTGTGTGATAAAAGGAAGAGTGGGCAGCCTCAGTGTTTGTGTGATTCTGGTGGGTGGGGAAGGGAGGTTGTAAGTCCCTTCCTGGTAGTTCCCTTGGACCCTCGCAGTCCACCATGAGCCTCTCTGGTCCTGTAGATCTAGGGTACACAAGGAGCAGCACTTCTCTTGAAGTGTCTACTGCTCCTTCTTAAGCAGCTTCATGGGGCAGGCCAGCATGGTGCCAGTTTGAGAGAACTTGAAGCTGGGCTGTGAGTCTCAGCTTTCCTGCCCACTTGCCTCTCTTATTCTCTAAAAAGGAAGAGCTGCAGTTGTGTCAAAACTACAAATACTCAGTACAGCACATGTGATAAAGTAGGACCAGCAAAGTGAGAATGGGAGGTAGGAAGTAGGGAAGCAGTGTGTGTGTAGGAGCATTGTAGTGAGGGCCTGAGTGACAATCTGAAGGAAGTGTGGATGCAAGACAGGTGGCTATTTGGGAGCATACATCTGAACATAAGAAATAGAAGACTGGAGAGATGTCCTGGTTGGTAAAGTGCCTTTTGAGGAAGTATGGTGACCTGAGCTTGGATCTTCAGTACTCATGTAAAACCTGGGTGGCATGGCACATACCTGTAACCCCAATGCTTGGGGCAGAAACAGGAAGGTCCTTGGAGCATATTGGCTATGCTCCAAGTGCAGTGAGAGACTCTCTCAAAACTATAGTGAAGAGTGATAGAGGAAGACACCTGTATTAGTCAATTTTCTGTTGCTGTGATAAAACACCATGACCAAATGAACTTATAAAGAGAAGAGTTTATTTGAGCTTACGATTGATGTTTCCAGGGAATCAGAGTCCATTGTGGTGGGAAGCATTGGTGGCCGGGGCTGGAGCAGCAAGCCGAGGGTCACATCTTGAAATGAGCACAGGAAGCAGAGAGAGGGAGAGGCTGGAGACCACAAGGCTTGTTAAACTCACTAAGCCTGCCCCCAGTGACATACTTCCTCTAGCACGGCCACACCTTCTAAGACCTCCAAGAACAGTGCCACCAACTGAAGACAAAATGTCTGAATACTTAAAGCCTATGGGGGACACTGATTCAAACCACCACAACACCTGAAGTCAACTTTTTGTTTCCATATGCACATGTCTACATAGACATGCACACATGCATGCACACATATGAACACACATCATACACAGAAAACATAGGAAATAGCAAATTCAATACAAAGCTCTGAGGCAAGTGTCTATTTAGGCAATATCAAGGGAGACAGTCTGGCCAGGTAATAGCAATAATAGCAATGATAACAACACCAATGAGAGAGGTAATGTTACATCTCCATTTTGCAGATAACTAAGTCAAGGTTTTTCAGCTACTGGGTAGATGGGCTTAGCACAATGGCTGCAACGCAGGCCTACTTTCTTTGTCAGCAAGTGTCAGGCTGTGGGAAGGAGTTTGCAGGATTTGTCAAGTGCAATCAGCTCCATTTTTTTTTTTGGCTTTTCGACACAGGGTCTCCCTGTAGCCCCAGCTGTCCTGGAATTCACTCTGTAGACCAGGCTGGCCTTGAACTCACAGAGATCTGCCTGCCTCTGCCTCCCACATGCTACGATTAAAGGTGTGCGCCACCACGCCCAGCTCTTTCTCTTGTTTTTGATTCATCTTCCCTCTGGATCCATTCAAAGCCACTGTAGCTGAGTGTTCATAAAGATGGACTGTGCTCAATAACATATTCTCAAAGCAGATGAGACGGAGGGCACCTTTCCTCTACAGATGCACATGGTTCTCTTCTGCTTTAAGAAGATGATTGCAAGCTGGGCATGGTGGCAAACACCTTTAATCCTAGCACTCGGGAGGCAGAGGCAGGCAGATCTCTGTGAGTTCAAGGCCAGCCTGGTCTACAGAGTGAGTTCCAGGGCAGCTGGGGCTACAGGTAACCTAAGAGCCACCAGGCACAGCAGAGCCATTGGATGGTGGCCAGACAATGGTGAGGCTGCAGTAGGTTTGGAGAGCAAGGCCTCACTAGGTAGACATCGATCCCCTAAGGAGAGCCGGCTCTCTATTGTGGGAACGCAGCATAAACAGGGTACATTTGCCTCAGATCTGGCCCTGAAGCATGGCTGTCGTGAGGGCCTACCTGCTCACTTGGGATCGGATGTGGCCTGCTGAAGTGCTCCCCACCTGGGTAAGTAGCCTCTGAGATTGGGGGGCAGTATATGGACCCTCAAAGCAGTAGAGGGTCTGGTGGCCCCACCAGGCAGGTCTAGGGGTGCTGTCTAGGCTAGGAGCAGGGAGCAGGTACATGGCTGCCATGACAGAAAGGTCTTTGGGGAAGGACAGAGCTTCCTCCACTTCCCGGCATGGTCTTCCCATGAGAATGTCTGCGTAATCCTGGCTATATAGACATATGGAACAGCTACGCAGATCGAACATCTGAGAATAAGGCATAGGGCTGAAGAGATGGTTCAGTGGTCGAGAGTATTTGTTGCTCTTGCAGAAGACCTGAGTTCAGTTGTCAGTACCTACATGGTAGCCAACAGCCATCTATATCCAGTTCCAGGGTATCTGACTCCGTATTTTGGTCTATGGGGATTGCATGCCCAGCTGTACTTAGCTTTTAAAAAGAAATTAATTTTTAAAAATTCTATTCTTTTTATTATATGTGTATGAGTATCTTGCCTGCATGTATGTAAGTACACCCATGACATGCAACACCTGAGGAGGTCAAAGGAGTTCGATGGAGTTGTAGATGGTTGTTAGCCACTGTGTCAGTGCTGGGAACTGAACNTACTCTTTCTGGGTCTCTCTCTCTCTTTTTTTTTTTTTTTTTTTTAACCAGTGCTATGATTGTTCTTCTAGGGCTTGAAAAAACCCACAACACAACAGCAAAAACCAAACTACCTCGTTCATTAAGACAGTTAAGTTTTTAGAAGACGTTGAAGCACTACGTATGCACTGAATGTTACAGAGAAGGGGTGGGGCAGTGGGAGGGTGGAGGCACGGGTGGGTAAAAAAAATCAAAGGAAGAATATTTGTGCTCCTTAGCAGGGAGGGTAATTATGTTGCATTTTGTGAGTTAATTATGAAAAGTATAGATTACTTTGGCTTGTCCTAAATGGCAGCCCCAGATGGCAGCTTGCCAGGTTATTGGTCTTTTATAGATATAAAGATTATGTGTCTGAGTTATTGGCTACATTGCCTCATTATTCTAGTTCTTTGGCCTGAATATGTAAGTAAAGCCAATAAATTTGACCCTGCCTTAGAGAACTTATACTTCCTGCAGGCTAAGAGAAAGTAGAAAAGCAAGGCTGGATCGAACCTGAGGCCCCCTGTAACCAGATCCATCCCACATGTCGATCCAAGTACACACTGCGGCTATCTTTCCCCTCAGCTTTCCTAGGGACCTAGAAGCTGATTTTGTAACCTGGACAACAAGAATGTACTAAGTAACAGAAGTTGTCTTCAGCTCTGCGAGAAAAGCTTGCAGATGTTTGATGACTGGAGGACAGCACAGAGAAAGCATTAAACTTTCCAAAAAGTCTGGGCCAGTATTAATCATCTGTCAGCCAGGAATCTCTGTAAGCCATAAGGAGAAAATGATCTCTCTCTCCTCTCTCTCTCTCTCTCTGTCTTTGTCTCTGCGATTCTCTTTCTCTCTCTGTGTCTCTTTGTGTATGTACACATACACAAGTACATGGATCAGGTAATGAGTGTTTGAGAGACACCACTCTAGAAGCTCAGTGAATAAAAAGTGGGAGGATGAAGCAGTGATCCTAAGACAACCCCACAGTGAGAAAAGCAGAAGAGCTTGGAGGAAAACGAAAGAAATTAGAGAAGGTCTACAGGAGACTGAACAGGGCTAGGGAATGCAAGAAAGAACTAAAAAGTTATTTGAAAGGAGTAAGGTTTGAGGAGGGGAATATAATTACAGATCAGCATACTGGGGCATAGGAGAAGAGAGGGTAGGAAATCGAGAGGAAGAAGGAAAACAAAGATTGGCAAGAAGGATGTGTGGGTAAAGTGAGGACAGACAGGGAGCCAAAGACACCAGAGGAAGTGAACATCCCACGGTCACAAGAAACCAGAGACTAGATATATTGTGACATCCACAGAAGGCAGAGACTGCGAGACAAAAGACAACTTAAGCCATTTTCTGGTCTGTTAAGTTACCCTGGCAGCACAATGTGCTGGGAAATGATGTCTGCCTGTGATCATTGTTTACTTAGAAAGCTGGCTGACATGAGCTGAAATTAACACAATAGGATGGAAAATTGCTAATAAAACAAAAATCCCTGCCGTTAGATTTTCATAGCCTAATTATTCAGCACGTTCCTCACTAATGGCACGAGA
The DNA here is from genome assembly GCA_009823505.1 of Rhizomys pruinosus. Taxonomy (NCBI): domain Eukaryota; kingdom Metazoa; phylum Chordata; class Mammalia; order Rodentia; family Spalacidae; genus Rhizomys; species Rhizomys pruinosus. The sequence continues at coordinate 1,975,624 of VZQC01007982.1, forward strand.
CATTACCATGCTAATGTGTCGCCTGCATATGTCGAGGAAGAAGGGCGGGAGGGACTTTGACTCTGTGTAAATGGAGAAATCCCACATTCCCAGATGGAGGTTGGATGAGATGAGGAGGGTACTGGCGGCCAGGGAAGAGGGGAGCTGTAGGCTTCTCTAGGCCTGGGCAGGAATAAAAGCCCTAAGGTTTGTTCCTTTGTGTTCATCAAAGCTCCACCGGCCCTTCCAACCCAAGATGCTCTATGCATCCATCAAATGTCCTATCTGTTTGAGGGTCACGTGACTGGCAGCGAATAAGATTTGATCACAAAAAATGACAGGAGGCAAAAGCTGCCTCCAAGTGTGCCGCCCGATGGCGGGGACCTGTCTTTGTTTACTTCTTCACTTAGTATCATCTGATCACTCTCTGATTTAAGTCACACAGATAGTTAATTTATTCTTGTTCTTGCTTTTACTGTAAATCTATTCTCTTCTAAGACGTGGGTCTTGGGAACTGAGCTTAGGTCCTTTGCAAGAGCAGTATGCACTCCTAACTACTGAGCCATCTCTCCAGCCCCCCAAGAGGGAATCTTAATTGTTCCAGACAAAGTAAAAAAAATTTTTCAAGTCTGTATCATATCTTTCACTTTTCTAGAATCTCCTTATTTTATGCAGTTGTGAATTCACAGATCCAGGTGTGCATACAACTTAGCTGAAAGGCTATTCCTGGGCACTTGATAGAATACAAAGAATGTCCAGCATTTCCTTCAAGGTATTCTTGTTCTTCTGGTGGGACAAAAGGTGGGTATGCATATCACAAAGGGGTTGGGTAATGAAGGAAAAAGGGACTGGAAGAGTGTTCAGGTAAGTCCCATCTTTGTGGAGAATGGTGCTCTGTTGCAGCTCTTGGGGATCAATTCTGTACTCTTTAGCCTTAAACAATCCATTTCCAAGATGGGCAGTCTGAGATAGGAAGTCTTATCTGGATATATCTATGTGTGTAGACATATCCAGATATGTGTTCTTCACTAAAGTCTCTGCTCCTAATGGGGAAGGCTCTAGTAACTGTAGCCCACTTCCCCTCTCTCTTTTGGAAATAGAGATGTCTTTTCTTTTCTTTTCGTTTTTTTTTTTTTTTTTTTTTTTTTTGTTTTTTTTTTGTCTTTTCGAGACAGGGTCTCCCTATAGCCCCAGCTGTCCTGGAACTCACTCCGTAGACCAGGCTGGCCTTGAACTCACAAAGATCCGCCTGCCTCTCTGCCTCCCAAGTGCTAGGATTAAAGGTGTGCGCCACCATGCCTGGCTAGAAATGTCTTTTCTAACAAGATACCTGTTCTGAGACGGGAGGATGTAGCTCAGCGGTAGAGTACTTGCCTAGTGAGCACCAGGATGTCCTCAGTTCTACAATAAACAAACATCTAAAATATCAACAAAAGAAACTGATTCCATGTCAACCCAGTGAGGCTGAACTACAGTGGCCACAGTGATTGGCTTGAGGGTGGTCATGTGACCTTATCTCTGCTGCACCCTCCTGGTGCTTGCTGGAATCAGAAGGTGAGATATTTTCTCCATGTCCGTGTTTCTGTCTGTCTTCCTGAAAGCTCGCACTTCCTGCAAGTCTGGGGTGCGTTTTAATCAGCCAATAAGGCTATCTCTTAGACTTTCTGATTCAATTCATTCTTATTGTGCTTGAGCTGCTTTGAGTTCAATTTCTGTCACAGGGAAATCAAGCAGTTCGCAGTAGCACCTGTCCTTTCACTCATCTCAGTTTCAGAATGCTTAACGTATTCTTGGCCACCATCAACAGAACATGACTATAATTCTCTACAACCACCACGTCCTTTTGTAGCCTGCCATCTGCTTTTGTGGCAGCGGGTAAAGAGACAGGTCAAGCAGTTTGCTGAGCAAGGCTCAGTGGAGCGAAAGCTGGTGTGCAGGTCCTTGATCTCCCTACCTACAAAGGCTTTTTGAAACATTTTTCTCAGCATTCTTTCTGTTACTTTTTGGTCTTTTTCCCTCTTGTAAATTGATAGCAAGGGAGAATTTCATAAAAAACTGGGGTTTTCAGGAGGATATTTTGTAATGGAGAAGTAATATGCAGATGGAGTTTTCTGGGGGCGCCGGAGTGTCACGAGCAGGGCTCACTGGGCTCACACAAATTGAATCTGAGAGGCCGCCATGTTTCTCCACAGGCAGCCGGAGTTTCCTCTGTGTGTTACTACGCATGTGTCTCTTGGTGGCGATGTTGGCCCAGGTACAGGGAGTGGGAGTTATTAGGCCTCACGGCTGGTATTCCGATTTTTCTTTCTTTCCCTGGGTACATGATAAAATTACATTCCCTTTCCCTTAAAGGAAGGTGTGGCTGGATGACGACTCTTAATAAATGAGCCGAAACCACATAGTGCATCTTCTTTAAGAACCATTGTGTGATTTTGTACATTCCCTCTTTCGTGTTGACTGGTAATATCCAAATGGGGAGCTTTTGCCTACGAGACTGTCTCTGAGGGAGAAGAAAAAAGCCAACCGGTGTGGATGTGAAGCGTGAACAAAATAGAAACCACTGTTTTAAGTCACCGAGTTTTTTTTTTTTTTCTTTTAAAAAATTATGTTAGCACAGTTTTAGATTTACAGAACTGAGCAGAGAGTTCAGAGTTTCCATTTTAATTCCCATTGGCAGGTTCTCCAGCTATTAACATCATGCATTAGTGTGGCATATTTGTTGCAATTAATGAACAGATATTATTATTAGTGGAGTGCACATACATTTCTCTGGGCTTTTATAAATACATTTGATGCATGCATTATTACAGTGTCACACAGAATAGTCTCATTGGCCACCCAACCCCCTGTGCTTCATTATTTATCCCTCAGTCACTTTGCCCAGAGCCCAGAGCCACTGGTGGGCGCTGTTCTTTTTTTTGTTGTTGTTGTTGAGACAGGGTCTCCCTGTAGCCCCAGCTGTCCTGGAACTCCCTCTGTAGACCAGGCTGGCCTTGAACTCACAAAGATCTGCCAGCCTCTGCCTCCCAAGTGCTAGGATTAAAGGCTGGGCGCGGATCTTTTAATGTCTCTGTGGTTTGCCTTTTGAGAATGTCATCGTTTTGGAATCATGGAGTACATAGGTGGTCATTTCAGATGAGCTTCTTTCATTTAGCAAGATGCATCTAAGTTTTCTGCATGTCTTTTCATGATTTGTGGGTTCATTTCCTTTCGTCAGTGGACAATCATTTCGTTGTATGGAATACAGTTTGCTTATCCAGTCACCTGTCAAAGGACATCGTGGCTGCGCCTAGTCTTTGGTAGTTACAAGTAACTACGAATAAAGCCACTCTAAACATCCAGTGCAGGTTTTGTGTGGCATAAGTTTTCAACTCATTTGAGTGAATACCTAGGGGTGTTCACTTTGTAAGGAAGCCACCAAGCTGCCACTCAAAGCGGTCCAACTAATTTGCATCCAGCAGCGACCAATGTGTGTTGTTGCTCTGCGGCCCTGCCGGGCTCTTGGAATGGCTAGGTGTTTTTTTTCCCCCCTCTTAATTTGAAGTATGCAGAGGCATCAAACATCTTCTTCCGCTTATATCTGTATTTTCTTTGGTGACATGTCTGTTCACACTTTGCTCATTCTTCAGTTGAGTTGCTTAATTTTTATTGAATTTGAAAAATTTTTAATGTTCTGTGTGTGGGAAATCCAGCTTGAATTGCGGGCTGGATTTCCAACTAGCACCGCGTGGCCGAGAGTCTGGCTCCACCCCAGGGAGGAGCAAGCAGAATGGCATGGCCTAGGTGTATGATGCTGGATGGAGCAAGGTGTGCAGTGGCCTGGAGTTGGGGGGCTCATGATTGGTCCTGGGAGCTGACGTCATTTGGTTTATAAAAGCAAGCTGTGGCAACCAGTAAATCGGATTCCAATTAACATCATCACGGAGTTCCCGGTCGATAATTTTTTTTTAATTATTGTGCGCATACAGGCTAAGGTAGGCCCGAGTTTCGTTCGGTGGCCAGTGGACTGGAAAAAGTTTCCCTTTGCGGACCACTAACTTGGGTAGCTGGTGTTGTGAGTGAAATTCCTGTTCCGGCTCTAGGCAGGTGGGAAGTCACGGCCAAGAGTGGAACACGTGTCTCGTGGGTCAAGGCTAAGAGCCTAAGTTGGAGTTACCACTCAGGTTGGGCTGTGGGAAGCAGCCGGCTGGTCTCTGCACCAAGGGACCAGCTCCCCACAGTGTCCCCAAAGTGGGCGGCGTGTCCCATCCCCCTTAGCAGGGCCGTGTGGTCCCTGCTTGTTATAAAAAGAAAAGCTTCCTACATATGTGTACGGGTGTTTTGGGTGTATGTATATAAGTGCACCTGTGTGACTTGTCTGCAGAACAGAACAGGGAGTCCACTCCCCTGGAACTGGAGCTTGGGAGGGTTGTTAGCCACCATGTGAGTGGCTAAGTACCTATGTGATCTACAAGAGAGGAAGTGCTCTTTAAAAAGAAATTTTTTAAATTTTTATTTATTTTTGTTTGTGTATGAGTGTACTGTCTGCATGTAGGTCTGTGCACCCGTGTCGTGCAATGCCGCGGAGGTCAGAAGAGGGTCTCGGGTTCTCAGCTGCAATGTGGGTGCTGGGGATTGAACCCGGGTCCTCTGCAAGATCAGTCGGCGCTCTTAACTGCTAGGCCATCCCTCCAGCCCCAAGAGAGGCAGTGCTCTTAACTGCTTCGCCATCTCTTCAGTCCCATTACCATTGAACTTTAGGAGTCTTTTTATATTCTAGACACAGGGCCTTTACTAAATATGTATTTCCTGAATATAGTCTACTCATCTGTGTCTTAACTGTTCATTCTCTTACTAGTATCTTTTGCACAATGGTAGTTTTTGATTTTAGTCAAGTCTAACTTGAAAGCTTTTCTGTTCACTCTCCAAACCCAAGCTCATAAATATTTTCTTCTATGTTATGTTCTAGAAGTTTATTTATGTGTGTGTGTGTGTGTGCATGCTTGTGTATATGTTCATGTGTGTGCAGGCATGGGTATTATTCATGCACGTAAGCATTTGTGTGTGCCATGTATGACTATGTGTTTGTATGCATGTATATGTGTTCATGTGCAAGTATGCATGGGTATGTGTTTATTTGTGTATGTATAGGTATTATGCATTTATTTGCATGCATATTAATGTGTATTATGCATGTGAATATGTTCATGGATGTGCATGCTTAGGTGTTATTTATGCACACATGTATTTGTGTGTGCCATGCATGTCTGTCTGCATGCATGTGTATGTATGTATATGTGTTTGTATGTGTATACATAGATACTCTCCATATGCATTTGCGTGTACATTTGTGTGTGTATGCACATGTATGTGTTCATATGTGTATGTGTTCATGTGTGTATGCATGGGTTAAATTTGTGCACATATGCATTTGTGTATGCATGATTGTCTATGTGTGTCTGTGTACTTATGTTTTCATGTGTGTATGCGTGTGCATGTGTTCATGTATCTATGCATTGGTATTTTCCATCTCTGTGTGCATTTGTATGTACATTCATGTGTATATGTTCATGTGTGAATGCATGCACATTATTCATGCACATATGCATTCATGTATGCATGGATGTCTATGTGTTTGTGTGCATGTGTATGTGTTCATATGCATGTATAGATAGGTGTGTATTTGAGTGTGTGAGTATGTGTGCTTGTGGGGACCAAAGGTTAATCTCAGGTGTTTTCCTCAGTTTTTCTTCACTTTCTTTTTTTTGGAAAAAATTTACAAATTCATTTATTTTTATTTTATATGTTTGAGTGTTATGCCTGCATGTGCGTAAGTGCAACTGTGTCCTGCAGTGCCCACAGAGGACAGAGAAGGCATTGGATCCCCTGGCACTGAAGTTACAGATGGGTGTTAGCAGCCATGTAGGTGCTGAGATTCAAACCCAGGTCCTCTGCAAGAGCAGTCAGTATTCTTAACCACTGAGCCATCTCTTCAGCTCCCTCCACTCTCATTTTAAGACAGGATCTCTCACTCTTACCTGAAGCTCACTGTTTAGCTTGGCTTCTGCGCAGCAGGCCTTAGGGATCTACAGGCTCCACCTTGCCAGCGCTGGGACTACATCTTGTGCCACCGTGTCAGCTTTTTCCCGTGACTCTGGAGATTGAATGGAGGCTCTGTGCTTTCATGGCAAGTACTGCACACACCAAGCCATCTCTCTAGCTTTGGAAGTTTTATGGTTTTACATTTAGGCTTATGATCTATTTTGAGTTCATTTTTAATGAAAAGTAGAAACCCAACATTTAGATGATTTTTTGGCATAAAGATGTCTCATTGTTCCACCGCTATTTGTTAAACGACTATCATTTTGTCATTGACTTTCCTTGCTGCTTTCTTAATGATAAGTGGTATGTATTGTGTGGATCTAGTGTAGATTTTGTTTTGTCCCTTGATCTGTCTGTTTTCCCTCAGGCCTACTCTATCTTGACTATCGACTCTTCATTGTCACCTTCAAGTCAGCTAGCATAAAATTTTGGCTTTGTTCTTGTTTAGTGTGTGATTATTATTATTTGCCTTTGTATTCCACCTTCAAAATAACTCAGTAGGATTTTTGCCTAGGATTGCATCCAGTCTATGGATCTGTATTCTGAGTTGTGGGAAATTGGGAGTTTGCCCATCTGTGTAATTACAATATATCTCTATTCAGGTCTTTGATTTTCTCATATGGGTTTCCTCATATATTCTGTATATATTTTGCTAGAATTGTACCTATTTAGTTATCACTCATGTGGATAATATTGTGTTTCGAATTTTACATTCTAATTGTTTATTGGTGGGTATATCTGAAAGAAGTAAACTTGTGTATAGTAACCTTGTACCCTGCTACCCTGATATAATTGCTTATTGGTTGCAGGAGGGATGGGGGGGGCAATTCTTTTGTGATATTTATCTATTTATTAATTTTGCATGTACCTGGGTGTGTGTGTGTGTGTGTGTGTGTGTGTGTGTGTGTGTCTGTCTGTCTGTCTGTCTGTCTGTCCCAGCTGCATATATGGAGGTCAGATGGCCACATGTGGGACTTGGTTCTCTTCTTCTACTTTGTGGGTCATACATAGGGATTGAATTCAGGTTGTCAGGCTTCACAGCAAATCCAGTTACCTTTTCAGCCATCTTGTCAGCCCCTGGGTGAGGGTGTTTTAAAAAGATTTTCAACATAAACAAACATGGAATCTGCAAACACCCACAATTTTTACTTCTTTTCTCTATTGGTTTAAATTTTGCATCTTATTGTATTAGTTTTACCAGATAATTGATTTTAAGCCTTTTTCCTTCTCAAATATAAACATTCAGTATTTTTTTTCCTTTTTTTTGAGACAGGTTTCTAAGGTAGTCGAGGCTAGTTTTGAACTTGCTGTATACCCAGGACTGAATAGAATGGTAAGAGAACTTCTTTTCCTCATGGAGAATATTGAGAAAGACTGAGAAAGAGATGAAAAGCATGTTTGGCAGAATGCATGAGCTCTGGTGGGGTGGGAGAATGGGGGGGCATGGGTCTAGATTTGATAAAAAACTAAATTAATTAATTAAAAATATAAATAAAAAAAGAGAACTTCTTTCCTTGTTCCTGACCTTTGGGGAAAATCAACTAGTTTCTCATTATTAAGTATAATACTAGCTGTTGCAGTGTGTGGACTTTCTATATCCAGGTGAAGAAGTTTTTCTTTTTCTAGTTTAATAATTTTTTAAAAAAATCATAAAGAGTGGATGTTGGATTTTTGTTAGATTTTTCCATCTATCGACATGAACATTTTTTTTAGCTTGTTGATGTCATGGATTATGTGAATTGACTTTAAAATTTTGTTATCAGTGTTGCCTACCTGGAATGGATCTCACTGGGTCCTGATGTGAATTCTTTTTCTTTGTAGTTGGATTTGATTTGCAATATTTTGCCAAGGACATTGTATCTCTCTACATTCATGAGTAATATGGTGTATAGTTGTTCTTTTTTGTAATGTTTCTCTCTGGTTCTGATGTCAGGGCAGTGGCGAGCTCATAGGATGAGTTGTGAGGTGCTCTGTCTTATTCCATTTCCTAGAAGGAATTATAGAGAGTTGGGATCATTTCTTTCTTCAGTACATAGTAGAAGTTACTAATGACACCACGTGAACCTGGAGCTTCCTTTGTAGACAGCTAGCAATTACTAGTTTAATTTCTTCCTATTTATACAATCTTCTTTCTCCATGTGTGAATTTAGTTTTGTACCTGTTAAGGAATAAGCCCACTTTATTTATGGCATCAAACATTGTAGGCACGAGTTTGCTCATAATATTCCTTAATTATGTTTTAACACTCCTCGGGCCAGTAGATAAGTTTTCTATATCATTTTCAATATGAGAAATTTGTTGCCTGACTTCCTTTTTTTTTATATGACAGGCTAAGCTTTTGGTTTTGCTAATTTCTCATATTGATTTTCTGCTTTCTGTTTCTTTAATTCCTGTTCTTATTTTACAGTTTCTTTGATTAGGCTTCTTTAGGTTTGTGTTATTCTCTTCAGTTTGCTAAGGTGGAAATTCAGATGACTCAGTTTAAGTCTTTTTTCTCTCATATGCACTCAATGAGTTTTTGGGTGTGTGTTTTGCGTGTTTAAAAAAATTTTTTTTTATGGATAGGGTCTCAGGTAGCTTGGCCTGGCTTCAGACTTGCTATCCCACTTCAAGGCCCACCTTGACTTCCTGGTCTTTCTGCTCCCAAATGGGAGGGATTATAGGCATGGCACCTGCTATCCCTCTAGACTAATTCAGTGTTAAACATTTTCCTTATCACCATACTTTTGATGCATCTGCAAACTCTGATAAGTTATATTTTCATTTGGGTCTAGTTTAAAATAATGTATCTTTTTAAATCTAATTTTAAGAATGTATCATGGGAAAAATTCAGGCAATCTTGCATGCACAGAAAGTATGAACAAAAAGGAAGCCAGTGAATATTTAGTCACCAAATATTCATGTTTTGAGTTATGGAAAACTCAGCCTGTCCTGCTGGTGAATGGGAACAAAGGACTTAGAAGTACAGTGCTCATGGGTCTTAGTTTTAAGTATCAGGAGCCAAATCTTGTTAACTTTAAGGACAAATGAATTTATTGAAATTAATATGGGGCAGCTCAGAATATCTTCAGAAGGCCGGCAAGAGTCACATTATGGACTGCAAACCTGGGAACAACTTTCCAAGTCCTGCAATAAAACTAAGGCAGCCAGGAGCTGGAGAGTTGGCTCAGTGATTGGGAGTGCTGGCTGCTCTTGTAGAGGACTAGGTTTGATTCCCAGCACCTACATGGTGGCTTAACAACCATCTATAACTCCAGTTCTAGGGGATCTGATGCCCTCTTCTGACCTCTGAGGGCATTGCACTCATGAGTGCACTTATACATATGCAGGCAATACACTCATATATATCAAAGAAAGATAATAAATAAAATATTAAAAAGCTAAGGCAGTCAGTATGTATAAGGCCCTGGCTTTGATTCCCCAGCACTGCTGAAACAACAAAACAAAACTACCAAACAATAAACAAAGAAAAATAAAAACAAAAGCGAAATCTAAGGGCAATGAAGCCACTGTGGCTGTCCCCAGGTAGCGTCCCAGAGGGTTGCCTTCTGACACCACCAACTCTGGATGCTGTCCAGAAGCTAGATGTAGTGAGTGGCTGCCTCACACAGCACAGTGAGTTCTCATCCCTGTTTCGAATACACAGTCTCGGATGGTTCAGAGGGGTTATTTCCACAGACTAACTGTATCTGCTGTACTGGGAACCAAAGAGGTAAGAGACCTTCACCTTGAGATGATCAGAGATGAAGTCTAGACCTCAGCCGGGTTAGCCTGTGCACATGCACACTTCTTTACCCTGTGAGCTTGCAATGTGCATGAGGGTGAAAGATGAGAGCTTCTGAGGGCTAGGACATTCTCTAGCCTGGGTGTGGTTGGCATAGTGCCCAGCAATAGTTGCACCCTAGGCATAGATTGGACACTCAGCATTTAGAGCAAATACAGGAACTAACCTTTTTCAAATTCAAGGCCTTGGCTTTTCAATACCTGCCTACCTCCTGATGAGAATGTAATGTATTTAGGGACATAAAATTATTATTTTTAATTTTATGTGTATGAGTATGTTGCTTGCATGTAAGTATGCTCTTGTCATACAATGCCCATGGAGGTCAGAAAAGGGTGCCGGATTCCTCCAGAACTGGAGTTATGGATGGTTGTTAGCCACCATGTTGGTGCTGGGAATTGAACATGGGGTCTCTGTAAGCGCAGCCAGTGCTTTTAACCACTGAGTCATCTATCTAGCCCCAATTTTTCTAGGGACTTTTGTCTGCTTTGTTTAATGATGTGACACCCGCAGCAAGAACAGGTAAGTATGGGCCGTTGCTGAATAGTTGTTGAATAAATGAACGAGTGAACAAATATCTGTACTATATCTGAGTATCCCCAGCCTGGACCCTTATTTCTATGTTCAAGCAGGAGTTTCTTCCTAACTTAGTTTTACCTTTCTTCAACTTCAATGAAGAGTGTTCAAAAAAAGCACCCAGCTGTCTAGACAGCTTCGATCCTTGCTTCTCTGGGTGTTGCGATCGGGGCCTGCAGGGTTCTCTGAAAGGAAGCCGGCTCCAAACCCCACCACGGCACTTCCAGCCCAGCACCCAGCTGTTTCTTTGCTGTCTTAACTGCACTTCTCTTTCCAGCTTTGGTTCTGATTTTTCCCTTGCTCAGCTGGGCTTCTGCAGAACTAGTCTAAGTACCTCAGTATCTACCTTCTAGTGACAGTAATCAGCCTATAAAAGAATTTCTATCTGACTTACCCCAGTGTCCTATACAAAAGTCATGTCCTGACCACAGAGACCACAGATAAAGCCTGTGGGCCCTGGAAAGGACTTTAGAAGCCATCTATGCTTGCTTCTTCTGAGGCAGCTTTTATACCCGCTGTCTCTCTACCTGCCCAGTGCCTCCTCTTGATCTTCCATTTGTTGTTGAAGACCTTAGGATAAAATTCACCTCTTCTCATAGGTTCATCCCCAAGGATGCCATCCTGCAGCCCCAGGAACCCTGCATCCTAAGACCACGTTATACCACTCTGCTTGTTACCTGCCACTAGTTCATATACACATTTATTCATTGATTTATCACACAAGTAGAAGAGAAATTCCTGTCATGTATCAGGAACTCAAGAAATTTGTATGTGTATGTGTGCTGTGTATGTCTGTGGGTGCATGTGTGTGTGTGTGTGTGTGTGTATACAGATATCTTATGTATATGTTTGTGTATATACATGTGGAGGGCAGAAGCTGTTGGGCATTTCTCTAGATTGTTCTCCAGTGTGTTTTACTGAGGCAGTGTCTCTTGCTGAAGCTGGAGCTCACTGATTTGGCTAGCCCAGCTAGCCAGCTTGTTCTGGGGATTCCCCTCTGTCTGACTCCCAAATGTGCAGATTATAGGTAGGCCACCATGCCCGCCTGGGTTTTCATGTGGTGCTTGAGATCCGAACTCCTGTCTTCATGCAAGCACTTTCTCACTGAGCCATCTCCGAAGCCCTCAACAATACTTGTTAAGTGAGTGAATCCAGTTCAGGGGTAGAGAAGTAAAATGACCGTAACGAGGTGACTATCTCACTGGAGGAAGAGCAGAAGTAACTCGTGGCTCCTGACTCTTGTTTAGCCTTTTCCTACCTCGCCAATTTCCATAGTGATGATGATAAAACATACAAACATTTCTTAAGTCCACAGTATGTGTCATTCTCTATGTTGGCTGCTGTGTACATCTCAGTCTTAATTACAAAGTTGGTGGAGTTTATGTTTTTGTAAACAATGACACAGTGCCTCAGGGATGCTGGTGAGTTGCTAGGCATCACGGTGCCACCGGCTTTTTGTAAACAATGACACAGTGCCTCAAGGATGCTGGTGAGTTGCTAGGCATCACGGTGCCACCGGCAGCAAGCTGGGGTCTGAACTTGGCTTGCTTTCACTCTCAGGCTCTTTGTTCTGCATCAGCGGCATGACTCCCCCCAGATAACATTTGGGCTTTATTAGCATGTCTGCACAGAAAACCTAAGCAGTAAGTAACGGGGATTTTAGGTGGACTGACAGAAGGCATGGGGTCGGGAGGCTGCATGGCTTTTTTTTTGTCCTTCAAATACCAGTAGAGAGGTAGCATCTGTCTCTGTCTCACAAGTGGGGCTCGCTGCTCTGGTGTCCTGGGATGTAACCGTCGTGCCGTGAAAGGGGCCTGAAAGGTGTGTCATTTGAGTCAGAGCTCTGCTCAGCGCTGTTCAGTTTTCTTCTCGGCAGCAGCACAACAGAAGGAGGGATGTATGTAATTACTGTCCAAATGGCTGGAAAATGAAGCATCTCATCAATGATTACTAGCTTCCCCAACATCACTGTAAAACTCGAGGGCCAATGATAACAGCCATCCCATAGCCCTTCATTTCTCACCTCTGCCTGCATCCTGGATCCTGTGCTCATTCTGGCTCTGTCTCTTCCTTTGTTCTCCTGAGCTCCTACTTCAGCTGCCTGGCCAAGTACTAACCTTGGGCAAACTCAGCCATCCCTTCTCTACACTGCAGAATATTCCTTGGGATGCTGTGTATCTCTGACTGGCTTCCTTCCCAGTTTGTGTTCTCCCTCAACTGGGCCTCTGATGTGGCTCAGGGATGCTTTTGCTGTGTTCTGATTGCCAGCTCTTCCTGTCCTCACTTGCAAGTAAAGCCATTCCAGATACATTCAAAGATGCCAGTCGACATGTGCAAGCCAGGTCTGACAGTGTAAAGGGAGAGGGAAGTCTGGAGAAAGCGCTCGGCTCTCCAACGAGTGGCAGCTGGGGAGGTTCTGGCAGCTCCCAGAGCCTCTATGACAAAAATCTACACATTGTCTGGTGAGTTTAGGATTAGAGGGTCACTGCACTAAGGAGGGTGGTCTCTAATACCCCTCCCACTGCCATATTGTCTCCCATTTTTCTTTCTACCCCAAACCAAATACTTTCTGTATACCAAGTACCTTTCTAGGATCCAGTAAAAAAGGTTCAGATCTCTGATACCCTAGCATTTCCATGTAAGTAATGGCTGACTTTTGTGACATACCACCCCAGGGGAGTGCCTTCTGAGTCTCGAGGATCCCTGACATACATGTGTTGATCTCTTCTCCATGAGCTGTTCTACTTGCTTATTAAGTTTAGTTATATTCTTGGGCTGAAGCCACCTCTTGGGGCTGAAGTCTAGTTTGCTAGATTTCTCTTTCAGAGACAGGAAAGAACAAAGGCAATGGTGATAAGGATGCACAGAGAAGACACACCTGTTCAAGGCAGAAGCCCTCACAGCAGCTCTTGTAGCAAACCAAACATTAAAAGTAATTTGGATTGAGCTGAGATCTCCCTGAACTCAAAAGCACAGGTGGAGGGAGATGAGAGAGAAGAATTATCTTGGAGACAGAGTAATAAGCTAATACAGTGGGAATGACAACTTGGGGACTGAGAATTCATAAATATATTCATGTTTTCTTCCCAGAAAGATTGATTAAATACCTAAGCACAAAGTGAGAGTGAAGAGAGACAGAAAGAGAGAATGTAGGAGCCAACTACAGAAGTTCTGGTACAAAGTATCAACTCCGGACAAAGGATACTTCATCAAACACACAGTCACTGCCTGAGACCTAGAATCAGGATGTGTCAAATGAACCTGCTGAGACACTTTGTGAAAGGTCATATTTAACATTAATCAGCCTCTGGCAGTGTGTATTCCTTCCTAGTTAGAAGAGAGAGGAGAGAAAATACTGTTGTCTTTGTACCACGTTTTCAAAACCACTTCACTATTCAGCAGGAGAGTGAAAAACATTTCTAGCCAATTTGGGGACAGAGAATGAATTCCCTCACCAAGGTACCCCCCCTTTGTCCTGCTAGGCATGCATACGGAAGGGGCCGTTGCTGGACATAGCTGTTCACTTTCAGGTTCAGTCTTTCTCCGTTTGCCAGCACAGTGGTCCATCTGACTTTGCAAAGAACTCACCTGCCAGTGAGGGGGACACTGGGAGAGCCATAGGGAAAGAACAGCACAGGAGGGGGGCAGCCGACACAAAGGGGATGTGGGACAGGACGGACGAGTGGTACTGGACAGTTTGTGGACTCGGAATCTGTTGCCTTCTAGGCCACTGGATGTGGAACCAGGGCCCGAGACCCTGAGCCATTTAAGGAGGATCAAAGGAAATGTTAGACTGGGACTCAGTTTCCCCATCCACTGAGTGGGTTTGGCAACTCTTCTCCCTTTTTCCCTTCTTTCCACCCCTGCTAGGGATCCAGCTCAGCCTCGCACTGCTCCATCTCTGGCCTGCACTGCCAGCCCTCTCTACTAGCGAGTTTGAAATATTCTCTTAACCACAGTGAAACACTGCTCCCTAGGCATTGCCAGCTGTCCTCGCCCGTCCTCTACCCACGCTTCCCAGACTTAAGTAAATGCTAGCTACTTTACTCACTTCATTTTCTCTCATGGGATCTGCTCACCATCATATAGAGAGGGTTTATTATATGCATCTCAGACATGAGAAAAAGGAGACTCATGAGTTAGGTTTGCAAGAGTGTAGCTTCTTTCTTCCTTATCCCCCTTTCTTCTCTCTCCTCCTCCCTCCCTCATTCCCTCTCCCTTTCTTTATCCAAATCAAGGTCTCACTCTGTAGCCCAGACTGGCCATCCTCACTGCAGTCTTCCAGCCACAGCCTTCTTACTGCTGCATTTGGCACCCGGCCCACTGCTTTTATTTAATTTCTCTGGGCTTCGGTTTTCTCTGTGTAAGTGGGTTGTGGGACTGGATGGTTTCTGAGCTCTCTTTGCAGCTCCAGACTGGATCTCTGGAATCCTTTTGGTACAGTCTGCCCTGTCTGAGCCTGACTTTGGGGCTCCCCCACATTTCCTAGCAGAGTCCTTGTCACAGGTACTGTCCTAGGGATCTGTGGGCTTGGCTCTACCTTGAAAGAGGAGCAGCTGGGAGCACTATAGGTATTGCAATACCTCTCTGCCTGATCAGCCCTCCTGGGGCACTGTGTGGGTCAGGGCTGGGCTGTGGGGGAGCTAGCACAGCTCTGTGTAAACACACTTGCAGTCAGAGGAGCTGTGCTTGGCCCGTGGGGCCCATTTCCTGCGCTGGGTGGCAGGAGCTGTCTTTTCTGCACGATTGACAAGGCCAAGGGGAAAGCTTAGCAAACGGCGATTTCCCCCATTCCTCTCGCGGAGGCCTGTTTAGCAGACAGAAGAGGTGGTCTGGAGAGGCTGTGGGACTGGGGACCGGAGACTCTGCTTCTCGGTGTGGAAGTTTTCAGCCCCATGCACAGTCTTCTGTCCTTGGCCTAGGTCTTCAGGGCTCCCCCCTGAGAAATCGGCTGGGTTGGGAGTGAGGCTGGTTGGCTACTGCAGAAAGAAGGGTTTTGCTTTCTTTACTTTCTGCCCTGACCCATCTCTCTGGCTCACATGGGAATGGGGGGGGGGGGGCTGATGGGTGCCAGCTGGTGGCGCCAGCTCGTGGGCGTTCTGGACAGGAGCTCCAGTTTACTAGTGCATAACCAGCTATTCGGATTAAAATGGAGGATTCCGGGCTGGAGAGATGGCCTAGCGGTTAAGAGCGCCGACCGCTCTTACAGAGGACCCGGGTTCGATCCCCAGCACCCACATGGCGGCCGAGAACCGTCTGAAACTCCAATTCCAGGAGAACTCCAGTTCCAGGGGAATCCGAGACCCTCTTCTGACCTCCGCGGCATTGCACGTCACGGGTGCACAAACTTGCATGCAGACAACACATTCATACACATACGGAAATAAATAAAATTAAAAAAAAAATAAAAAAAATATATAAAATGGAGGATTCCGGGGTTATTCCTGAGAGTCCCGAGCAAGCCACACAGAGAGGACTCAGCATTTAGCACTGACTTGCAGTACACACCTTATTCAGTCCCTTTGCTGTAACAGTACTGTGGTGGCTTATAAACCACAGAAACTCCTTTCTCACAGTTCTGAAGATTAGAAGTTGAGGCCAGGAAGCCAGCGTGGTCAGGGTCTGGTAGAGCCCTGTGAGCAGACTGCTGACTTCACTTGCCAGGGCTCAGCCAGCTGTCTCAAGACACTCAGAAGGGCACTAATCCTTTTCAGGAGGGCCCCATACTTTCAGTCTTATAGAATTTCAATTACCTCCCTGAAATCCACTTAATTCCAGTACTATTGGGATTTGGAAGAACTCAAACATCCAGTCCCTCAACCAGGTCAGGATGTTAAAGTATTCCAGTCATTGTGTTTGAGAGATGCAAAGACAGTGGTCCGGATCAGTCAGGGAAGCGCCAGTGTCCAGTCCTGTCAGTAAGTCTAAGAGTTGCTGTGTTTTCTTCTTGCCTTCTTGGGGCCGAGGATGGTGTTTTCTGTCCTGGTGGCTCAGTGATGGATATGGGGACCTTTCTCACAGGTGGGCCCGGGCTTCCGTTCTATGGCAGGACATCAGGTGAAGGCACCCTTTCCTCCATGGTAGGCACCTAAAAAGAGCTTGCTGATGTGAGTGACTGTGTCTTTCACAAACAGCTGGGAGGGACTTGT
Organism: Rhizomys pruinosus; assembly: GCA_009823505.1. Taxonomy (NCBI): domain Eukaryota; kingdom Metazoa; phylum Chordata; class Mammalia; order Rodentia; family Spalacidae; genus Rhizomys; species Rhizomys pruinosus. The sequence continues at coordinate 1,992,190 of VZQC01007982.1, forward strand.
CTCTGGGAGGAGAGTTTTTGTTCTTCTCTTTGAAGATGAACACCGCTGTTCGTCCTGTTAGAGTCTTGGGAAGAAGAGTTCCAGGCACTGAAACATATTAGCTTGCAGAAACCATCATACAGAAGAAACAGCAGAGACTCCAATTTCTGATCCATTACTGGAGGGAGGGTGAGAGCTGTCCCTGGAGATGGGCTGGAGGGGCTCTCCTTTGCCAGCCTCCCTGGAGGCACACTGACCCACTGAGCTGTCCGTCCTTAAATTTCTTTTTTTTTTTTTTATTAATTTTTTATTTATTTCTGTATGTGTATGAATGTACTGTCTGCATGCAAGTCTGTGCACCCGTGTCGTGCAACGCCGCGGAGTTCAGAAGAGGGTCTCGGATTCCCCTGGAACTGGAGTTCTCCTGGAATTGGAGCTTCAGACAGTTCTCAGCCGCCATGTGGGTGCTGGGGATCGAACCCGGGTCCTCTGTAAGAGTGGTCGGCGCTCTTAACCACTAGGCCATCTCTCCAGCCCCTGCACTCTTAAACTGTAGCATGTCCAGGTGGAGATGTATTCTAAGTTATTATAAGTTGAAATTTCAGTTTGGGTTTTCAAAGACTGATGAAAAAAAGCAAAATGAAATAAAAACAGGCATAAGACATCTATCAAATATTATTATATATTATATATAATATATAATATATATATATATATAATTTTGAGACACAGTCTCCCTGTAGTCCCAGATGGCCTGGATCTCACTATGTAAACCACTATGTGGACCAGGCTGGCTTCTATCTCACAAAGATCCACCTGCCTCTGCCTCCTAAATTCTGAGATTAAAGGCACCATGCCTAACTTAATATTTTTTATTATTTTTTATTTTATTTTATTTTTTAATATTTTTTACATCAATTACATGTTGAAATGATAAATGATTGGAGATATTGGTTTAAGTAAAAATATTAGTATGATTAATACTCCTTGTTTCCTTTTCCTTAATTTATGTAACTGCCAGAAGCTTCACAGTTCCATTTGTGGCTTGCATCGGTCTCCCATGAAATTTAATATGTTATATGACTTGTGTTTGTGGATGGTGCTGTTCTGTACAATTGGTTTCCAAGGGCAGTCACAGCCCTGCCAAGGCTGTATCTCGGCCCCTAGGGTGACAGTGGGTGATACAGAGGCGTTGCACCCACAGTTGTCCTTGTCTGTGTCTATGACTCACACTTGAAGATGTGCTGAGGCCCCCTGGCACTATGGGGATGACATCATCAAGAACAAAGCACACCATCAAACTCTTTGGAGCCAGTGAAGCTTAATGGACAGGGCATGAAGCCCGCCGATTCTGGCTTTCTTCCACATTGCTATGCTATTTACACTCTGGGATTTGCTTTCTGTGTATATTTGGTTTATGGCTCCAGAAACATAGGAGCCCTTCATGGCAGGAGGCAGCTGGAACAGAACTCTGAGAGCTCACACCTTCAAGCACACACAGGAAGCAGACAGAGACTGGGAGTGGGACGAGGCTATCTGCTCTCAAAGCCCACCCTCAGTGATGCACTTCCTCCCACATGGCTACACCTAAAAGTTCCATGATCCTCCCCAAACAATACCACCAATTGACCACATGTTCAACTGCTTGGAGCCTGTGGGGGAAATGTCTCATTCAAGCCACTGCACTGTAACTGGAGATGGAGGTGGTAATGCGGCTGTGGTGTCATGATACCTGTGTCTTGGAGCTGCATGGATAAATGACATGCCTTTCTAAAATGTGCAAACATAAGAAGGCCCCTTGCAGGGGCCTACGTTACCATCTTCCCTGTTTACAGAGCTCAACTGGCCTTGCTATCAACCCAGGCTAGAGGTGGGTACCAGCTAGGAATCTGGTACCATGAAGGTACAAATAATCTTGGTGATGACAGGAGCCAAGATGGGCCCATGCTCCATGTGTCTGTCTGGCAAAATAATGCTACAGGTACTTCCTTTCCTGTTGTTTGGAAAACATGTGTGGGCTAGGTACCCAGTTTGACTCCAGCTTTTTAGAGTTAATTACTTGTGCAGGATAGTGCCAGTTGTCAACATGCCTGAGAAGAGGGAAGCTCAGTTGAGGAATGTCCTCTATTGGATTGGCCTGTGCACAGGCATATCTATCTACGAGGGATTCTTTTGATTGTTAACTGATGTGGAAGGCTCCAGCCCACTGTGGGTGGTGCCATCCATGGGCAGGTAGTCCTGGGTTATATAAGAAAGCAGGCTGAAAATTAAAACCATTCTAAGACATCATCTCACTCTGATAAGATGGCTAAGATCAAGAAAACAAAAGACACCAAATGCTGGAGAGGTTGTGGGGGAAGGGGAACACTCATCCACTGCTGGTGGGAATGTAAACTTGTACAGCCACTGTGGAAAGCAGTGTGGAGAACCCTTAAAAAACTCAAAAATGACCCTACCACCTGACCCAGCCATACCACTCCTGGGTATATACCCATAAGACTCATCCTACTGCAAAGATACATGCACATCTATGTTTATTGCAGCTTTCTTCACAATAGCAAGAAGCTGGAAGCAACCCAGGTGCCCCTCAACCGACGAGTGGATAACAAAAATGTGGCACATCTACACAAATCTATGCAGTGGTAAAGAAAGATAACATCATGAACTTTGCAGGTAAATGGATGAAGCTCGAAGCCATTATGTGAAGCAAAGTAACACAGTCCCAAAGAAACAAACGCGGAATGTTTTCCCTCATTTGTGAATGCTAGTACCAAATCCCTCAATTGAAAGACAAGCTGAGCGATGTTATTGTTATATATTTTTTTTATATCTGAAAGCAACTGTGATGTTATAAGGTGAATCTCTTAATAAGCCCTAGAGTTAACTTACCACCTACTTTCAGACATGGTAATTAATGTATATGGGTGAAAAGTATATATCCATATTTTAGAGTAATATAAAATTAAAGGGAAAAATGTGAACTCCTAAGCATATATCGGAGTTAACATCCAGTTTATTCTTGGAGGACATAACTCTGGTACACGAATGACATTTATCTAGGCATATTTTGGAGCAATACAATGGGGAGGGAACCACAACAACATAGGGACTGGGTCAAAGAATGGACTGACAGTTAAATTCTGCCCCAAACAATGGACCTTTATGGAAAAAACTTTAAAAAGACTGAGAGAGGGGCTGGAGAGATAGCCTAGCGGTTAAGAGCGCCGACTGCTCTTGCAGAGGACCCGGGTTCGATCCCCAGCACCCACATGGCGGCTGAGAACCATCTGTAACTCCAATTCCAGGAGAACTCCAGTTCCAGGGGAATCTGACACCCTCTTCTGACCTCCGCAGCATTGCACGACACGGGTGCACAAACCTGCATGCAGACAGTACATTCATACACATAGAAAAATAAATAAAATAAATTGAAAAAAAATTAAAAAAAAAAGACTGAGAGAAAGATGAAAGACATATATTGCAGAATGCACCATCTGGGGTGGGGTGGGGGGGGAAGGGAATGGGGATTGTGTCTAAATGGAACTGAGAAATGATGTCTGAAATACACAAAACATCAATAAAAGTATTATAAAAAAGAAAGCAGGCTGAGTATAGGCCAGAGGAGCAAGCAGTAAGCAGCATTCCTCCATGGCCTGTGCTTCAGCTTCTTCCTACAGGTTCCTGCCTTGAGTTTCTGCCTTAGTTTCCCTCCACAATAGACTGTGAGCTATAAGGTGAAATTGTCCCTTCCCCACAAGCTGGCTTTGGTCAGAGCAATAGAAATCTAGGTTACTTGTGAATTACCTGACATAAGTCATTCCCATATTTGCAGTATTCCCACCACTCCGAGTCTGTCCAACTCGTCCCATGTTCACCCCACCCACAATTTCTTGTCTTATTCTTTGATTATTATGGCTATATATAGACACATATTTATAAACACACACACACACACACACACACACACACACTACACACACAGTGCATTTAGTGTTGCTTGTGTATACCTGTGTTTAGGATGGCCCACTTGGGATTACCTGTCAGGATCCTAGTCCCCAGAGAAAACTGGTTCTTCCTCCCTCAGCATCCATTGAGACCCCATGAAATTCTCCACCTAGCTTGGCATGTCAACTGGTTTTGTCATTATATGCATATAACATTAGACTGTATCCTGTGGAGATTTCCTGAGTGCAGCTTCCCTATCATGTCTAGACTGCATTAAATAGCAGCAGGTGTCTTGCTCCTCTGTCTCTTATAATCCATCCCCTCCCTCTTTCGAGATGTTCCCTGAGTCTATCATAGTTTGTGTGATATGCTCTCACTTCTCCACAAGTTCTTACACTCTGGCTCTGGGATTCCCACAATGTGGGCTGGAGTCATACAAGGAAGGGGGGAAACACTGTAGAAACACACATCTATTCACTCAATCCTGGGTCTAAACATGCTAGGTGCATAACCAGAGACAAGTTATCCAAGTGCTCTGAGCCTGTCTCTTCCCTTTACAATGAAGTGATACCTAGCTCATATAGCAGTAAGGTAAATGTATGTAAAGTCCACATTACGTGTGTATTGTGGATAGTCATTAGTGGCAGTTATTAGCACAGACCTGTGTCAAGTGCAGGCACAGCAAGGGAATTTCTGCCTCTTGCTTGTGATGAACATTATGTCTGTCCAGAAGAATGCCCCCAGCATAGCGCACTGATGGACTGCTGGCATTCGTATCCTCTGCCCTTCCTGGTCCATACCTTCTCTCCACACTGTCCATTTAATGATCTGCCTCAGAAACAGAACCATTTCCTTTACAGAAGTTTATAGGTAAAAATTGGCACATCTAAGGACAGTTTGGGACTAATTTCAGGCTGTCCATGATTTGAGTAAACAAATGATTCATAGTATGCCCTTGGTCCCATCCATGTATTCCCTTGGCACGTTCTGCTTCCTCTTTAATGAGATAGGATGAGTAATCCTGGCCTCTCCTTCATCTTACAAGCATGTAACAAGGATGAGTCAAGTAATGGCTACAGAATCCTTTGAGGTCCTTGGAGAAATAGTTGCTATATAAATGCAAAATATGATGTCCATTTCTATTACATTGTGATTTGCAAGTAAATTTCTAAGCCTACAGCACATCCATGTCAATGCCTGTCTGGTTAGTCATCTGCCATGGGCATTTTTTTCTTTTTTTAGTAAGCGAATCATCTCCATATATTATTCCTTGAAAGCACATCTTCCAATCTGTAGTAAGTGAAGTTATATTATCATGCCCAGTGTATATATCTGTTCTCTCTCTCTTACCAGAGGCTGTGATTTCTGACAGATTTGTCATTGGCGATGGGCATGGGTGAAATTTCTCATTATCATCAAGGGCCCACATCCAACGAGATTTTCCCATTCATTGTTCTTCCCATTTCTTTTTCTTGACCCCTTAATTGAGCTGTTCAGAAAAGAGGCCCTGGGAGGCATTAGGAAAATAGCCCATTTGACTTTCCTAAAAACTTCAAGCAGGTTCTCTCTAATTCAGAAGATGAGCTGGATTGTAGAAACCACTCTTATTCATGCAACCTTTTAATGGCCATTAAGTGTTGTTAGTTATCTTAGTAAAATGAACTCCCATAGGCCAGAATAATCAAAGCCAAAGATGTTGGGGGGTGGAATTTTCTGTTCATGCTTTCGAAGCTCTGGAACTTATGCTTAAGTGGATCATAGCTCTCAGGGCTGAGCTTTCTTCCTTTTAAATAAAAATACACCAAAATTTGACCCATGGGGGGAAATCTATATCGATCCTAAATTGAAGGAGACACATTTCTGTGTTTAAGAAGTCTCCTGTGTCTTGTACTCAAATGTAGACGGTTGGGGTCCTCTGGGCTTGTGTCTCCTGGGATTCCCCCATATTCATCACGAATCGACCTTTTTTCAAAAAGCTTTGTGAGAGAGTTGATTTATGTTCACAAAATCCACCAGCACAGAGGGGTCGGAAATTCTGAGTTTCCTATCTTTATAGAATTCAACAATCCAATTCTAGTTTAGTGTTCTGAAAGTCTTGGATCTCAGTCATAACTCGCTGCCTGATCACTTTGACTCGTTGTTGGCACATGGCTGGCACACCACTGGCCATTCAGAACCCGTTGTGCCCCATAGTGAGGCCTCTTCCATCTTCTCAAGTGCTCCTCTCTCATTTAAGTCAGTTTCCTCAGATGAGCATACCTTCTCCCACATCTTTTACTACCATCTCTTTTTCTAGACTACCCTCTTATAACTTGGGACTACATGTCTAGTTGCTCAGGGTACACCATACCCATTCATCATATAGGCATCTGTCTTAGTTACTTTTTCTGTTGCTGTAATAAAATACCCCAAGCGAAGGCAGTTTAATGGAGGATCCCAGCCATGGTTTACTTTTAACCAGCTCTGAGTCTCAGGATTCTCATGTTCTATATGAAAGGGTTGAGCTGATATCCTAGAACAAGTACAGTTTAAAATGGTGGCATTTTTCATGTGGACCACTGGGCACAAGGAGAAGCAGGTGTAGATTCCCACAGCTCACAGCACTGGATGGAGCACATTCTGTATAAAAGATAACTCACATTGCCTTTTCAACTCTTCTAGTTTCTCCTCTATATTAAGTTATACAGCCACCATGTTATATTGGGGGCATCAGAAATGATAAGAACTTACTTCTCCCACTTCACTCTTCCAGTTTTGTTTTCTGCTTTCATCTCATTATATCACCCACACTCTGACCTTATCTTATTTCAGAGGTCATCTGGGGAGTCTTTGGGCTCCCATATATCCATTCCCATTGCTCTAAACTCTTGGAAACTAGCTACAGTCATTTAAAAAAATTATATAACCTCACTCATTATGCTGGGTGACATTCCTTTTATAAGACTACTTTGTTAGATATGAATAGAGACATTCCACTTTCTTTTTTCTTGTTGTTTACAGAACCTGAAGCATAGGAGTTATCCTGCATCACTCATCTTCATTGCATTCAGTTATGAAATCATTATGATATCTTTTTAAAAATTTTTTTAAATTTATTTTTGTATGTGTATGAGCGTACTGTTTGCATGTAGGTCTGTGCACCCGTGTCGTGCAATGCTGCGGAGGTCAGAAGAGGGTCTCGGATTCCCCTGGAACTGGAGTTCTCCTGGAACTGGAGTTACAGACGGTTCTCAGCCACCATGTGGGTGCTGGGGATCGAATCCCGGTCCTCTGCAAGAGCAGTCGGTGCTCTTAACTGGTAGGCCATCTCTCCAGCCCCCACATTATGATATCTTTCAATGAGTCATTGCCATCCTAGGGAGCCATTGTAATAACGATAATGTGTGTGTGTGTGCGTGTGTGTGTGTGTGTGTGTGTGTGTGTGCATGTGCGTGCACATTTGTACCTTGGTGCATGTGTGGAGGTTGGTGGCTAACTTTCAAGAGTCAGTCCTCTTCTTCCATCATGCGGGTTGAGGGGATTGAGGTTGTCAGGCTTGATGGAAATCATGTCTACCTAGTGACCACCTCACTAATCCCCAATTATCTTTTGATTAGTGCTTGCTTATTTTCTAATGTGCTCATCGCTGCCTTTTAATTTGTGTATTTATGCCATTTGCATTTCATGCATAATTGAAGTGGCAGGGTCCAACCTTTTGTATTTGTTTACTCTGTTATTTTTCTTCCTGTTTCTTTAGAATTACTTGGATATTTACTATCTCCTTTTGATTTACTGATTGACTTTTTGTCTATATTTCTTTGTATTGTTTTCAGTGGTTGCTCTAGGGATTATATAAACGTAAACAAACTTTTGCAATCTAATTAGAGTCAAGATTTTACCACATTAAGTAAAATGTGGAAACAATGTGAATTTTTTACCCATTTTGTAATAGCTGTATATATGCTATGTTTATCCTTGAATGTATTGCACCTAGCTAGATTGAAAATGCCACCAGATAACATTGTGACATTACTTTTCTACAAATTAAAGAACTTATAGGAGAAAAGTAACCTATTATATTTTTTAGGCCACTGATGTGGTTCATCCTCAAGTTTTATGCTTCTCCCCACTGTTCATTCCCTTCAGCCTGAAGCCTTTCCTTTAATGTTTCATTTAGAACAGATATGCTGATGAGAAGCTCTCATTTCTCTTCATTTGAGAATGGCTTCATTTCTGTAATCCCCCGAGTCTCTTTTCTGAATATACAATTCTACCCACAGTTCTTTTGTTTCAGGACTTTAAAGATGCCACTCACTGACTCCTGGCCTCCATGCTTAGAGTGAGAAACCCACACTCTGAAGTTTGGGTCCCTTATGGTATTTTTTTTTTTCGCACTGGGTGATCTCAATACCTTGTCTGTATCTTTATTTTTTATCTGTTTGATTATGTATCTAGGTGGAACTTTCTTTGAGTTTATCCTAGTTAAGATTTTCTGAATTCCCTCAGTTATAAAATTGTCTTCCTTCAAAATCTGGGGAAATTTCAGTCATCGTTTGTACAGTTATTTTGTTCTCCGCCAATCTCTTTCTTCCCATCGGAGACTCTATAGACACAGATGGTGCAACCTCTGATTTGTCCCCTGGGTCCTTGGAGCCCTGTTTTCCTTTTGATCTCTCTGTTCTTCAGATTTGGCAGTTTTATTGATCTGCCTTCGAGTTCACTGATCTTCTCTCTGCCATCTCCATTATCCTATTGGGGCCAATCCATCTTGCTCTAGCTCAGATATTGCATTTTTTCAGTTCTGAAAATTTCATTTGTTTCCTTTATATATCTCTTGCCTCTGCCAAGATTTTTAATCTTTTTTTTTTTTTTTTAAATTTCAGGAGGGATCATCCTCACTTCTTGGAGCGAGATTATAGTAACTGCTTTAAAGTCTATCTGATAAGTCTAACATACGTCCTTTTGATCTTAGCACCTGCTGATTAGTATTCCTTTGAGGATTGGCTGAATACTTGTAGTCATTTGTATGCTGAGTACACTTGGATTGTTTTTTGAACATTTTAGAAGTTGCATTATGTGCATATGAACCCCATTAAAAATTCGATAAAAGTGTTGATTTTTTTTTTAAAAAGTAGGTGATAAATTCAGTCAGAATCAGAAAGTAAACTTAACTTCAGCTTTTATGGGTGGCAGTTCTCATGCCAGATCTTTCCAGAACATCTTCCCTTGCTGCTTTGGGTCTACCTCTCACATGTTATAGCTCATACTGTGCAGACTACACCTTGCCTTAAGAGTTATCTCCTTTCCAATTTTTTCTTCTTCTCCAGTGTTAACAGTGCTCTCTTGGAATCACAGAAGCTTCTTTTTGTATTCAGCATAAACTCCTGATGCCTGCCACGCAGTTTGGTAGATGAAGGTCATCCTTGGGACATTGTAATAAACAAAAAAAGAGACCCCCAAAGCAGTGTGAGTTTATTCTACATTCTTTGACCAAGGAAATCTTTTTATTTTTGGTACCTCTTGTCAAAAATAAATATATAATTTTTAAGAATTACCTGCCTTTATTTTTGTAACTCTAAAATGAGGTTCTTTTTTTAGGGCATCCCCAGAAGAGAGGAAAACATAGGAAAAAGGGCCAAGGATTTCCTCTGTGGTAGCTGGTGCTCTGATTTTGTGGGCAGAAAGATGGAATTTTGTAGCGGGGGGGGGTTGTTTCTTTTATAGCCTGTGAAATTTTATAATTGTGACTACCCTTGGGCCAAATGCCAACAGATAAAAGTTGAGATGGATTGTGTTTCTATAGTGGTGATAGGAATCTTGTCCAAAGTGTAATGGTTAACACCATCTGCCTCACAGAATCTAGAATCATCTAGGACATAAGACTCTGGGCTTGTCAGTGAGGGTGTTTATAGTTGGGATTAAGGTGGAAAGACCCACCATGTGTGTGAGCAAGGCCATCTCATGGGCAGGGGTCTTGGCTGGAATAAACAGGAGAACACGGGCTGAGCACCAGCATTCGTCTCTCTCTGTTCCCTGACTGTAGATGCCATGTGGTAGCTCCTCAAGCTCCTTCCCCTGTCTTCCTTGCTACGATGGACTGCTGCACAGCCTGGAACTGTGAGACAAAACACACGTTTCCTTCCTTAAGTTGTTTGTGTCAGGCATTCTGTCATAGCAACGGGAAGAGTAACAGACATCAAGCCAGTTAAGATTTTTTCCAGAAAAGGAACTCCCGAATCTGGTTATTTTATGTCTCCCTACTAGTAATCCCATAGGTCCATCTCTGTTTATATCATGGTTTCTATTGTGGTCCTCTTAGCTTCTTATGTGTTGGGTTATCTTTCAATAAATAACAGAAATCACCAATTGATATCTATTGGATCAATGATTTCTGTTACTTATTAAAAGATATACTATGACTATGAATTGGGAGACTCCGTTTTGTTGAAATGGCATGTATCCTTTCAAATGATTCAATTTCTAAACATTTTCTTTTCTTGGTATAAAATAGTGTGCTAATTCTAAGATTCATATGAAAATGCACAGAACTTAGAGTAGCTAAAATAACTTTGAAAGAAAATGAATATAGTTAAGGGAATTACAGTATTTAATTTTGAGGCTTAATGTATGGCTAACACAGTAACATTTATAGTCAAACACAGGACATGAAGATCACTGGAATAGAATGGAGAGTCAGAGACAATCTGTCATATGCAAAATAATTTTTTTTTGTAGATTTTGGTCCCTGACTTTGCATCGTGCCCTATGAATCTGTGAAAGCTTGTGCCGGATAGTGTCAGGTGTCAACTTGACACACTGTGCTTAGAGGGAATTCTCAGTTAAGGAATTTTCTCCATTGTACTGGCCTATAGCCATGTCTGTGGGGGCATTTTCTTGATTGTGGAGTGATGAGGAAGGGCCCAGCCCACTGTGGGCAGTGCCACCCCTGGGCAGGTTGTGGTGTATTGTATAAGAAAGCAGGCTGAGTGCAGGCCAGGGAAGCAAGCCAGTAAGCATCCGTCCTCCATGGTCTGTGCTCCAGGTTCCTGCCCTGAGTTCCTGCCTTGGCTTCCCTTGATGACAGACTGTGCATGTAACCTAAGCAGAGGCAGGTTCCAGCTCCATCACCTCCTGCATGTACAGTTGGGCATTTCTGCCCATTCTGGCTAGCTCATCGATTACTCAGGCACATTTCAAACACAACTTATATAGCATTTTCAGTTTCTTTTCTGAGGGATGGTTGGCCAGGATCCCTAAATTTCCATACTTCTAGAAATGGAAGTTCTATATCGTATTCTTTAAGCATAAATATTAACATTCTTTATGAATGATTTTTGAAATGTCTTTTCATTCATAGTTAACTATATTAACATCTATTTCTAATTTATTGATTTTAACTAAAGCGAACATTCTTTTTGGTTATACATCACTTTTTTATTTGTGTGTTTCCTTGTGGATATTGAAGTGATTTTCAAATTTAAAAGTTCCTTTTATATATGCAGTGCTGCAAGAAATCATTATATATGATTTTTGTGTTGTAGATTTCTTTATGGTAAATGTCAAGAAGAATACTGCAGGGCAATAAGTGAGGTACACTTTAAATTTTGAATAGACATTTACTATATTGCTCTCAAAGTGACTGTGTTGATTTATGTACCCACAACTATTTTTCCCCAAACTTACATCTCTAAGACCTAAGATTTCCATAAACCCATGCAACTCCATTGACCAGGACTTTCCTATCTAGGCTACTTTAGAGAGCAATGTGGAACTTATTGATCAGCTGTTACTGGATTGTGGTGGGGAAGGGGATGGCAGGTGAATGGAAGGAAAGCTGGCACTCAGGCAGCTGGAGCTAGTTTTTCTTAGCAGTGCCTCGAGAGGTCCAGTGACTACAAAGTCTCTTCACACCTGTTTGAATGTTTTTTTCTAGGTTGGTGTTACAACTATTTCAAGTTTCCAGGGAGGTCAAGTGAGACAATAATATGATAGTATTATGTTGTTATTTTATTTTATTTTTGTCTTTTTGAGACAGGTTCTCCCTGTAGCCCCAGCTGTCCTGGAACTCACTCTGTAGACCAGGCTGGCCTTGAACTCACAGAGATACACCTGCCTCTGCCTCCCAAGTGCTAGGATTAAAGGCACACGCCACCACGCCTGGCTAATGTTGTTTGTTTGAGACTGGGTCTCGTGTAGTCCAGGCTGGCCTCAAACTCACTATGTATCTGGGGATGATCTTGGATTCATGGTCTTCCTGCCTCTGCATTCCAGGTGCTGGGACCACAGTGTGGCCTCCATGCCTATTTTTAAAATCCATTTTTTAATTAATATTTTTGTTATTATACAATAACTAAATACAGCGGGCTTTGTGGTGACATTTCTTTTTTTTAAATTTTTTTATTAATTTTTATTTAATTCTGTATGTGTACGAATGTACTGTCTGCATGCAAGTCTGTGCACCCGTGTCGAGCAATGCCGCGGAGGTCAGAAGTGGGTGTCAGATTCCCCTGGAGCTGGAGTTCTCCTGGAATTGGAGTTTCAGACGGTTCTCAGCCGCCATGTGGGTGCTGGGGATCGAACCCGGGTCCTCTGCAAGAACGGTGGGCGCTCTTAACCGCTAGGCCATCTCTCCAGCCCCCGTGGTGACATTTCTTTTTTTAAATTTTATTTATTTTTGTATGTGTATGAATGTACTGTCTGCATGTAGGTTTGTGCCCCCGTGTCGTGCAATGCCGCGGAGGTCAGAAGAGGGTGTCAGATTTCCCTGGAACTGGAGTTCTGGAACTGGAGTTTCAGACGGTTCTCAGCCGCCATGTGGGTGCTGGGGATCGAACCTGGGTCCTCTGCAAGAGCAGTCGGTGCTCTTAACCACTAGGCTATCTCTCCATCCCCCCGTGGTGACATTTCTACGCTGTGCTTTGCTCCCCTTGCCTCCTGGCTCCCCCTTGCACTGTCCTTCCTGGACCTCAGGGCTCAGCCCTCTCCCCAAATAGTGTCCCTTCTTCTGTTTTCAGAACCAGCTAACAACACAAGAACACAACACCCACCTTATATATGCACTTTTCTGAACACCTGCCTCTCAGGGACATACTCCTATCTGATATTAAGGGGAACTAGCCATCCACCCAGTATTTACCCAGAGTCAGCAGCCTTTAAATCTCAGAAGCTGGCCTGCGGCTCTGATTTGGAATCACTGAGGATGCTGGGTAATAACTTCAGTGAAAGGAAAACAGATGTCCTTCCTTTATTCATTTTGTTCATGTTTAAAAAGATTTGTGCATGTGTATGAGTACACGCGCACGTGTGTGTGTGCGTGTGTGTACGCACACCTATGTGTGTACTTGTGGAGCCAGAGGTCAATGGTTGTCAGCTCTCTCCCTCTATTGCTCTCCACCTTATTTTGAAACAGGGCCTCTCCCTGAATCTAGAGCTCACCAATTGGCTAGAAGTTCTGGCCAGCAAGTCTCCCAGGATCCTCTTGTCTCCACCTCCCAGCACTGGGATCATAGGCATTCCCTGTCCCACCCTGCTTGTTACCTGAGCACTGGGAATCTAGTCTTGTTCAGCAAGCTCTTTATTGGGCTCTTAGTCCTCGAGTAATTTTAATTGAACACTTTCTATATTTCACCCCAGTGCCCTGGCAGGTAACTGGCGAGCAGGTCAGTACTGCTCAGTTTCATGCAGACACTCAGGCACTCTGTTAGAATGCAGTCCTGATGGCAGGGGGTGGGGTGGGGCTGAGCGATGTTTGAGATTCGGTGTTCTAATTCGCCCCCAGCAGTACTCGGGGGTAGAGTGGCATTGCTTCTCACGCCTCTGGCCTTTTCCTCACAGCCTCCATCTCTCACGCATGGCTTTCTTTGGGTCAGCCATACTTCCAGCTTGGGCCCCCTCTTGTCTATGGTTAGGAGTCATGAAGGTGGAGAGATTCTAGCACTTTCCATGCTGTATCCTGTGCCAGCTCTTTGGGTCTAGGTCTCTAGTCGTAGTCCGGGAACTCCAGGCCATCCAGACTGGGGTCTTGCCTGGCCCTTGCTCATCTACCTCTTGAAGCTGGAGACTGAGTACTCTGATGAGCATGGTTGGAGTGGGGCTGAGTGGTTTTTTACCCGAGTGAGTCCTCTATGCTTTGCCCTGCTTGCTTGGTGGCTGTTGCCTGCCCGCCCTGTTGCTGCTTGAGATTCCAATCCTGCTTCACCTGAGAGTCCAGTCTAGACCTGATGCCTATCCTGATTGGCTAGCATTACCCAGGGGATATGGGATCTCATGGAAGTCCAGGGTTGGTAGTAGGAGCTTCAGCATCCAAGGAGTTGCTCCAGCCTTATCTCCAGGCACTTGTGAACAGAGCCCAGCTCAGGGATTGTTTGTCTCAGGACTGATGGTCTAACCTGCCCTACCTCAGACCTATAATTGCAAAATGAAGAGGTGAGCAAGCCATACTGGAACTTAACAGGATGGACGTGACCTGTGACTGAAGTGACCTTTGCAGCCATCTGACATAGTGTTCTACTTCTGTCTCTCATTGATTGAGCTTGGTTCACTTTGAGGCAGCCAGGCCGCTAGATTTTCCATAACAAACATCAGAGACTGGGCACTATGCAAAGGACCTTTGTGTTCACAGCTCTTGGGGCTGAGAGGATCAAAGTGCCACTGAGGGCCTTCTTAGCTTGTAGATAGCCACTTTCTCACTGTGTCGTCACCTAATAGAGCTGTGTGGGGAGATAAGGAGGAAGAGGAGGAGGAGGAGGAGGAGAGGGGATAACTGTGTTGAAGGAGAGAGAGGGGGAGAGTAAAAGAGAGGAATGAGAGAGAATAAGAGCTCTTTGCTTTTTCCCATAATAATACTAACACTGGGGGAGTGGAGTGACGGCTCAATAGCAGTTAAGAGAACTGGTTGGCTACTTTTGCAGAAGACAGGTTCCCAGCATCCACATGGCTACTCACAACCATCCAGTTTCGGGGGAATTGATGTTCTCTTCTGGCCTCTGTCAGCACTGCATGCATGTGGTGCACTTATATACATGTAGGCAAAATAGTCACACACATAAGAAATACAAATAGATAAAAATTGGAAAAAAGAACCTCCTTTAATCAAGCCGAGTCAGGAGGAGATTACACCTGGGTTTGGGGTGTGCGAATAGCAAGGCCTCGGCACTGTTTGCCTTCAAACCTCTATACCTGCACTAAACGATCACCTGCTCTGAGATGCCTTCCATAACCCACTCTGCAGTGGCCACACTGAGAATTGAAAAAAAGTTGCTTTTAGTTAGGAAGTCTCTGCCCAACTCCACCCCTTCAATAGATAGAAGAAAGAGAGAAACAGGGGCTTGGGGCCACTCTATCTAGAGTGTCGGTCTGTGCTTGGCACATGGCAGTCTTCAATGATGCATGGATGAAAGACCCAGCCATTCTACCAAAGGGGTGATGGAGCTAGAATGGGTGGTGGGCAAAGAGTATATGCCACAGTAGAGAAGGTGAGGGGGAGTGAGGGGAGGGCCGGGGAGGACTTTACAGAAGAGGTGCTCCCTGAGTTGTATGTCAGAGTGACACAGAAGATAGCAAGCAGGAAAGCCATGGTCTAGCAAGTGAGAGGAGCATGTACAAAGTGACGGAGGAAGGGATTGCCTGGTCCTATCATTCCACTGTAAAGGTCTCAGGAATCAAATTCAGGTCCTCAGCCTTGGCAGCAATCGCCTTTAAATGCTGAGCCCTCTCACAGCCCAATATTGAACATCTTTTAATTTCTTTCTTTTTTTTTTTTTTTTTTGTTTTTTTGGAGGAGGTCTCCCTATAGCCCCAGCTAGCCTAGAACTCATTATGTAGACCAGACTGACCTTGAATTCAAAGAGATCCATCTGCCTCTGCCTCCCAAGTGCTGGCATGTGCCACCATACCCAGCTTTAATTTATTTCTTAGTCATACTTTTGTGGTACATGTATTTAATTGAGTTGTCTAGTCACTATTGAGTTGTAAGAATTATTTATATTCAATTTTTAAAAATTAACAAATAAAAATTGTATGTTTATGGCACTCATTTTGTATGTGTATAAAAAATATGATGTGGAAAAAAATATGATGTGGGATGGCTGATAGTTCTTTTAGTGTATTTTTTCTAGTATGAACTTATCTTTCTATTTCTTTTTTATATGTCATATATTGCATATATGAACATTGCAAATATTTCTCCCAAGTTTGCAGCTTGCCTTTTCATATTTTTAGTAATGTCTTTTAAAAAGAAGTTCACAATTCTGATGATGTTCAGTTTGTAACCATTTTCCTTTTGTAATTCATGCCCTTTGTGACCTAAGAAGGCCCTACATACCCCAATTGCAAAGATACTACCCAGGGCTGGAGAGATGGCCTAGCGGTTAAGAGCACTGACTGCTCTTGCAGAGGCCCTGGATTCGATCCCCAGCACCCACATGGCGGCTGAGAACCATCTTTAAATCCAGTTCCAGGAGAATCCAACACCCTCTTCTGACCTCTGCGGCATTGCATGACACGGGTGCACAAACCTACATGCAGACAGTACATTCATACACATACACGAATAAAAACAACAACAACAACAACAACAACTACAACAAAACCCCCAAAGATACTACCCAGTGCTTTCAAAGCTTTATAGTTCATGTTGTCAGTTTAGGTCTTGATCAATTTCAGGCTAGCAAGGGAGCACACATCTTTAATCTCAGCACTTGGAAAGCAGTTCAGGGCCAGCCTAGTCTACATAGAGAGTGCTAGGCCAGCAAGAGTTACATAGTAAGATTCTGTCTCAAAAAAATAGAGTAAAATATGGGGGCTGGAGAGATGGCCTAGTGGTTAAGAGTGCCAACTGCTCTTGCAGAGGACCTGGGTTAGATCCCCAGCACCCACATGGCGGCTAAGAACCGTCTTTGACTCCAGTTCCAGGGGAGTCCGAGACCCTCTTCTGACTTCTGCGCCACTGCACGCACGACACAGGTGCACGAACCTGTATGCAAACAGTACATTCATACAGACAAAAAAGTAAATAAAATAAAAAAATAAGAGTAAAATAGTAAAAAATAAAAATTTCAGGTCAATGTATGTACAGATTCAGTATTCACATTCCATGTATGAAATGACTCTTTCTTTAATTATGTTGTCACTTTTGCAGAAATTAGTTGGCCACATAAATATATGGGTTCATGTCCATACTTGCTGTTCTGGTTCATCTATCTATCTATCTATCTATCTATCTATCTATCTATCTTCCATTATCTATCTCTCTCTCTAGCTATCTCTATCATCTATCTATCTATTTATCTATCTATCAATCAATCATCTATCTCTATCATCTATCTATTATCTATCCATCTATCTATCTATCTATCTATCTATCTATCTATCTATCTATCTATCTATCTATCTATGGTTGATCTATATAACTAAACTTACACTAATAAATACTGCTTTGAGAATTGGGGCCTTATGAGAAGTCTTAAAATTGGTTAATATAAATTCTCTAAGTCCATGCCCTGCCCCAATTTTGGGTTATTTCGGATCTTTTGGCTTTCATAAGGATTTTGGAATCAGTTTATCAATGTATTAACTTTCTATTAGTAGGATAGATACCAGAGAGTAATTAACATGTAAAGTTAAAATGTTTATTTTGGGTCACTTTGGAGGTTTCAGTCCATGGTTCATTAGAGCCAAGCCACTGACCTCAAGCCTGGGGATCAAAAGAAAGTAGAGAGAAATGGCCCAGAGCCCCCAAATCCCCTTCAAATTTGTGCCCTCAAAGACTTAACTTCTTCCAAGTTGGCCCTAGCTCTTAAAGCTTCCACCACTGTCCAGGATGGCCAACTTCTGTTCAAAACTCTAGCACGCAGGGTCCTTTGAGTAACATTTCAGATCCAAACCAAAGTGGCCATGTTTCCTCAGCAAAATCCTGATGAAATTTTGACAGGATCGCACTGAGACTGTGGATCCATTTAGGGAGAGCTGATGCCTTAGCAGTGCTGAGCGTTCTGCGCTGAATGTGGGCTATTGCCATCTATTTAGATCTTATTTATTTCAAGCATGTTTCATAGTTTATAATGTCTTACATAACCTCACTGGATTTACTGCAGGCAATTTTAAGGCTTGAGAACCACTATAAATAAAACTGCTTTAAAATTTCAATTTCCAATTATTTGCTGCTGACATATAAAATAGGATTAACTTTTGCCTATTAACTTTTTGGTTTATGAGCTTGCTAAATCTGTGCACTAGTTCTTCTGTTCCTTGACATGAACAATCTCTTATTTTTCATAAGCCATTTTCGCCATTTTGGTGTACAGGATCTTGGGCCTATCGTTAAATTTATCCTTAGCCAGAAGTGGGACCACTGATTTTGTTATCTCTCTGTTGTTATGCTTAGGGATGGCTTAGGTCACAGAAGCAGACAGGAGTCCTATCAACAGTAGAGTCATTTGCACCCATGGCAAAGAATAAACCCTTGTGATTCCTCTTAATGGAAATTGCTGTTGGGGTTTAAAGATGATCAACTCCTGCAAGTGACTTAATAGATGCTGAAGTAGATTATTTACTTAGTGTGGACCTGACAGTGCTATCAGCTGGATTTGAATTTAACTCTTCAGGGATGGTGAGTGCTGAGGGTCATCTTTGTAATTTATGGACAACCCATCTTCCCCTGGGGTTGGTAGGGATGGGTGGGGTAAAATGTGAGGGAATTGTTTTTAGAGCTCTTTTTTTCCTTCAAAGTATTTTTATTGAATTTTTGTGTATTTTACACAAAACATCCTAATCATGTCTATGCCCTCTCCCCATCTGTACCTGCCCATAAACCACTCCCCCATTGGATTTCATCCATTCTGTCATTTACGTTGAAGCCAATCAACTCAAGTTAGTGTACCCAGACATCCCTCAGTGCAAGTTCATCCTCTGGGTCTAGTCAACCTATCTAGAGTTACTCTCTTAAAGATCAGCTCTCTCTCTCACCCAGCAGTAATCAGCTGCCAATAGCTCTTTGGCTAGGGTTGAGGCCTTCTGCCCATTCTCCAGGTCTATGCTGGTTTTTTGTCTGCTTGAGTTTACATGGCTCTTCTGTATGCTGTGTGTGGAGCTTTTTTCTTTTTCTTTTTCTAATTAAATTAGTTTTTATTGATGCTTTGTGCATTTCATACATTTTTTCCAATTCAGTTCAGGCTTATTTCCCTTTCCCTTCCCCCCCACCCCCACCCCATCCCAGATCATGCATTCTGCCATAACTGTCCTGCATCTTTCTCTCAGTTTTTTTTTTCATTTTTAGCTATAAGTGATAATCCATGAGTACAAGCATCCTTCATGCAAAACCTATCTGCAGGCTGTTGTGCCCAAACACCTACAGCCCCACCATCCAGTGGGGGGTGACAGGTTGTTTGTTCAATCAAGTTGTTCAAATGAGTGTCCAGATTACATTGCTGTAGTTTCACCATTCACCCCAATCGCAGCCCTTACATTCTACCACGCCCCCTCTTCCGCAGGTTGTTCCCTAGGCTTAGAAAAGGGGCACAGGTGGATGAGAGGTAAAACAGTCCACTCTCTCTGGAGCTGTTGACTTGGACTCTGGTCAATTCTGGCTGTTTCCTTTCATGGGCTGACAGTTTGTCCAGGAATAACCTTTCGATCCTGGCCTGGCGCGTTATGGCGTCTCCCCCGAGCTTTTTTCTTAATGAGGAGAAAAGAGATGGAAACTGGAATGTGAGCATCCAAACCATTCCTCATGCTCCCCAGTGCTCGGGGTAATGGTGTTTAACAGGAAGACAAATCCATCCATCTTCTCAGCATACTGGTCCAGGGAGGCTGCTCATGCTGCTGTCAGAAGCTATATTAGGGGCCGTGAAAAGCCATTCGGCTCCCTCCCCTCCATATCCTCACTCTGTAACCCGCTTTCTAGGGAGAACAGGTCAGGGTTGCCCACTCTCCATCACCTGTAAGTCTTGGCCTCAGGGTCGTTTTCGGGATTCAGGAAGGCTTTACTGTCCTATTCTTCTTTCCTGTCCTCTTCTTCTTTACTCACCTATTCTTCTTCTTTACTGTCCTATTCTTCCTTACTGTCCTATTCTTCTTTACTGTCCCATTCTTCTTTCCTGTCCTATTCTTCTTTACTGTCCTGTTCTTCTTTACTGTCCTATTCTTCTTTCCTGTCCTATTCTTCTTTCCTGTCCTATTCTTTACTGTCCTATTCTTCCTTACTGTCCTATTCTTCTTTACTGTCCTATTCTTCCTTACTGTCCTATTCTTCTTTCCTGTCCCATTCTTCTTTCCTATCCTATTCTTCTTTACTGTCCTGTTCTTTACTGTCCTGCTCTTCTTTCCTGTCCTATTCTTCTTTCCTGTCCTATTCTTCTTTCCTGTCCTATTCTTCTTTCCTGTCCTATTCTTCTTTACTGTCCTGTTCTTCTTTACTGTCCTATTCTTCTTTACTGTCCCATTCTTATTTACTGTCCTATTCTTCTTTATTGTCCTATACTTCCTTACTGTCCCATTCTTCACTGTCCTATTCTTCTTTACTGTCCTATTCTTCTTTACTGCCCTATTCTTCCTTACTGTCCCATTCTTCTTTACTGTCCTATTCTTCTTTACTGTCCTATTCTTCTTTACTGTCCTATTCTTCTTCTTTACTGTCCTATTCTTCTTTACTGTCCTATTCTTCCTTTCTGTCCTATTCTTCTTTTTACTGTCCTATTCTTCTTTACTGTCCTATTCTTCCTTACCGTCCCATTCTTCTTTACTGTCCTATTCGTCTTCTTTACTGTCCTATTCTTCTTTACTGTCCTATTCTTCCTTACTGTCCCATTCTTCTTTCCTGTCCTATTCTTCTTCTTTACTGTCCTATTCTTCTTTCCTGTCCTATTCTTCCTTACTGTCCTATTCTTCCTCTTTATTGTCCTATTCTTCTTTACTGTCCTCTTCTTCTTTACTGTCATATTCTTCTTCTTTACTGTCATCTTCTTCTTTACTGTACTATTCTTCTTCTTTACTGGCCTCTTCTTCGTTACTGTCCTATTAGTCTTCTTTACTGGCCTCTTCTTCGTTACTGTCCTATTAGTCTTCTTTACTGTCCTATTCTTCTTTCCTGTCCTAGTCTTCTTCTTTACTGTCCTCTTCTTTACTCTCCTATTCTTCTTTTTTACTGTCCTATTCTTCTTTAATGTACTATTCTTCCTTACTGTCCTATTCTTCTTCTTTAGTGTCCTATTCTTCTTTCCTGTCCTATTCTTCTTTCCTGTCCTATTCTTCTTTCCTG
Source organism: Rhizomys pruinosus (assembly GCA_009823505.1). Classification (NCBI taxonomy): domain Eukaryota; kingdom Metazoa; phylum Chordata; class Mammalia; order Rodentia; family Spalacidae; genus Rhizomys; species Rhizomys pruinosus. Next base: position 2,013,347 of record VZQC01007982.1, read on the forward strand.
TCCTATTCTTCTTTTCTGTCCTATTCTTCTTTACTGTCCTATTCTTCTTCTTTACTGTCCTCTTCTTCTTTACTGTCATATTCTTCTTCTTTCCTGTCCTCTTCTTCTTTACTGTCCTATTCTTCTTTACTCTCCTATTCTTCTTCTTTACTGTCCTATTCTTCCTTACTGTCCTATTCTTCTTTACTCTCCTATTCTTCTTTCCTGTCCTATTCTTCTTTACTGTCCTATTCTTCTTCACTGTCCTGTTCTTCTTTACTGTCCTATTCTTCTTTACTGTCCCATTCTTCTTTACTGTCCCATTCTTCTTTACTGTCGTATTCTTCTTTACTGTCCTGTTCTTCTTTACTGCCCTATTCTTCTTTCCTGTCCTATTCTTCTTTACTGTCCTATTCTTCTTCTTTACTGTCCCATTCTTCTCTACTGTCCCATTCTTCTTTACTGTCCTATTTTTCTTCTTTACTCTCCTATTCTTCTTTACTGTCCTATTCTTCTTTACTGTCCTATTCTTCCTTACTGTCCCATTCTTCTTTACTCTCCTCTTCTTCTTTACTGTCCTCTTTTTCTTTACTGTCCTATTCTTCTTTTCTGTCCTATTCTTCTTTCCTGTCCCATTCTTCTTTCCTGTCCCATTCTTCTTTACTGTCCTATTCTTCTTTACTGTCCTATTCTTCCTTACTGTCCCATTCTTCTTTACTATCTTATTCTTCTTTACTGTCCTAGTCTTCTTCTTTACTGTCCTATTTTTCTTTCCTGTCCTATTCTTCTTTACTGTCCTGTTCTTCTTCTTTACTGTCCTATTCTTCTTTACTGTCCTATTCTTCCTCTTTATTGTCCTATTCTTCTTTACTGTCTTCGTCTTCTTTACTGTCCTCTTCTTCTTTACTGTCCTCTTCTTCTTTACTGTCTGTATTAGTCACTTTTCTGTTGCTGTGATAAAGCACCATGACCAAGGAACTTATAAAAGGAAGAGTTTATTTGAGTTTACGATTGGCAGTTCCAGGGAATTAGAATCCATTGTGGTGGCAGGCGTGGCAGCTGGATCTGGAGCAGCAAACCGAGGGTCACATCTCGCAAAGAGCACAGGAGCAGAGAGAGCAACTGTAGACCAGAGGCTTGTTAAAGTCTCTAAGCCCTGCCCCCAGTGACACACTTCCTCCAGCATGGCCACACACCCCAAGGCCTCCAAAAACAGTGCCACCAACTGGAGACAAACGTCTGAATACCTAGAGCCTATGGGGGACACACATTCAAACCACCACACTGTCCTATTCGTCTTCTTTCCTGTCCTATTCTTCTTTCCTGTCCTATTCTTCTTTCCTGTCCTAGTCTTCTTCTTTACTGTCCTCTTCTTCTTTACTCTCCTATTCTTCTTTTTTACTGTCCTATTCTTCTTTAATGTACTATTCTTCCTTACTGTCCTATTCTTCTTCTTTCCTGTCCTATTCTTCTTTCCTGTCCTATTCTTCTTCTTTACTGTCCTATTCTTCTTTCCTGTCCTATTCTTCTTTACTGTCCTGTTCTTCTTCTTTACTGTCCTATTCTTCTTTACTGTCCTATTCTTCCTCTTTATTGTCCTATTCTTCTTTACTGTCCTCTTCTTCTTTACTGTCTTCTTCTTTACTGTCCTCTTCTTCTTTACTGTCTGTATTAGTCACTTTTCTGTTGCTGTGATAAAGCACCATGACCAAGGAACTTATAAAAGGAAGAGTTTATTTGAGTTTACGATTGGCGGTTCCAGGGAATTAGAATCCATTGTGGCGGCAGGCATGGCGGCTGGATCTGGAGCAGCAAACCGAGGGTCACATCTCGCAAAGAGCACAGGAGCAGAGAGAGCAACTGTAGACCAGAGGCTTGTTAAAGTCTCTAAGCCCTGCCCCCAGTGACACACTTCCTCCAGCATGGCCACACACCCCAAGACCTCCAAAAACAGCGCCACCAACTGGAGACAAACGTCTGAATACCCAAAGCCTAGGGGGGACGCACATTCAAACCACCACACTGTCCTATTCGTCTTCTTTCCTGTCCTATTCTTCTTTCCTGTCCTAGTCTTTTTCTTTCCTGTCCTATTCTTCTTTACTCTCCTATTCTTCTTTTTTACTGTCCTATTCTTCTTTATTGTACTATTCTGCCTTACTGTGCTATTCTTGTTCTTTAGTGTCCTATTCTTCTTTACTGTCCTATTCTTCTTCTTTAGTGTCCCATTCTTCTTTACTGTTCTATTCTTCTTTACTGTCCTATTCTTCTTTCCTGTCCTATTCTTCTTTCCTGTCCCATTCTTCTTTCCTGTCCTATTCTTCTTTCCTGTCCTATTCTTCTTCTTTACTGTCCTATTCTTTTTTGCTGTCCTATTCTTCCTTGCTGTCCTATTCTTCTTTACTGTCCTATTCTTTACCCTGTTCTTCTTCTTTACTGTCCTATTCTTCTTTACTGTCCTATTCTTCCTCTTTATTGTCCTATTCTTCTTTACTGTCCTCGTCTTCTTTACTGTCCTATTCTTCTTTACTGTCCTTTTCTTCTTTACTGTCTGTATTAGTCACTTTTCTGTTGCTGTGATAAAGCACCATGACCAAGGAACTTATAAAAGGAAGAGTTTATTTGAGTTTATGATTGGCAGTTCCAGGGAATTAGAGTCCATTGTGGCGGCAGGCATGGCGGCTGGATCTGAGCAGCAAACCGAGGGTCACATCTCGCAAAGAGCACAGGAGCAGAGAGAGCAACTGTAGACCAGAGGCTTGTTAAAGTCTCTAAGCCCTGCCCCCAGTGACACACTTCCTCCAGCATGGCCACACACCCCAAGACCTCCAAAAAACAGCGCCACCAACTGGAGACAAACGTCTGAATACCTAGAGCCTATGGGGGACACACATTCAAACCACCACACTGTCCTATTCGTCTTCTTTCCTGTCCTATTCTTCTTTCCTGTCCTATTCTTCTTCTTTACTGTCCTATTCTTCTTTACTCTCCTATTCTTCTTTTTTACTGTCCTGTTCTTCTTTACTGTACTATTCTTCCTTACTGTCCTATTCTTCTTCTTTAGTGTCCTATTCTTCTTTCCTGTCCTATTCTTCTTTACTGTCCTATTCTTCTTTACTGTCCTATTCTTCTTTTCTGTCCTATTCTTCTTTCCTGTCCTATTCTTCTTTCCTGTCCTATTCTTCTTTACTGTCCTATTCTTCTTTACTGTCCTATTCTTCTTTACTGTCCTATTCTTCTTTACTGTCCTATTCTTCTTTACTGTCCTGTTCTTCTTCTTTACTGTCCTATTCTTCTTTACTGTCCTATTCTTCCTCTTTATTGTCCTATTCTTCTTTACTGTCCTATTCTTCTTTACTGTCCTATTCTTCCTCTTTATTGTCCTATTCTTCTTTCCTGTCCTATTCTTCTTTACTGTCCTATTCTTCCTCTTTATTGTCCTATTCTTCTTTCCTGTCCTCTTCTTCTTTACTGTCCTCTTCTTCTTTACTGTCCTCTTCTTCTTTACTGTCTGTATTAGTCACTTTTCTGTTGCTGTGATAAAGCACCATGACCAAGGAACTTATAAAAGGAAGAGTTTATTTGAGTTTACGATTGGCAGTTCCAGGGAATTAGAATCCATTGTGGTGGCAGGCGTGGCAGCTGGATCTGGAGCAGCAAACCGAGGGTCACATCTCGCAAAGAGCACAGGAGCAGAGAGAGCAATTGTAGACCAGAGGCTTGTTAAAGTCTCTAAGCCCTGCCCCCAGTGACACACTTCCTCCAGCACGGCCACACACCCCAAGACCTCCAAAAACAGCGCCACCAACTGGAGACAAACGTCTGAATACCTAGAGCCTATGGGGGACACACATTCAAACCACCACACTGTCCTATTCGTCTTCTTTACTGTCCTATTCTTCTTTCCTGTCCTATTCTTCTTTCCTGTCCTATTCTTCTTTCCTGTCCTAGTCTTCTTCTTTCCTGTCCTATTCCTCTTTACTCTCCTATTCTTCTTTTTTACTGTCCTATTCTTCTTTACTGTACTATTCTTCCTTACTGTCCTATTCTTCTTCTTTAGTGTCCTATTCTTCTTTACTGTCCTATTTTTCTTTAGTGTCCCATTCTTCTTTACTGTCCTATTCTTCTTTTCTGTCCTATTCTTCTTTCCTGTCCTATTCTTCTTTCCTGTCCTATTCTTCTTTACTCTCCTATTCTTCTTTACTGTCCTATTCTTCTTTACTGTACTGTTCTTCCTTACTGTCCTATTCTTCTTCTTTAGTGTCCTATTCTTCTTTATTGTCCTTCTTCTTCTTTAGTGTCCCATTCTTCTTTCCTGTCCTATTCTTCTTTACTGTCCTGTTCTTCTTCTTTACTGTCCTATTCTTCTTTCCTGTCCTATCTTCTTTACTGTCTTATTCTTCTTTCCTGTCATTATCTTCTTTACTGTCCTATTCTTCTTTACTCTCCTATTCTTCTTTCCTATCCTATTCTTCTTTACTGTCCTATTGTTCTTTACTGTCCTATTCTTCTTTCCTGTCCCATTCTTCTTTCCTGTTCTATTCTTCTTTACTGTCCTATTCTTCTTTACTGTCCTATTCTTCTTCTTTACCATCCTATTCTTCTTTACTGTCCTATTCTTCTTTACTGTCCTATTCTTCTTTACTGTCCTATTCTTCTTTACTGTCCTATTCTTCTTTACTGTCCTATTCTTCTTTACTGTCCTATTCTTCTTTACTGTCCTATTCTTCTTTACTGTCCTATTCTTCTTTACTGTCCTATTCTTCTTTACTGTCCTATTCTTCTTTACTGTCCTATTCTTCTTTACTGTCCTATTCTTCTTTACTGTCCTATTCTTCTTTACTGTCCTATTCTTCCTCTTTATTGTCCTATTCTTCTTTACTGTCCTCGTCTTCTTTACTGTCCTATTCTTCTTTACTGTCCTTTTCTTCTTTACTGTCTGTATTAGTCACTTTTCTGTTGCTGTGATAAAGCACCATGACCAAGGAACTTATAAAAGGAAGAGTTTATTTGAGTTTACGATTGGCAGTTCCAGGGAATTAGAATCCATTGTGGTGGCAGGCGTGGCAGCTGGATCTGGAGCAGCAAACCGAGGGTCACATCTCGCAAAGAGCACAGGAGCAGAGAGAGCAATTGTAGACCAGAGGCTTGTTAAAGTCTCTAAGCCCTGCCCCCAGTGACACACTTCCTCCAGCACAGCCACACACCCCAAGACCTCCAAAACAGCGCCACCAACTGGAGACAAACGTCTGAATACCTAGAGCCTATGGGGGACACACATTCAAACCACCACACTGTCCTATTCGTCTTCTTTACTGTCCTATTCTTCTTTCCTGTCCTATTCTTCTTTCCTGTCCTATTCTTCTTTCCTGTCCTAGTCTTCTTCTTTCCTGTCCTATTCATCTTTACTCTCCTATTCTTCTTTTTTACTGTCCTATTCTTCTTTACTGTACTATTCTTCCTTACTGTCCTATTCTTCTTCTTTAGTGTCCTATTCTTCTTTACTGTCCTATTTTTCTTTAGTGTCCCATTCTTCTTTACTGTCCTATTCTTCTTTTCTGTCCTATTCTTCTTTCCTGTCCTATTCTTCTTTCCTGTCCTATTCTTCTTTACTCTCCTGTTCTTCTTTTTTACTGTCCTATTCTTCTTTACTGTACTGTTCTTCCTTACAGTCCTATTCTTCTTCTTTAGTGTCCTATTCTTCTTTATTGTCCTTCTTCTTCTTTAGTGTCCCATTCTTCTTTCCTGTCCTATTCTTCTTTACTGTCCTATTCTTCTTCTTTACTGTCCTGTTCTTCTTCTTTACTGTCCTATTCTTCTTTCCTGTCCTATCTTCTTTACTGTCTTATTCTTCTTTCCTGTCCTATCTTCTTTACTGTCTTATTCTTCTTTCCTGTCATTATCTTCTTTACTGTCCTATTCTTCTTTACTCTCCTATTCTTCTTTCCTATCCTATTCTTCTTTACTGTCCTATTGTTCTTTACTGTCCTATTCTTCTTTACTGTCCTATTGTTCTTTACTGTCCTATTCTTCTTTCCTGTCCCATTCTTCTTTCCTGTCCTATTCTTCTTTACTGTCCTATTCTTCTTTACTGTCCTATTCTTCTTTCCTGTCCTATTCTTCTTTCCTGTCCTATTCTTCTTTCCTGTCCTATTCTTCTTTCCTGTCCTATTCTTCTTCTTTACTGTCCTATTCTTTTTTGCTGTCCTATTCTTCCTTGCTGTCCTATTCTTCTTTACTGTCCTATTCTTTACCCTGCTCTTCTTCTTTACTGTCCTATTCTTCTTTACTGTCCTATTCTTCCTCTTTATTGTCCTATTCTTCTTTACTGTCCTCTTCTTCTTTACTGTCCTATTCTTCTTTACTGTCCTTTTCTTCTTTACTGTCTGTATTAGTCACTTTTCTGTTGCTGTGATAAAGCACCATGACCAAGGAACTTATAAAAGGAAGAGTTTATTTGAGTTTATGATTGGCAGTTCCAGGGAATTAGAGTCCATTGTGGCGGCAGGCATGGCGGCTGGATCTGAGCAGCAAACCGAGGGTCACATCTCGCAAAGAGCACAGGAGCAGAGAGAGCAATTGTAGACCAGAGGCTTGTTAAAGTCTCTAAGCCCTGCCCCCAGTGACACACTTCCTCCATCACGGCCACACACCCCAAGACCTCCAAAAACAGCGCCACCAACTGGAGACAAACGTCTGAATACCTAGAGCCTATGGGGGACACACATTCAAACCACCACACTGTCCTATTCGTCTTCTTTACTGTCCTATTCTTCTTTCCTGTCCTATTCTTCTTTCCTGTCCTATTCTTCTTTCCTGTCCTAGTCTTCTTCTTTCCTGTCCTATTCTTCTTTACTCTCCTATTCTTCTTTTTTACTGTCCTATTCTTCTTTACTGTACTATTCTTCCTTACTGTCCTATTCTTCTTCTTTAGTGTCCTATTCTTCTTTACTGTCCTATTTTTCTTTAGTGTCCCATTCTTCTTTACTGTCCTATTCTTCTTTTCTGTCCTATTCTTCTTTCCTGTCCTATTCTCCTTTCCTGTCCTATTCTTCTTTACTCTCCTATTCTTTTTTACTGTCCTATTCTTCTTTACTGTACTGTTCTTCCTTACTGTCCTATTCTTCTTCTTTAGTGTCCTATTCTTCTTTATTGTCCTTCTTCTTCTTTAGTGTCCCATTCTTCTTTCCTGTCCTATTCTTCTTTACTGTCCTGTTCTTCTTCTTTACTATCCTATTCTTCTTTCCTGTCCTATCTTCTTTACTGTCTTATTCTTCTTTCCTGTCATTATCTTCTTTACTGTCCTATTCTTCTTTACTCTCCTATTCTTCTTTCCTATCCTATTCTTCTTTACTGTCCTATTGTTCTTTACTGTCCTATTCTTCTTTCCTGTCCCATTCTTCTTTCCTGTTCTATTCTTCTTTACTGTCCTATTCTTCTTTACTGTCCTATTCTTCTTCTTTACCATCCTATTCTTCTTTACTGTCCTATTCTTCTTTACTGTCCCATTCTTCTTTACTCTCCTATTCTTCTTTACTGTCCTGTTCTTCTTTACTGTCCTATTCTTCTTTCCTGTCCTATTATTCTTCTTTACTGTCCTATTCTTCTTCTTTACTGTCCCATTCTTCTCTACTGTCCCATTCTTCTTTACTATCCTATTCTTCTTCTTTACTGTCCTATTTTCCTTCTTTCCTGTCCTATTCTTCTTTACTGTCCTATTCTTCTTTCCTGTTCTATTCTTCTTTACTGTCCTTGTCTTCTTTACTGTCCTAGTCTTCTTTACTGTCTTATTCTTCTTTACTCTCCTAGTCTTCTTTACTGCTATATTCTTCTGTCGCCATTATTTCCCTTCCCGGACAGGCAGCACCATGTAAGGATTTGTCTCCTTGCTTTATTCTGCTGATTTTTAAGCTGTTTCCTGTGCCTCTGGCTGTAGGAGGGAGCATCAGTTCCTTGGAAAGGGAACAAGCTCCTGGCCAGGCCTGGTGTTTGGGAGTCTGGCTTAGGACTGGGCATGCCTGCCTTTCTTCCATGTTCTTGTTTTACTGCTGGCATCTTACCTTCTCTGCCTTTCCCAGGAGTGCTGTTTCCAGGGATACACTGGGCATTGCTTGTCCCTTTTGACAGTCGCATTGATCCAGGAGAGAGGTCCATTTCCTAAGGATTTTCTTCCTCCATTCTCCCAGGTTGCTATGGCCCCAGGCTTTTGGTCATATCCCCCAGCCAACATTTCTACATCAGGTTATGAAAATTCAGTTCCACAGGTCATGTGGCACTGGGTACATGCCAGGAACATGGAAAGGAAGAAAGAGATAGAGGGAAATGATGTCTGGTATGACTCACGTGGAAGTTCACCACAGCCAGATACAAATAACTGTCCCCCAGGCCTGGGCTGGTAAACTATAATGGAGATATAAATACAGCACATGTCTGTTGTGTTTAATTTTTTGTTTTGTTTTGAAATGTTTCCAGTAAGCATCCCAGGTTTGCCTCAAACTCTCTATACGCCTACCTCAACCTCCCAAGAGCTGGTATCACAGGCATGCACAACCACACCTAGCTAAGAAAGGCCTTTTGATGATGAAGTCTAACAAAGGCAAGCTTCATTCACATGCTGAGCCTTGAAGAATGGGTGGAAGTTCCACAAACAGTGAGGAAGTGAGGGCAGAAGCCTGGGGAAGAACATTAAGCTGGAAAACAGCATTAGGAAAGACCCAGAGGTGGGGACTTGTGTGGTGTGAGTATGTGAGTCAATGATGTGACCTGGAGAGGGTTGCATGTGGCTCAGGAGAAACAGGAGGGTCTCAGCCAGAATGGGGACCAGTGGGGTCACTGCGAAGGGCTTGGTTACCTCACCCGGGGAATGATACCATGGGGAGCCAAGGGCTGTGAGCACAGAACGGTGTAGAAAAAGCCAGGGCTTAGTTTCCTCTCCCTCGGGAGCTGGAATCGTAGCAAAAGACCCAAGGCTAGCCTTTCCCAGTGGCTCCTGGTGCATGCTCTCAATTCAGGAGAGTGAACTAGTCCAGCTTGGGTGCCATGTCTGCTCCTGGGTCAGTCAACTGTGGTCTGAAATTTCTATTTGACCCTGGGTCTATTTCATTTGTCTATCTATTTTATGTACCTATCTATATAGGTATATAAAATAGACAAATGAAATATTTACTAACAATAAATCATAAAGAAAATGATTTTTAAAAAATTCTTTTAAATTGAAGAAGACATCAGAAGATGGAAAAAACCTCCCATGCTCATGGATTGGGAAAATTAACATAATAAAAATGTCCACTCTACTGAAACTCTTGTATAGATTTAATGCAATCCCAATCAAAATCCCCAAGAGTTTCTTCATAGGCTTGGAAAAAAAGTCCTTAAATTCATGTGGAAAAAACAAAAGACCCTGAATAGCCAAAACAGCCTTGACTGAAAAGAGCTACACAGGGGGAACTCTATACCAGACTTCAAACTATACTACAGGGCTATAGTCATAAAAACAGCCTGGTATTGGCACAAAAACAGACCTGTTGACCAATGGAACAAAACCAAAGATCCAAACCTGAGCACATACAATTTCAGCCATCTCAGATTTGACAACGGGGCCAAGAAGACACAATACAGAAAAGACAGCATCTTCAGCAAGTGGTGTTGGCAAAACTGGATCACCCCTTGTAGAAGAATGAAATTAAACCCCTACCTCTCGCCCTGTACAAAAGTCAACTCCAGATGGATCAAAAATCTCAACGTGAAACCCCAAACTCTGAAGGCGATAGAAGAAAAAGTGGGCAGCAGACTACAAGACATAGGCGTAGGAAAAGACTTCCTAAATCAGATACCAGCTGCGCAATAATTAAGGTTGACAATTGACAAATGGGGCCTCATTAAACTCAAAAGCTTCTGTACATCAAAAGAAACAATCAAGGAAGTGAAGAGAAATCCCACAGAGTGGGAGGAAACCTTCACCACCGCAGATACATCTGACAAAGCATTGATTTCCAGAATATATAAACTACTCAAAAAACAAAGAAGAAAGAAAAGACTCACTCAATAGATGGAGCAAAGAGCTGAACAGAGACTTCACAAGTGAGGAATTAGAGATGGCTGAGAAACACCTTAAGAAATGTTCAACATCACTAATCATTAAGGAAATGCAAATCAAAACCACTCTAAGGTATCATCTTACTCCAATAAAGACTGGCTAGGATCAAGAAAACCAAATGATACCAAGTGCTGGGAGAGGTTGTGGGAAAGGGGAAACACTCATCCCACTGCTGGTGGGAATGCAAACTCATTGCAACCCTATGGAGGAAGCAGTGTGGAGAACCTTGGAAGATTTGGAATGAACTTTGCCACCCCCGACCAGCCATACCACTCCTTGGGTATGATACCCAAAGACTCATCCCACGATCAGAGATACATGCACAAGCCCACAGTTTTTTCCAGGCTCTCTTCACATGCAAGGAGCTGGAACCAACCACATGCCCCTCAACTGATGAGTGGGAATCGAGAAAATGTGGTACATCTCTAGCAATGGACTTCCTAGGCAGCAGTTAAAGAAAAGATGACATCATGAGTTTGTAGGAAAAATGGCTGGAGTTAGAGGACATTCATTGCTGATGGAAGTAACGCAGTCCCAGAAAACAAACGATGAACGGTATCCCTCATCTGTGGATAGCTGAGTGGACCAATACCTAGTTGCTAAGTATTTTTTTTGCACGGCCCCTTGAGCTTTGTCCAAGCAGTTGGGAGTGGGCGATATTAGGAAACGAAACAACAACAACAAAAGAAAGGACTGCCATCAAAGAACTGACTGAACAGTTAACTTCTACTCAAAAACAGTCATTTCACATGAGAGAATTATGAGACAAGACTGAGAAAGAGATGAAAAGCATGGTTGGCAGAATGCATGAGCTCTACTGGTGGGGTGGAGGATAGGGTGGGGAACATGGGTCTATATTTTGATTATTAAAAAAATAATATATGGGGCTGAGAGATGCCTTAGTGGTTGGAGCACCGACCGCTCTTACAGAGGACCTCAGGTTCGATCCCCAGCACCCACCCAATGGCCGGGGGGGCCCGGAAGAACCCGTTTTTTCCTGGGAAAAAAAACTTTTTTTTTTTTCCAATTCCAGGGAGAACTCCAGTTTCCAGGGAATCCGACACCCTCTTCTGACCTCTGCGGCAATGCACACACGGGTGCAACAACTTGCATGCAGACAGTACATTCATACACATTACGAAACTAAATAAAAAATTAATAAAAATAAATTAAATAATTAAACATAAAAATTCTTTATATACATAAATTACTTTTTATTAAAGATGAAAGCAAATTGTGTACCCTATGAACTAGTTACATGTCACTATCCCTGGTGAGATGTGAATAAACATCTATTCACTCAGATAGGAACTGACAACAGACCGAAGAAACAATAGTACACAGACCAACTTGGTGATCCAATGAGGTTAATCTGGGTTATTTCAGGTGGATGGGAGGAGGTTATTTCCAGGGAGCATGATACAATTTAAAGGCAGCTGTATCACCAAAAAATCCCATGCCAGCATGGATGGCGACTTGTAAATTCTAGAAGCCTGGAGCTCTCTGCATAAGCCAGGCAGCTCAACAGGTTAGACCGGAGTTTCTTCTGGGTAGCTCAGCTTGTGTGTCTCCTCCTTCGGCAGTTGTTTTCTGCCTATAGAACCTGGAGGAGGAGAGAGGAGGACCCCATGAACCTGTGTAAGTTTCAGTGATGTCCTGAAACCTTTTCAATCTATTTACACTCTTGAGTCTTTAAAAAATATTTTATTTTGTTCGTGTGTATGAGTGTATGCTTGCATGTATGTTCAGTACACCATGTGCATGAAATGCATGGAGGTCAGAAGAGGGTGTTGGAAGCTCCCTGGGAACTTGAGTTTTAGAATGTGGTGTTAGCTGCCATTGTGGGTGCTGAGAATCAAACCTGGGTCCTCTGTGGAGCAAGCCAGTGCTTTTAATTCACTGGAGCCAGCTCACCAGCCTGTACTTATCCTAGCACTTGGGAGCAGAGGCAGCAGATCTCTGTGAGTTCAAAGGCCAGCCTCAGATGGTTACATGAGTTTGAGTTCGGACAGAGCGAGCTACACAGAGAGACCCTGTCTCAAAAAGACCAAAAACAAACAAACAAAAAAGAATTTTTTGTTTTTTAGATGTTTTTATGTTTTTTCAAAAAATCTTTATTTTTACATGTAGGTGTGTGTGCCTGAAATATAATGTATATGCAGCATATGTATGTCTGGTGTCCATAGAGCCAGAAGAGGGCAATTGGTACTCCTGAAGAAGTGGAGTTAAGAGTGGTTGTTGCATCAAGTGAAATTGGGATCAAACCCTGGTCTCTTGAAAAGCAGCAAGTGCTCTTAACCCTGAGCTGCTTCTCTAGCCCCAAAATTTTGAGCCTTAAAGAGTTTTCCTTTGGGATGGAATGTTTCAACTCAAAAGAAACTTCTAGACTGCAGATGGATGGAGTTAAATCTTGGTGGAATATTTGCTGCCTCAGGACGAAGGTCATCTTCAGAGATGATTTGCACTTTGATCTTTATGATTTGTCAATACTGTAAAATGCAGCTTTGCATAAATAAGTAGAGCAAAATGGCAGAAGTATGTTTAAGGCTATTTCAGAGATTGTAGAAAATTCTGTCCTAATCCTCAAGCCAAAATTCATTAATGATTTAAAAAAAATGAAACTCAAGTTAGAATCTCAAGCAGCAATTTAAAAAAACAACCTTCTTAAAAAACAATCCAAACATATACTAAACTGATAGACACTGAGGAATGATGGCGGGAAAACATTAGGTCTTTGTTTTCTACATTGTTTCTATAAAGGCAGGAAAGTTTATGTTTGGTAAAGTCCCTGCAGTTTCTAACATACCATGGTCTTGCATCTGAGCTGAGGCGTTTCCCAGGAACATTGAGATGCACAGTTTGAGGCTCCCACAGTATATGGCTTTACATTTCTTGTGTTGCTCAAAGCCTTGGAACCAAGATCCGGCACCAGCTTCCAGAACGTTGAGCTGATGAATTTATTGAGAGGCTTGAAAAGGTCTCTGCTCCTCTGACTCGAATGATTGTTCCTTCTCCTGTGAATCTGCCTAAAGAGCCCGTAGACCAGAGTATTTGTGTATGAAGATGTTCATTGCCAGTTTTTCTTTTTAAGTGCCAGAAGATAAATAAAGGCAAGAAAGAAATGGAGAAAAACTAGTTGCATTAAGCCACAGTGAATGACATTGGCAGTTAAATATATGCGTTCTGTCTCATCTTAGTACTAGTTGGAATACGTGATTCCTGCTGTATAAAATTCAACTAAGATTATACTTTCTGAACAATATTTTAATGATACAAATTATAGAATGTTCTTTTCTTCCATTGAAAAATCTCAGCTTTAAGCTGGTCATGGTGGAACATGCTTTAATTCCAGCATACCATCAAGGAAAGTCAGAGAGCTTTAGGCAGACCTGTTGAATCGCAAGGTCTTTTCCTGGTCTACATAGTACAAGGTCTGGGCCAGTTGGGGCTTGCAGGGCGACCCTTGTCTCAAATCAANGCGGAGGTCAGAAGAGGGTATCGGATTCCCCTGGAACTGGAGTTCTCCTGGAATTGGAGTTTCAGACGGTTCTTAGCCGCCATGTGGGTGCTGGGGATCGAACCGGCGTCCTCTGTAAGAGCGGTCGGCGCTCTTAACCGCTAGGCTATCTCTCCAGCCCCAAGTCACTGCTTCTTTATGTTCATGCACCAGCCCTGGCTCTTACAATCTTTCTACCTCTTCTTCCACAATGATCCTTCAGTCATGGGTAGGTGAGGTTTAATATAGGGGCCCTTGTAATTCTTTCTTAGATCATGTTACAGGCAACAGATATTCATAGTTCACAACAGTACCAAAAAACCAGGAGACAGAAATGAATGGAAAGAAATACGTTTATTTACTTTATATACTTCAGGCCAGAACTCAGAAGACAGACATCCTCAGTCTCTTTCCATCTTACCTATGATAGCATTATAGTTTATATAAAAGATGAAAGTCAGGAAATACGTACATGTAGATTCAGCTGTAAGTCAAAATTATTAGAACCAAGAAGAAGTCCCGTAGGAGATGAATCTCTCCTTTGGTGTCAGGACTCTTGTGGATGCTGATCTCATCTCCAGCTGTTAGAAAATTTAGATCAGGATTAACCAGGGCAATGTCAAAATGAAAGATGAGACCAACCCCAGGAGCAGATTCTTTATTAAGAAAAATGAATAGGGCTGGAGAGATGGCCTAGCGGTTAAGAGCGCCGACCGCTCTTACAGAGGACCCAGGTTCGATCCCCAGCACCCACATGGCGGCCGAGAACCGTCTGAAACTCCAATTCCAGGAGAACTCCAGTTCCAGGGGAATCCGACACCCTCTTCTGACCTCTGCGGCATTGCACGACACGGGTGCACAAACTTGCATGCAGACAGTACATTCATACACATACAGAAATAAATAAAAAATTAATAAAAAAATAATAAATAAATTAAACATTAAAAAATTCTTTTATATACATATAATTTTACTTTTTATTAAAGATGAAAGCAAATTTGTACCCTATGAACTAGTTACATGTCACTATCCCTGGTGAGATGTGAATAAACATCTATTCACTCTGATAAGGAACTGACAACAGACCGAAGAAACAATAGTACCAAAGACCAACTTGGTGATCCAATGAGTATATCTGGGTTATTTCCAGGTGGATGGGAGGAGTTATTTCCAGGAGCATGAACAATTTAAAGGCAGCTGTATCACCAAAAAATCCCATGCCAGCATGGATGGCGACTTGTAAATTCTAGAAGCCTGGAGCTCTCTGCATAGCCCAGGCAGCTCAACAGGTTAGACGGAGTTTCTTCTGGGTAGCTCAGCTTGTGTGTCTCCTCCTTCGGCAGTTGTTTTCTGCCTATAGAACCTGGAGGAGGAGGAGGAGGAGCCCCATGAACCTTGTAAGTTTCAGTGATGTCCTGAAACCTTTCAATTATTTACACTTTCTGAGTCTTTAAAAAATATTTTATTTTTGTTTCGTGTGTATGAGTGTATTGCTTGCATGTATGTCAGTACACTCATGTGATGAAATGCCCATGGAGGTCAGAAGAGGGTGTTGGAGTCCCTGGAACTTGAGTTATAGATGGGTGTTAGCTGCCATGTGGGTGCTGAGAATCAAACCTGGGTCCTCTGTGAGCAGCCAGTGCTCTTAATCACTGAGCCAGCTCACCAGCCTGTACTTATCCTAGCACTTGGGAGGCAGAGGCAGGCAGATCTCTGTGAGTTCAAGGCCAGCCTGGTCTACAGAGTTGAGTTCCAGGACAGCCAGAGCCACAGGGAGACCCTGTCTCAAAAAGACCAAAAACAAACAAACAAAAAAGAAGTCCTCTTTTAGATGTTTTTGAGTTTTTTCAAAAAAATTACTTATTTTTACATGTATGTGTGTTTGCCTGAATATATGTATATGCAGCATATGTATGTCTGGTGTCCATAGAGCCAGAAGAGGGCATTGGACCTCTTAGAAGTGGAGTTAGAGATGGTTGTTAGCCATCAAGTGAGTATTGGGGATCAAACCCTGGTCGTCTGCAAAAGCAGCAAGTGCTCTTAACCCTGAGCTGCTTCTCTAGCCCCAAAATTTTGAGCCTTAAAGAGTTTTCCTTTGGGATGGAATGTTTCAACTCAAAAGAAACTTCTAGACTGCAGATGGATGGAGTTAAATCTTGGTGGAATATTTGCTGCCTCAGGACGAAGGTCATCTTCAGAGATGATTTGCACTTTGATCTTATGATTGTCAATACTGTAAATGCAGCTTTGCATAAATAAGTAGAGCAAAATGGCAGAAGTATGTTTAAGGCTATTTCAGAGATTGTAGAAAATTCTGTCTTAATCCCAAGCCAAAATTCATTAATGATTTAAAAAAAATGAAACTCAAGTTAGAATCTCAAGCAGCAATTTAAAAATAAAACCTTCTTACAAAAACAATCCAAACATATACTAAACTGATAGACACTGAGGAATGATGGCGGGAAAACATTAGGTCTTTGTTTTCTACATTGTTTCTATAAAGGCAGGAAAGTTTATGTTTGGTAAAGTCCCTGCAGTTTCTAACATACCATGGTCTTGCATCTGAGCTGAGGCGTTTCAGGAACATTTGAGATGCACAGTTTGAGCAGTTGGCTTTACCTTGTGTTGCTAAAGCCTTGGAACCATGAGGCATCAGCTTCCAGAAGTTACTATGAATTTATTGAGAGGCTTGAAAAGGTCTCTGCTCTCTGACTCAATTGTTCCTTCTCTGTGAACCTAAAACCGAGACCAAGTTTTGTGTATGAAGATGTTCATTGCAGTGTTTCTTTTAAGTGCAGAAATAAATAAAGGAAGAAAGAAATGGAGAAAACTAGTCATTAGCAGTAATGCATTGGCCAGTTAAATTATGGCTCATCTATACTGTGGAATACTACTGCTGTATAAAATTCAACTTAAGATACTTTTGAAAAATATTTAATGATACAATATAATGTTCTTTCTTCCATTGAAAAATCTCAGCTTTAAGCTGGTCATGGTGGCACATGCTTTTAATTCCAGCACTCAGGAGGCAGAGGCAGGCAGATCTCTGTGAGATCGAGGCTTTCCTGGTCTACATAGTAAGTTCTAGGCCAGTTGGGGCTGCAGGGCGACCCTGTCTCAAAAATCAAACAATAATGAGAACAACAAAACCAACCAACCAACCAAACAAACAAACAAAAAACCAAGACAACCCCTCAACTCTAGAGCAAGTAAGATGGCTCAGAGGGTAAAGGATCTTGCCAAGCCTGATGACCTGAGTTTGATCCTTGGGACCCTTATAGTTGGAAGGAGAGAACTGACTCCTTCAAGTTGTCCTCCACACATGCTCTATGGCATGCATGCATCCTGGCATGCATGTAAGTATGTATATATTCATCTCATAAATAAATGCAATAAAAAGTCAGCTCTATTGAAGAGCAATTTATATGCAAAAATGTTTCTACTTTAAAGGTACAGGGCAATGAATTTTCCCCCATTCTTAAACTCCATTGAGATTCAGCTCTTGTATAAATAAAATAGTATTTTTATGTGTACAACTCAACGAGTTTAGAAAATTATTCCTGCCCTGTAACCACCCCCCTAACCATGACAGAACATTTCCATCATCCTCCAACATTCTCTCATGTACCTTTGTGTGAAATTGCTTTTCCTTACTCTTGGGCCCAGGAGACCACTGAACCACTTTCTGTTATGATAGACTAGATTTCCTTTTGATATAATTTCATGGAAGTGGAAAATATAGCATTTTTGTCTTTTCTATATAGTTTCTTTCACTCAGCATAATGTGCTTTTGATTCATCTGTGTTATGATGTTAATAATTCCTTTTTATTATTGCATAGTATTCCTTTGACTAAATGCATCAGTTGTGTTGGGTCATTCTGTTGACACACATTTGTGTTGTTACTAGCATAGGCTTCACACGAGCAAAGCTGCTATAAATGTTGCATAGAGGGTTTGGTATGGCTATATACAGTCATGTTTTTGAGTAAATATCCAAATGGTGGGTTGTCAGCTAGCACAGGAAGCATATATTTTACTTTATAAGACTCTATCAAACCGTTTCCCAAAGGGACCACACCATTTTGTGCTACTTTCTGAGTACCGATTAGCATTTGAAATTGATGGGTTATTTAACTTATTTTGTGTGTGTGTGTGTGTGTGTGTGTGTGTGTGTGTGTGGTATATGCACATACACACATATGTGTGAGGGGGTGAGTGAGTGGGTGTGGGTGTGCATGCCCGTGTACACACAGAGGCAAGGGGAGACATGGAGGTGTCCTGTTCTATCACCCTACAATATATTTCCCCGAGGCAGGGTGTCTTGTAAACCTGCAGCTCGCCATGTTCAGCTCTGCTGGCATCAGCAAGCTCCAGCGATCCTCCCAGTCTTCCCTCCACAGTCCTGCAGTAACAGGCAGCTATGGCCACTCTAGACTTTTTACATTGGGGCTGGGGATCTCAACTCAGGCTCTCATGCTTGCATAGAAAAATCTTTTTACCCATTGAGCCATCTCTTCAGCCCCCAAATTGGCCAATCAAAATCAGTTTTAAGAAATCTTTACTGGGGCTGGAGAGATAGCCTAGAGGTTAAAAGCACCAACTGCTCTTGAAGAGGACCCGGGTTCGATCCCCAGCACACACGTGGCGGCTGAGAACAGTCTGTAACTCCAATTCCAGGAGAACTCCAGTTCCAGGGGAAACCGAGACCCTCATCTGACCTCTGAGGCATTGCACGACACGGGTGCACAAACCTACATGCCGACAGTACATTCATACACATACAAAAATAAAATTAAAAAAAAAAAAAGAGAAATATTTACCGTACTTACCTGGCAGGGGAGATACCATGATCACGAACGTGGTTTTCCAGGGCGAGGCTCATCCATTGCACTTGGGAAACTCCACTGCATAATTTGTGGTAGTGGGGGACTGCGTTTGTGCTCTCCCCTGTATTAAAAAAGGAAAAAAAGAAATATTTACCATCCTTATATAGTCATATTTCATTATTTTAAAAAATAAGTTTTATTAATATATAATTTACATAACGTTCAGTTCACCTGTCCGAAGTGTCCTATTTCTTGTATATTAAAGCGGTGTGTTCCTAACATAATCATATTTAGAATGTTTTTAACTTCCCATAAAGGAATCTGTGCTCATTAGTAATCTATTCTCGCCTCCTGCTACCGTGTAATGTGAAATATCCCCACGGGCACACGAGTTCACACGCTTGGTCTGCAGGTAGAGGCACTCTTTTGGGAGGCTGTGGGATCTGGCTGGTGTAGGTCGGTCACTGGGTGCTGGCCTTTGAGAGTTACAGTTGACTCTGGTTCTGGATAGATTCCCTACTTCCTGATCTGTAGATATGTGAGGAGTTCACACTTCACGTTCTTGTTGCTATGGATGGAGCCAACAGGACCACCGTGCCTTCTCAGCCCTGAGGACAGTACCCTCTGGAGCCATAGGCCCAAATAAACCCCCTTTCTCTTAAGTTGCTGGTCAATTATTTTGCCATAGCAACAAGAAAAGTAAATAGCACATCTTCACATACAGTATAGTACTATATAAAACAAACAAGCAAAGCAACATGTATTTACAATATTGTGAAAGACACAATATAGACACAAACTTACATATCACATGTAGATACAATACATTTGTTTTTCCATATGGATATGGAAAAAGGCTAGAAGGAAGTACACTAAATGCAGACCATAATTGTCTTTTGGTGTGACATTTACACATAGCTTTATTTTCTCCTTTGAATCTTTTAGAATCCCACACTGAGCACATATGACCTTTGTAATTTAAAAAATGTTATCTATGTGAAAAAGGAGTGCGATTCTTGCAGGTTGCATCTATGGCAGGGGTGGGGTGCATCAGTCCAGCTATGTCCTCTCTATTTGTAGCCTGATTTCCTTTGAGAAGGGAGCTTGTAAAACCCTTTTCTTCTGAGTTGTGGCAGTGGGTTGGTAGTATAAACTCGATGTTTGCAATATTTACGTGCACTGCCTGGGGGAGACCTGTAAACGACTCTCTGAGTTGCATGCTCCATTGACAGACTGTCGAGTGCTCAGAAAATGTGCTCTGGCAGGCAAATCCATCTGAGCATTCATTCACTCCCGGGGAATATCCTGCCTTGTGATGTGTTAGGATGGAGGAAGAGGTGGCTGTTTGCTGGGGACTCCTCCTGTCCAGGATGCACCTTTCTGGCCATGTGGTTTTGTGTACATGTGTGCACACATTTGCATGAATATGCACCTATTATGGTTTGGCTTTGAAAGGCCCTATCCAAGCTCATGTGTTTGAATATTTGGCTCTCAGCTGGAGGTTGAGACAATAGCTCAAGGAGCTTGAACCTTAAGGGGGTAGGGCATAGTGGGAAGAAGTCCGTCACTGGTGGGTGGGGGTTGAGATTTTTATTTTTTTTATTTATTTTTTTTATTATTTATCTTTGTATGTGTATGAATGTACTATCTGCATGCAGGTCTATGCACCCGTGTCGTGCAATGCCGTGGAGGTCAGAAGAGGGTCTCGGTTTCCCCTGGAACTGGAGTTCTCCTGGAATTGGAGTTACAGACGGTTCTTAGCCGCCATGTGGGTGCTGGGGATCGAACCCGGGTCATCTGCAAGAGCGTCGGTGCTCTTAACCACTAGGCTATCTCTCCAGTCCCAGGGTTGAGTTTTTTAAACAGCCCTTTCTTGTGCCTCTTCTCTGCTGCCCTCACCAGGCATTTACCTCCATGATGGACTGTAGCCCTTCATACCACAAGCCAAAATAAATTGTTCTTTTCTTGTTTCTTTCCAGTATTTTGTCACCACGAAGAGAAAAGTAACGAATGGAGTAACATCCATTTTTACTTTGTAAGTTACTGAAATTTGAGAAGCTAAGTCCATCGGCCTTCAAGTTGTAGTTTAATCACCATCATGGAGTTTGATTTGGGTAAGTCAGGTTCCAATTGCCTTCATGACATTTCCCTCTTGATTCGTGGGGAGAATAATCACCTCTCTCTCTCTCTCAATTCAGGCCTGTGGGAAAGGAGTCACATCTCACCCACACTATGTACACAAGTGTGCTTTGCTTAGACTCTGCACTTTACTTCACATCTCCAAAGGTCACATTCTGGGGTGAAACTGAATCCACATTAACTGTTTGCCAGAAGCAGCAGACTGGGGAGGACCCGAGCCAGGGATTGATAGCGAAGAACAAAACCCAAGAAGGTGGCTGCCAAGGGGCGGGGGATAAGCAGGGAAGGGAAGGGAGGGGAGCCTGGAGGAAGGTCCTGTGAGCCTGGGCCTGTCCCATGCCTATGAGCTGTGTTAGCACCCTCCGTACACCTCTTTTATTTTTTTTTTAATTTTTTAAAAAATTTTATTTATTTCTGTATGTGTATGAATGTACTGTCTGCATGCAGGTTTGTGCACCTGTGTCGTGCAATGCCGCGGAGGTCAGAAGAGGGTGTCGGATTCCCCTGGAACTGGAGTTCTCCTGGAATTGGAGTTTTGGACGGTTCTCGGCCGCCATGTGGGTGCTGGAGATCGAACCCGGGTCCTCTGCAAGAGCAGTCGGCGTTCTTAACCGCTAGGCCATCTCTCCAGCCCCCTGTACACCTCTTTTCTAGACTGCATCTGCCAGTGCAGACGTGCCATCTTCGTGTCATTTCTGGGTCTGACGACTTCAGTACAAGCAGGGCTTTGCTTAGTGTATGGTGCTTGCTCCACCGGACGTCTCTGGGGCAGTTCTCTTTAACTCTGTGCCTCTCAAAGACTCATTTCTTTTGACAGGAGTCTGACCAGCCCAGTTTTGTTAGATGAAGGAAAAGCACATATGGAAAACAAGCCCGCCTGCTATCACTGTTCAGCAGAGGCTCTGGGTGCTGGTTGACACCCACAGGGATGGAGGCTATGGTCAGGGTGCTGGTGATGTTTTGTTTCAGGTTTTTTTTTTTTATTAATTTTATTTATTTCTGTATGTGTATGAATGTACTGGCTGCATGCAAGTCTGTGCACCCGTGTCGTGCAATGCCGCGGAGTTCAGAAGAGGGTCTCGGATTCCCCTGGAACTGGAGTTCTCCTGGAATTGGAGTTTCAGACGGTTCTCAGCCGCCATGTGGGTGCTGGGGATCGAACCCGGGTCCTCTGTAAGAGCGGTCGGCGCTCTTAACCGCTAGGCCATCTCTCCAGCCCCATTGAAGAAGCTAGAGGTGGGTGTCCCCAACCCTCAAATTCCAAATGCTCTAAAATCCGAAACTTTTTGAGTTCCAATACAACACTCAAAAAGTTTTCAGATTTTGGACTTTTAGATTTGCGATGCTTAACTAGCAAAGTCTATGCAAAGATTCCCAAATCTGAAAAACATTCAAATCTGAAATACTTTTGGTTTCCAGCATTTCAGATAAAGGATCATCAACATGTAATACATGAACTAGCATGGAGGCTGGCTGACTCCTGTAATCCCAGCACTTGGGAAGTTGAGGTAAAAGGACTGCTGTGCAGTCAAGGCCAGCCTGGGGTACATATTGAGTTTCAGGACAGCCTGGGCTATGGAGTAAGAGCCTGTTCCAAAAAAATGTGGCCTGTGAAAAGTGAGCTCTAAAATGGCACCATAAAGATCCACCTTCTGGGATTGCTGTCTTCGTGTCATCACCTCCTGTTGAGTGCGGGTCAGGCTAGCACTTCACTTCTAATTAACAGACTAGGACAAAAGTCACTTCTGAGTTAGGTTTCTAAAAGAGTATGGCTTCTTTGCCTTTTGTCTTTGTTTCTCTCTTCTCTTCTCTTCTCTTCTCTTCTCTTCTCTTCTCTTCTCTCTCTCTCTCTCTCTCTCTCTCTCTCTCTCTCTCTCTCTCATTTAATAGAAAAAACATAGCATGTTGTAAGCTGCCCTATGCAGAGATCCATGCAGTAAGGAACCGAGGGAGGCCTCTGGCCTACCACATCTGTGAGAGGAATCCCGCTGATGACAAAGCATATGGAGTTGGGAGGTGGACATTCCCCAGCTGGGCCTCAGTTGACTGCAGCTCTGGTGACACCTTGGTCATCACCTGAGAGCCCCACTGAAAAAAAGTGACAAGCTAAACCACACTAGATCTTGGACACCCAGAAACTGAGACACTAAATATGTGTTGTTTCACAGCACCTCGACGCTATGGGGTAATTTGTTATGCAGCAAGATACCAGATGCGTGGACGTCTAGATAACACTGATGTCGAAGCACAGGCCCAGGCTCATCTCATAGGTTGTAAGAGGCCATGTAACTCAAGGAGTTTTTTTGAAGATTTTGTTTAGGCCTAAGCACCAGTCTCTCTTAGCAGAAAGGATGAGTTCAAGAGCAGGTAACATGTCTCCTGTGTGGCCAGTTAGACAGCAGGTTGAGCACTAACAGTAACAATGAATGTGCTTAAAATTCAACTAGGGGGAGCTGGAGTGATGGCTCAGTGGTTAAGAGCACTGACAGCTCTTACAGAGGACCTGGGTTCAATTCCCAGCACCCACACTGTGCCTAACAACCATCAATTACTCTAGTTCCAGGGCATCTGTCCTCTTCTGACCACCGTGGGCATTGCCAGACCTGGGTGCACTTACAGCCTTGTAAGCAGTACACTCGTACACATAAAATAAAAATAATAGATAAACTATTTTTAAAAATGCAACTGGGAGGCAGAGGCAGGCGAATCTCTGTAAGTTCAAGGCCAGCCTGGTCTACACATTGAGCTCTAGGCCAGCTGGGACTAAGGGAGTCCCTGTTTCAAAAACACCAAAAAAAAAAAAACAAAAAACAAAAACAAAAAAACCAAAAACCAAAAAACAAACAAACAAAAAAAAACAAAAACCGCAACTGGGAACAGTTTCATTCTACAGAACTCCAGAGGGCAGCAGGCACCATTTGCGCCGTAGTGCCTGAGATGGGAGAGGATTGGCCTATGCTGATTCAATGTCTTTTTTTAACTTCAATCAAGAATGACTCTGAACAGGGGCCATGAGGTGCTCCGGAGAGCTGGTAGGGGCTATAGACAATGCCAAGTCTGCCGGCAGAGCTCAGCTTTGGAATGAAAGGCTAGGTTCAGCAAACTGCTGTGCTCCAGAGTATTACTGGGGCATCATTAGGGCTCAGAGGTCTGGAGAGCATTTGGATGGTGCAGCCACACCCCTAAACTCAAGGTCAGGAGGTCTTGACCAGAACTTCTCAAAGACATAGCAGATTCCACACAGGGACTGGGGAGTCAGCCCACAGCCAGAATACGCCCAGGATGTATTCGATGTATTCGTGATACCCTCGGAATGTAGTTTCTTGTTACTTTTGTCTCCAGGCAGAATATTCTTCTAAACATGTTTTAAGCATTTGAACATTCACTGTGAAAATACTTATACCTTGATTTTTGTCACTGGCTTCTTTGCCTCAGTTTCCAGAAAGCCGATGGATCTCATGCTCCTCCCTTCTGCAGTCTCTGAGTCTTTCCACTCTTCCTCAGTGTCCTTCTGCAGCTCTGTAGATTGCATTGCAATGACAATGCATGTTTGAAATATTTAAGTCCTATTTTATTGATGCATGAATCCTGTCCCCATAGAATTGTGAAGAAATTCTCCAATATAAGGGGGACTTTCTCTTTGTTCTTTCAAAAGCAGAATTCCTTAGGCTGATGTACAGAACCTCTGGCCTGGGGAGGGGGGAGGGTGTTGGAAGAATAGACAGTGCTGATCTGACGAGACAGGGCAGAGTCTGGCCAGGTGGTACGGCTGCAGAGTAGGAGAGGTGTGGCTGGTTTCGCTACTCTCACAAGGCCACTGAATGGTTAAGAGTGCTTTTGGAGGGATGATGTGTAAAGAAAGAAAGAGAATGAGAAAAGGGACAGCCATTGCGTCTGACTTTCAAGGTTACCTGTTGAGACAGGACTGCAGCTCCCTATGGCCTAGAAAAGCAATTCCTTTCTGATGGCTTTCTAATAAAGAAGAAAGACCCTTTTGTTAACAATGCCTTGTATTTATCTCACGTCTCTCTCCAGAGAAGCTGCAAGCGCTTTTGAGATGTTATCTGTATAAAAAGCTGATGAGTAAGCCGGGAGTCCTATCAGTGAACCCGGCCCCTCTGTCCCTAATCCAATCAGTGTGTCACACTCTCTTGATTTCTTTCTGGTGATGATTAACATGGTGGACCCAAGATTGCCATTAAAACAGGTGCCACATGTCAGGGTGTGGTGTCTGCCATGCACTTCCACCAAGGAGCCTTTGGTGTCTCTTGTTCATGAGTCCCCTCAACTAGAGTCCCATTCCCACAGTATCTCCCACTTCCTTTTTTGTGACAGGGTCTCATTCTGCAAAAACCAGACTGTCTCAGAACACACTATGTAGCCCAGGGTAGCCTTGACCTGGTGGCACTCAGCCTCCCATGTACTGGGATTACAGGAATGAGCTCCCATGCCTGACTATCCAGCTGAGACCAAGGGACCTTTATTCAAAGGAAAGTACTACACAGAACTCAAGGTCTGTAAAAACAGAGCCTCCTGATGGTTTCAAACTGGGTCCTGGGGAGCCACCTTCTGTCTGTTCCTCTTGCTTGGGAGGCACAGTTTCCCATGTCTGCCCTTTCCTGGGTTGTTCATTGTTTTCGGGTCCTCCTTTCTCCCACCCCTGGCTCTGGTGGCCTCTTCAGTAGCATTAGCTGGTGCCCAACTAGCAGGCTTGAACCTTTATACCATCCAGGTATAAAGGGATCTGTGCCTTTGTGTTTCATCTTTGCTTAGAAAGGCCTTGACCTCAGATTCCTGGTTGACCCTCAGCCCCCTAGTGCCTTTCTCTGAGAGGGATCCCTTGCTACCACTTTTGCTGTCCAATCTCTACACACTGGTGGACAGCCCTCTTCCTTGGTCTGTTTGCTGATTTGCATACTCAACTCCCTCTGCCTCTGGCACCAGTGTCTGTTGGGGGGGCCTTTTTTCTTGTTCATTTTCATATCCGGAATGCTGTCTTCATGTTCACTGTTTACTGAGTGAAGGAATGAATGAAAAACAGTCAGTCTCATCACACAAGGGCTTTACACTCTTTGTCTTTATGCTAATATTTTATTAGTAGTGGAAGAAAAGTTTCTCCTTTTTAATAAGCACTTCTGACCTAATATAGTGGTGTAGAAAAAAACCTGTTTGCTACTAGGTTCTTTCATCTTAGGGAAATAAAGGCAGTCCCCTGGGCTGAAGCTGTGGTGCACATTGTCCCAGTGCCTGTGGTTCAGGAGTCTTTGTTCCTTTATTGCATCGAGTGTCATGGGTGTTGCAGAACCAGCATCACTACCATGTGGAACTTTCTTTGTATTTTGATGATAGCATGCACATGCATATATATTAGTATATATAGATTAGTGATTATGTTGCTAATGTGTATATTAATGACCATGAGCTTCATGAATTTATGTTATGATTGCTTAACCTTTAGATCTGTAGGCATAACTTCTCACACAGCAAATCACTTTATAGCAGTAGGCTATATGTTTGGGAGGGGGAAGTGGATGGAAAAGAGACTCACCTGAGGCTTTTGACACTCCTGGGCCATCCTCACCCTGCACGCATTCCTGCCTTGTGTCTGAGGTGAGTCCCTTCTCTCCTAGGTGGCTGTTGGCACTGATACCTCTTTGTTCATTTTGTCTTACCCCACGGTGCTCACGGTGCTCACATGGAAATGGCATGGGAGAGGTGAAGACCCAGGGGTTGGGTTTGCTCCTTTGTATACTTAACTCCCTCCAGATCTAGCACCAGCGCCTGGCATGTGCTTCCTTGAACCTCATTACTCCTCAGTTTCCAAGTCTCCTACCACCCTCCTTAGCAACAAGCTTGTACCTTCACTGGAGTGTGGCAGCCGTGGAGCTGACACGGAGGTGTTTGGACATAAACATCTCCTAATCCACTATTAAGTCCTTCAGTTTGTGTTCTCACAGCATTAACCGTAATGAACTCTTCACATACTGATGTCAGTTTAATACACCACTTCCCCAGGAAGGGCCCAGTAATTTAGTGTTAATTAATGATGACTTATTGCAAATTATGTTCCTGACTTACGGATGCTCCTGGGTGATACGCACATCTTTCAGATGAAGCCATAACATTATTACTTAGCATTCGCACAGCGCTTCACACATCCCAAACACTGGGTAATTGAGTTAGCCGAATCACCACCTCCCCTCACACTGATCTGTCATCCTGGTCAGTAGAGGTGGCCCTCATTATAGGTAAACTTGACACTCTGAGTTTCAGACTTGCCAGAGTGATACAGTGGAAGGATTTTATTTTACTATGCCAGCATCTAGAGCGGAAGGTGTGTGGGGCTCAGGCTCTCCATCAGGTATTCCATGGAGGGAGCCACTTCTGAGACGCAGTGTGGTAGGGTGGCTCTGTCAGGCATTTTAAATACCTGAGTGTCACCTGAGCTGTCCATACAAGGAGAGAGAAGGGACAAGTGAGCAGCACAGGGAACTCTGAGGCAGAAATGTCACAAAGAGGGGCTGGAGGGAGGGCTCAGTGGGTAAAATGCCTGCCGTACAGGTATAAGGGCTCAAGTTCAGATCCCCAGCACCCGCATATGAAAATGGGCACTGCTGAGTGTAGTGGTGCACACCTTTAGTTTCAGCTCTTGGGAGGCAGAGGTGGGTGGATATCTGTGAGACAGGCTAGCCTGGTCTACAGAGTGAGTTCCAGGCCAGCTGGGGCTACAAGCCAGTAACCCCGGCTCTGGGGAGGCATAGACAGGGGATCCTTGGGGCTTGCTGGCCAGCCAGTGTAGCTAACTGCTGGACTCCATGTTCAGTGAGACTCTGCCTCAAAGAAACAAAGCAGAGAGTGATTGAGGAAGAGCCTCCATGCCAACTTCACATAAGCACACACGTGAGCCCCTGCCCATACATGTGTCCCCCCATAGCCCACCCATGCAAATATGTATACACAGAAATAAAACTAAGCAATACCACAGAGGAAAAAGAAACAATTAATTTGGACCATACAGTTAATAAATATGATCTATGTCTTCATTTTTTTCCTTATCACAACTTCTGATCACAGTGGATATTGCAATCAATGTTGTTGGGATATGCGTATAGTATGGGGGGGAAGACCCCATGTTATTTCCCCCACTCTCAGAGTAGAGTGAATTCAGGATTAAGGAATGGCCAACCGGGCAAGCCTCAAAGGACAAGGAGTTATGGATCAGAAAGGAGTCTTTGGTCATGTGATTAGAGATCGTTTCTCATCTCTAACCTCTGTCCCCTGCTTACCATGGTTGCCCTTTTGTGCCGGACACATTACATAGTCTGAAATATTAAACACATCCATTTGAAACAATATTTTGATTTCTAATAAATGATAAGAAGAGGGGAAATGAGATTCCCCTCTGGCCAGAAAAAGGGCAATCTTCACTCTCCATGAGAGAAAGATAAGCCTAGTTGATTTGTGGAGATGATGTCAAAATTAAATTATTTTCCCAGAAACATATAAAAATACCCACAACTTGTCTTTATTGGAGCAAGCACTATTACCACCTCCCTTTGTCGCTCTTCTGCAGCAAACTCTGGGACCTTAATTAATCCCTGCTCTTGATTTTATTGGTTCATTTCTGTCTTGCCTGCTTCTTGCTTGCCAACTCCATTTTGCAGCACAGAAATTGGCTCCTTCAACAGACACCTCAGAATTCATTTCAAGCTCACATATGAGTAGAGCTCCGATCAGAAACTATTATTTATTATTCTTCAGCTCTTGTATCAAAGCCTTTTGATAGGAACCAAGCAAACTGGAGACACATTCAAATCAGGTTAGCAATTTGCACCTTCACGGAGGGCTTAGCAGGACAGCTTTGTTCTGATGCCTTTTATAAAAAATCCATCTGGATCTGACAGGAAATATAGCCTTATTTGAATCTATGGCTACATCCCAGGGTCAAGAATGATGGTGAACCAATTTATGTCTCAAGTTGCCTGGGGGGTGGGACTTAAAAATCAAGCTTACCTGAGAGGGTAGGATGTGCCCTTGGGCTGACCTTCCACTGATGCAGGGATGGGCAGGGTGACTCTGAGTGGAGAGCATGGAGCATGCTCAGCACTGACAACCCAGGTGTGTGTCTCAAGTTCAGTAACTGACTTTGCCTTCTAGGTGGACTAGCTTGGGTGAAACACTGGACCTCTCTTATGCCTCAGTTTCTTCACCAAGAAAATTGGTATACTGATATCTACCCCATAATGTTGTTGTAAAGGTTTGACTAAGTGAGATGATAGACTTAAGACACTTGGCAGATGGCCAACTCTCAATCCAATCCATCTTGGTATATCTAGCTTGGGTGAAACACTGGATCTCTTATGCCTCAGTTTCTTCACCAAGAAAATTGATATACTGATATCTACCCCATAATGTTGTTGTAAAGGTTTGACTAAGTGAGATGATAGATTTAAGACACTTGGCAGATGGCCAACTCTCAATCCAATCCATCTTGGTATATAGAGTTAATAGATGGTGAGGTGAGCTAAACAAGCAGAGGGCGAGGCAGCAGATCTGCATGGAGAACAGGCGCAGGGAAGATTCGCCTGCAGACACCTCCATGGAGACCCACTGAAGCACACACATTCCCTCTCCATGCCAGCCTCATCCACAGGGTTCATGGACAAATGAACGAGGCTCTTGTTGAGGCAGACAGTGGGGAGTGGGCATCAGAAGCCTTCCGGGTGTCTGGGAAAGTGAGCATGACCTTTGATCTACAACAGGGACTCATGCTCCATAGACAGGCTCTGCATCTCAGAAGGTGCTGGGAAGGAAGCAACAGTTTTACGAGTTCCAAATTGATTGAAATGAAACTTCTGATAAGTTGCTCAACTTCTGGGGTTCCTTATCTATACAATAGGCTCTGCCTGAGGAGGGCTCTGGACTCCTGGAGAGAGGGTGCTGTGCTGCATGCAGAGGATTCAGGCAGGAAGGGTGCAGGGCTTGTTTCTGCTCTGTGTTCTTGTTTATAGGCAGAGGTTGGTGTCTGTCTTCACAATGGTCCACGTTCTTGGGCCTCTCAGCATCTTATAGACTATATTAGTGTCTTCTCACTGAGTCCTGAGTCTTTGCTTCTCAGTATCTAACCATGATTGAGCCTTGGATAGATACACTCAAATAGATAGGCTGAATGCAGAATCTAATGTTAGGACCAAGCTGACCTGGAGGTGGTTGACTGTCATATCAGAGAAGCAAGCCTGGTCTCCCTTCCACTGCTCTGTCCCTTCTCTTAGCTCCCTGATCATCCCGCAGCCTGGAATGGGTCTTATCCCCTCACACAGCCCGTGCTGTGCTCTAATGGGACTGTGCTGAGGGACTGTGCTGTACCTCACAATGACGTCTTTAGCAGGTTTTCCCAGGGAGGGATGGTCCTTTCTGGTTTCAGTCTGGTTTGCAGCCTGTGTCTACCAACCTCAGAGTTTTTCCATCAGTCCCTTTCATGGTCACTATCAGGGAACATTTGACTGCAGCCAGCCTGGGAAATGCAGTCTGGGGCATGACCCGTGTCCTTCACTAATACTGACTGCCATCAAAGTGGGTATTGGATGAACCTGGGGGTTGGCTAAAAGGAAGGCTCCCTCTGAGTGTGACCACATACATAAACTGCCCTATTCCCCTACGCCCGCCTACATAAACTGCCCTATTCCCCTACGCCCACCTACATAAACTGCCCTATTCCCACCTACATAAACTGCCCTATTCCCCTTCGCCCACCTACATAAAATGCCCTATTCCCCTATGCCCACCTACAGAAACTGCCCTATTCCCACCTACATAAACTGCCCTATTCCCACCTACATAAACTGCCCTATTCCCCTACGCCCACCTACATAAAATGCCCTATTCCCCTATGCCCACCTACAGAAACTGCCCTATTCCCACCTACATAAACTGCCCTATTCCCACCTACATAAACTGCCCTATTCCCCTATGACCACCTACATAAACTGCCCTATTCCCACCTACATAAACTGCCCTATTCCCCTTCGCCCACCTACATAAAATGCCCTATTCCCCTACGCCCACCTACATAAACTGCCCTATTCCCACCTACATAAACTGCCCTATTCCCACCTACACAAACTGCCCTATTCCCCTGCTCCCACCTACATAAACTGCCCTATTCCCACCTACATAAACTGCCCTTTTCCCCTACTCCCACCTGCCTCCCACCTACACAAACTGCCCTATTCCCCTGCTCCCACCTACATAAACTGCCCTATTCCCCTACACCCACCTACGTAAACTGCCCTATTCCCCTACACCCACCTACGTAAACTGCCCTATTCCCCTATGCCCACCTACATAAACTGCCCTATTCCCCCACCCCCAGAGTTTGGCCTCTTCGTTCCTTCTTAGAACTTTTCCTACTTTAAAATTTAATTCTACACCATTCTTCCCTAGTTTTCTTGTCCACATGAAGCTCCTTTTCAGCATTAAGAACTTTAAGGCTCCAGGGATGTTTGCCTCCCTAATACCTAAAAGAGGGCCAAGAACATAGCCTGAACCAGAAAACATGGGAGGTCTGAGGCTGCAGCTCAGTTTGTAAAGAGGTTGCCTATTCTGCATGAAGTTCTGGGTTTCATCCAAGAACCATATAAAACCTATAAGCTCTCATTTGGGAGGTGGGGACAAGAGCCTCAGACACCCAATATCATCCTTACCTACGTGGTTGGATTCAAGGATGCAAGTTTGAGGCCAGCTTGGAATACTGTCAAAAAGAAAAGAAAAAAAGAAAAGAAAGAAATAGAATGGATAGAATCTGGGGGTCAGGTGGAGATGGGGCTCCCAGTGAAGACAATGTCAAGGCAAAGTGGAGGAACAGGAATTCAATATCTATTCTATGCCTAATATTCTATTCTAGCATCTTCATTAATTAGGAATTTTCATCCTTTTATTTTGAGGAATTTAAGCTTGAAGAGGTAAAAAGGCTTCTCAGGTCATGAGATTAATTTTTTTTGGTATTTTTGAGTATTTTTGAGACAGGGTCTCCCTTTAGTCCCAAGCTGGCCTGGAGCTTGCTCTGTAGACCAGGCTGGCCTTGAACTCACAAAGATCTGCCTGCCTCTGCCTCCCAAATGCTGGGATTAAAGGCATGCACCACCATGCCCAGCACTAAAGACGGTTCTTAGCCGCCATGTGGGTGCTAGGAATCAGACCCAGGTCCCCTGCAAGAGCAGTTAGTGCTCTTAACCACTGAGCCATCTCTCCAGCCCCATGAGATGAAATTTATACCAGTTGTCTGCTTCCCAAAAAATGGCTGTCAATCTCGTCTGTATATTAAAAGCATCTAGAGCTTCGAAACCTCTAGATGTCTATCCAGGTTGGGCCCAAACCACAGCCTGGAAGGAAGATCTTTATCAGAAATTTTTTAAAAATCCTGGACTGAGATGACTCCATGGATAAATGTGCTTGCCACCATAACTGATAACCTGAGTTCCATCCCAGGGATCCACACGGTGAGAGAACTGATTCCTGCAAGGTATCCTCTGACTTCTGTATACAATAAATAATGTAAAAAACTACTGATTGGTGACCAGTAAGGCTGAGAAAAATTAGTCTAAACTAGTAATGGTGATTTTCTCTCTAAAAAATATTTATTTAACGTGTATGTCTGTGTGCCAGGTGTATGCAGGTGTCCTGGGGAGACCAGAATAGGAGATGAGGTCCCCTGAAACTGGAGTTACAGGCAGCCGTGATCCTCCTGATATGACTGTTAGGAATGAACCTGGGTCTTCTGTAAGAGAAGCAAGTGCATTTAACCACTGATCTATCTCTCCACCTGCAATGGTGGTTCTCAAGGTAGGTCCCTGAGTAGAAGAACCAATACTCTCTTGTTAGCACTGACCATCCTCCTGCCTCATCCCCAACCTTCTCACCCTGCAGCTCAACACAAGTGGCCCCCATCTGTACACAGCTGCATGCTATGCATCATGCCAGTGCCTAGCTGAGGAACTGAAGTCTGGCCAGAGGTTCCTGGATCATCCAAGCACCCTGAGCAAGGCAGTGGTTGGTGGGGAAGGCCCTGAATCTCGTGTTTCAGTAGCTGTGTAGATGCTGTGGGCTCATGCCAGTTGGAGAACCGGTGCTCCTGAGCTATGCTTGTCGACCTTCAGTGTGCAAACGAATTGCTGAAGATACTGCTGAAGCATAGACACAGAGTCAGCAGACCTGCTGGGCATAAGCTTTGGTATTAGTGATGCACATACTGCCTGCATGTGGACCACACTTTGAGGAGTAAAGGAACTGGCCAGGCTGTGCCTCTCAACATGAGGTAGAGCCCTGGGCTGTTGGCAGCAGACCCACCTTTAGTGCCTATGAATGTACAAATGCCTGGGTGGGTGCTGCTTCAAATTCAGGATACTGAGGATGGACTGGGCACATTTAAACAAGCCTCACAGAAGGGAATCTGCAATATTCTGCTAAGTTTAAGAACCTCGGTTCCCAGAGGGCCTGTTGATGCACACGTAGTATTTTTCCCAGAAGGGACATTTCAATCTACAGGGCCATCTTACCAGCTGGCCAGGCAGCCAGAGTCTGGACAGCGGGCCTCTGCTGCTGTCATTTCGAATAACATCAGCAGCAGTAGCCACCCTCGGCTGCTGCGTGTGTACTGGCAGCTGGGAAACACACCCCTCTATGGCACCTGTAAGGAGCAAGGCTACCTTAGTGCTTTTCCCTGACACAGACCTGCCACACACCTTGAGCTGGAAGCTAAAAGTGTGATTCTTCTTTCCTGCTTTGGATTGCTGATAATTTCTGGGCCTGCCCCAACCAGCCTGTGCCTCGCTCAGGGTGATTAGGATGATCCAGGAACCTCTGGCCAGGCTGTAGTCCCTCAACTAGGCACTGGCATGATGCCGAGCATGGAGCTGTGTGCAGATGGGGGCCTCTTTGTGTTAGCATTATAGAGCCCAGAGCAGCAATACACCCAGAGCTGAGCTTGAGCTCCCCTTGGGGAAGATTAGCAGTCTGTGAGCTAGAAGTTAGCTCTCCATGGGATATCAGCCTCAGTCTGGGGAAGTTTAGGCTGGGTCCACCACACAGTCCACACTGGTTCCCCAAAACCATGAGCCTTAACCCACAGCTGCTACAATCCTTAGCCATGGAGAAGACATGCAGGCCTGGTGTGATGGTTACTCTGATTGTCAGCTTGACTGGATTTGGAATCACTGAAGAGACAAGCCTCTGCGTATGGCTGTGAGGGATTGTATACAGTAGATTAATTGAGGTGGGATGGCTCACCTTGAGTATGCACAACACCACTCCATGGACTGGGATCCTAGAAAGGAGACTTCATAAGAAGGAGGAAGAGGGCTGAGCCACAGCATTCATTGCTTTCTGCTTCCTGACAGGATTTAAGGTGAGCAGCTACCTCCAACAAGCTCCAGACATCATGGCTTTCTGAACATGGTGGACTATGTATCCTCTGACCGTAAGACAAAATATGCCCTTCCTCTTTTTTTTTTTTTAACATTTTTTTTATTGATGGTTTGTGCATTTCATAAGTTGCTCCTTGTCAGGTATTTGATTACAGCAATGAGAAAATAACTAATATGGTCAGCTTTGCTCACAATATACAGGGCGGCCCAGGAGGAATGCCTTCCCCAGCATTCCCATTCAGCCTTCTCTCTATAGACAGCGTGAACCCCGAAACACCATCATTTCCAAGCACGTGGACTCCTTGATCATAGACTCCACAGTGAAAAATATATGTAAAATATAAATACTCCTGAGCTGTATCCTGACCCCTGCTTTAGGGACCCCCATGAAGTCTGGGTGAGGGTAAGTAGTTGACTCATGAGAAAAGCTATCAGGAGGCAGCGTGGCAGAGTAGAGGTGTTGTAAGTGCTTTCTTCTATTACTGTTATTATTACTAGGGAGGATCAAGAACTGGGTCCTTCCTGGGGGTGGACTAGAACTAGCTTTTCTAGGAGAAAAACTTCCCAATTAGGCATGGAGCTTAGATATACAGAGAAGGTGGCTCTGTGATGTGGAGACCTGTGGGAAAGCTTAGTTAGGTGGCTTGGATTCTAAGCCAATGGTACCTCCCTGGCCACACCCATGGGGTGGGGAGTAGTGATGAATTGAGTCATGATGGATATTTAAGCAGACATGTTGGAATAAAATCTCTCTCTGCATTCGAACCTCAACCTGCCTACATGTGGTATGCTTTCCTGCCCAGGCTTTCCACACGGGTAGTCCTAGGATTAAGTGGGCCCCGCCACAAATCCCAGCGGTGACCCCACAAATGGCGTCCAAACATGGGACAGAAGGAAACATTAACAACTTAGGTATGCATACCCCTAAATCTTGCCCTTTTCTTCTTTTTCTTCTCTCTCTCCTGATATCTATCTGTTGTGGTGGAGCCGTCTTTCCTGCTGGTTTCGGTGAAGGGGACAGTGGTCTGAGGGCATGTGGCTTTGTACATGTGGAGAGCCTGCCTCTGATTTGTTTCAGAGGGAGCACCCAGTGCCTCCTAGGCATGTGCCTCCTGGCATGGTCAATCCTGCAGGCTATAAAAGCCAGTGACCTCAAAGCTAAATTTAATATTAAGCCTTAACAGTTATGTTTGTCCTTAAAACAACTTTTCATAATTCTACAGGTTTGAAAAAGTTTCTGGTTTTAAAACCCATCCCCCCAAAGAAAGACTTCTGCTGCAGGCTCCTCAAGTTCGGTTCCAATCTTGTTCATTTGTAGATTTTCTCCTGGTAGCTCTGCTCGACCTGAGCACACTTCTTTATGTTGCAAACTAAGGCCTTTCACAGAACCGCCCTCCCCCAAGAGCATCTCTTCCAGATAATGTCAAGCATTGGTCATTTTTCTCTTAAATTCTGTATACAAAAATCTGTTTTTGGATAAAAGTGTGTTGCTCTCTTGTCTTCTTATGGGTTTTCTCTAAATCTAACTCTACTTACCTAAAACCTGCCGGCTATTTGTAGATCCAAGTTTGGGATTTATTTTAGCGAATAGTAATTCAAATCCATTTCAGCATGTTTAACTTAAAGTGTAATATTTTTACTTAACCCTGGATACCCTAGATATGATTGACTTAATTTTATCTTGCTCCTTTTAAATGTGTTTCACCTTAAAAATCTCTTCTCACAGAATTCTTGATCACACGTGGTCTGAGCTCTGGCCTGTCGCCATAAGCCTGCTTGCTGTGCATGCATACCAGCTGCCCCACTGAGCACATGGTATCTAAATCATGCCCACTAAATTTTGAATGTAGGTAACATCCTTTTGATTTCAGCACTTTGGAAACAAGATAGATGGATTTCTAGCAGAATTTACAGGCCTTGAAGTTCTAACAAAACAAACTTGCTCTGATTTTTTTAAGGACCATTGGTAAAAGTCTCTTTAACAACATAAATTGATATTTTGGTTTAATTTAAATGAGAAATTTTTTGAATAAAACTGCTTTATGTTTCTCTAAGCCCATCTTCAAGCTATGTGTATGTATGAGTGAATGTGAGTTCCCGCTTTTAATTCATTATAATCCTACAGGTTTAAATCTAATTAGAAACTGACTATAAACAAAATAGATTCAATTCATAAACCCCCCGCTGGAAGGTGGGGCTGTGGGGGTTTGGGCACAACAGCCTGCAAGTTGGTTTTACATGACGGATGCTTGTACTCATGGATTATCACTTATAGCTAAAAAATGGAAAAAAAATAACTGAGAGAAAGATGCAGGACAGATATGGCAGAGTAAATGATCTGGGATGGGGTGGGGGAGGGGGGAGAGGGAAAGGGAAATATGCCTGAACTGAATCGGAAAATGATGTATGAAATGCACAAAGCATCAATAAAAAAAAAAAAAACGTTAAGTAAGACCCCGTCATATTTAACAGGAAAAAATGTAGTTCGTGGATCAACATCTCATCTAAACATATATGTCTATAACAAAGTAACCTACCATAACTATTAATGCTGCTTAAATACCTATATATCTAATTGCTTGTGCTTCATTAGTAGGATCGAAAGGTTATTCCTGGACAGACTGTCAGCCCATGAAAGGAAACAGCCAGAATTGACCAGAATCCAAGACAACAGCTCCAGAGAGAGTGGACTGTTCTGCTTCTCATCCACTTGTGCCCCTTTTCTAAGCCCAGGGAATAATCTGCGGAAGAGGGGGCGTGGTAGAATGTAAGGGCTGCGATTGGGGTGAAGGGTGAAACTACAGCAATGTAGTCTGGACCCTCATTTGATTAACCTGATTGAACATACAACCCCTCACCCCCCGCTGGAAGGTGGGGCTGTGGGTGTTTGGGCACAACAGCCTGCAAATTGGTTATACATGACGGATGCTTGTACTCATGGATTATCACTTATAGCTAAAAAATGGGAAAAAAAAAAACAAAAACAAACTGAGAGAGATATGCAGGACAGTCATGGCAGAATGCATGATCTCGGTTGGGGTGGGGGTGGGGGTGAAGGGAAGGGGAGATATGCCTGAACTGAATTGGAAAATGATGTATGAAATGCACAAAGCATCAATAAAAAAAATGTTGAGAAAAAAAACAAACAAAACAAAACAAACAAACAAAAAAAACGTTAAAAAATGTTTATGTTATACCCCTTAGTGTTAACAATTTTTAATTGGGTTTATAGTATGCATATTATTCAGTTTAATGATAGATTATTGTTAATTATTAGTAATTGTTATTAATGGTTATAGTTATTGTTGTTGAATATAATTAATAATAATTAATAAAAATTCAGTCTAATGGTAAATTGTTGGCTATTATTATTGACAGTTAGTCATAATAATTATTAGTGATTGTTGTGACTAATAATGCTTAATACTAATTATTGATAATTAATAATAATTAATAATTGTTATAATTGTTGTGATTATGGATAATCATTATTCTTCCAAAGTTCTTAATAATAAGGCATGATGGATCAGGCCTGTCTACTTTTGGAAATCATCAATCTTTAGATTTGTAAATAGCATAGGTAGAGTTTAAGCAATTAACCAGAAAGGATAGGATAGGGAAAGAATAGTAAACTTTAGTATAGTTCATTGAAGGCAAGTGGTTGCAAATGGGCCTAAGAGGTGGCATATGGATCTCAGCTGTTTCATGCATTACTAGGACATTTATTCTAATTATGTAAAAATAACCCTATAACAAATTATAAAAATTTCATGTTTTTCATTAGACATCAAACAATATGACTTTTTTCCCTTACAGGTCAACCTAATAAACCTTTATTATGTATGTATGTGCGTGCACATGTGTGTATGGATGGGTGTACTTGTGTTCTAAGTATATTATAATGTTAACAGCTATGATACCAGTAAAAACATTGCCTCTGAGTTGGAACGTGGCCCTTCCTTCTCAAGATACAAATTTATATTAAACAGCCAGAACATAATTCAATTTCAACAAAGTTTATGGGTTATCTATTAAAAATCTTAAAATAATGA
This sequence comes from Rhizomys pruinosus, assembly GCA_009823505.1. Lineage (NCBI taxonomy): Eukaryota > Metazoa > Chordata > Mammalia > Rodentia > Spalacidae > Rhizomys > Rhizomys pruinosus. The sequence goes on from VZQC01007982.1 coordinate 2,051,354, forward strand.
ATCTACACTGCCACCTACTGGTTACGCCTTTTCAACATCTAAAACAAAGATGCAACCAGGTTTTCATTGTATTAAAGTGTTAATAGGTTTTTGGGTATTTGGGAATAAAAGATAAAAGGTATAAAAATTTAAAAATAAAAAATAATTTGAATTCCAATTAACATCATTGCGGAATTCGCGGCCACCATTTAAAAATTTTTTTGTGTGCATACAGGCTGGGCCTGCATTTTGTTCTGGTGTTGTGAGTGGCCAGTTGGTTTGGAAAAAGGCTCCCTTTGTGGACCACCAACCTGAATAGCTGGTGTGAAATTCCTGTCCTGAGCTTGGGCAGGTGAAAACTTTCGACCAAGAGTGGGATACATGTTTAGTTGTCCCAGGCTAAGGACCCGAGTAGGAAGATACCTCTCCGGTCAGGTCACGGAAGTGATCGACTGTCCTCTACACAATGAGGCCAGTTCCCCACACTGTCCACAAAGTGGGCACTGTGCGTCCCTTTCCCCTTAGCAGGACTGCGTTGCACCTGTTCGACAAAGGAAGCTTCCTAGAAGCTCCCACAAAATCCAAAACAAAAAAAAAAAATCAAGATGGTAATGATGGTAGCAACATCTCATGGGGCATATCTAGCCAGTCTTTAATTAACTGGTGGACATAAGAACTGTAAAAGAAAACTTTATTAAGAGCTAAATATTGTAAAATCTTTAAAGCAGGTTTTCATGCCAGGCCTGGAGAAAGCCAAGAGCTTGGAGAAAGATAGTTATTAAAATCCACTTTATAAGGTTTACAGTTTAAAATGGAAATACATTTGAACAAATTGGAAGTGTAAAATGTTAATTGTTTTATTCATAATCTGTATTGAATTTCCAACAATAACTTTGGGGTTAAGGTACACAAATGGTCTCTATATTTTTCTGTGTTATACAGTATCACCTTGTAACATTTTTCCTTTACTTGTAGACAACTTAGGAATTTATAGATCAAAACATAAAAATTAAAAAAAAAAGAGGGAGGTGGCATAATATTCCTTCTGTATTCCAAACCTTTTGATAAATTTTTAATTTTGAGGTCTTGAAACTAACAATGGGAGGAGATTTGTATGTTCCCTCAGGTAAAAACACCAACCTAAATGCCTGACAACATACAACTTTTGGCTGTGCAGGATGGACTGGGAAATTCCAGCAGAGAGGCTGACCCATCTGAACATGAAAGAAAAAGGAGCCTCAGATTGCCTGAGTCACAGACACTGAGCATCTCTCTGAATTCTATTTGGGTTAACTATTCATAATGTGCCCTAATGAAGTTTACCTTCCAGATGCTGAGAAACCTTCCTATCTCTCCCCTTTTATAGGAAAAAGAAAAACATGATGGTAATGAAGTCATTCCCTGACTGTAGATAATAGTAAAGTCTCTACAAGCTGTGCAATTAAGCAAAATATATTAATACAGGAGAGCTCTGATATCAGCAATGGATTATTCTGCCAAGGAGATGTTAGCTGGGGGATCCAAGCCCCCAAAATTATAAAGGCCTTTGCCTATAAAAATGGGATATCTGCAAGGAAAAAGGCGGTAAGTCCCTGTTGTCAAAGACCTGGTGTAAGCATGAAAAAATGTTTTGAGACATCACTTGCTAATGTACAGTTGGCCTCTGAAATGCCAGAGAGCATTACCAAAAGGCCACCAATGCAGTAAAGCAAAATATTGGTCTCTTTGAGTCAAGCAAGGCTCTGTCAGTATTAGCTACACCTCAACTGCCTGGAGATATTGTGCAACAGTGGCAGCCATGTGTCTATATATATTCCAAATCTAATTGGCTAATAGCTCTCTCCTTGGAGGAATAATTCATGGCTGATGCCACAAGCTTATATCCTCTAGTGGTTAGGAGATGATATAAGCCACGATAAGAACTTGTCATCTTTTATAGAGAAACTACAGTTTGTGGATTAGCATACCATCCAAACATATGTGTCTGTGCTCACAGCTTAGCTTGCCATGATAATGTTTAAATGCCTGTATATCTAATTGCTTGTGCTTTGTTAGTAGGATTAAAAAGGTAACCCGGTTAAGCTGTCAACCCATGAAGGGAAACAACCTGACTAGAGTCCAAAATGACATCTCCAGAGAAAACAGACTGCTTTGCTTCTCACCCACTTGTGCCCCTTTTCCAAAGCCTAGGGAACAACTTGTGGAAGAGGAGGCGTGGTAGAATGTAAAGGCTGTGGAGAGATTGGGGTAAATCATGAGACTACAGCAATATACACTGGACTCTTATTTAATCAGCATGCTTGTGCATACAAGCTACTCCAATTGGTCTATGGGAACCTTAGGTTGTTCAAAATATGAACATAGATACTTGCTAATTGGTTTTACATGAATGTTGCTTACATTCATTGCTTATGCTTGACAATCAGCTTACTTCATGGTTGGGATTTTTGGATATTAATTTGCCTTAGTGTGAAAATAAAGTTTCAGGTCTGACCTGTCCCCTACTGCCTAGCACTCAAAACAGGCTTGAGCAGCTGGCTATTCAAAACTCAGGTTCCTTTCGGTTGTTAGCCTCACCCATGGGCTCCCCTACCTCTCAGAAAAATTAAAAAAATAAAATTAAAAGTGTGAGATGTGGGAAAGCTTAGTTAGGTGGGTTGGATTCTAAGCCAATGGTACCTCCCTGGCCACACCCATGGGGTGGGTTCTAAGCTAATGGTACCTCCCTGGCCACACCCATCGGGTGGGGAGTAGTGACGAATAGAGTCATGATAGATATTTAAGCAGACATGTTGGAATAAAATCTCTCTCTGCATTCGAACCTCAACCTGCCTACATGTGGTATGCTTTCCTGCATGGGCTTTCCACATGGGTAGTCCTAGGATTAAGTGGGCCCCATCACAAACCCCGGTGGCGACCCCACAGAGACCGACCTTGTTTCCTCCTGAAGATGGAGGGATTCTTTCTGGTGCCTCCTCGGCTGGCAAAGGGGATGGACTGGCACATAGGTTTGCTGAAGAATCCTATCTGACAGATGAACAGAAATGGTGCACCTAGTTGATCTGGATCACAGTGAGCCACTGTAGACCAGCTGCAGACTTTCCTGGCTTCCTGAGACATGGCAGTGTGCTGTGGCTCCGGGTAACCCTTTATGATGTAGCAGAAAGCCTCTGGAGGGAGTGCTAGTTATTTAAAAGACATTTTTGAGGGGTCAGTTGAAGCCCCTGCAACAAATGCTGTGAAACTTGTCTCAGAAACAAGTTCTAGCCCCCAGGTGTGCCTGCCATGGACAGGACCTCCTGCATTATTCTTATTCTTATTCTTATTCTTATTCTTATTCTTATTCTTATTCTTATTCTTATTCTTATTCTTATTCTTATTCTTATTCTTATTTTCTTATTCTTATTCTTATTAGTGTGTGTGTGTGTGTGTGTGTGTGTGTGTGTGTGTGTGTGTGTGTGTATGTGAAGACGAAGCACCCAGATGGGTTTGCAGAGGACTCCTAGCCTTCTGGTTCCCACAAACCAGGTTTCTGCTACCCTCACTTGGTACCCTTACTTCCAAGCTGCTCCCTGAGCTGTGTTCTAATCGGTTTGAAGGTGGTCTATGTTCTTATCAGCTGAGCACAACAGGAAGCAGAGGGGAGCAGTACTGGGACACGGCAGCAGTGGGAGCTGCTATTTGAGGGTGACTCCCACCGTCCTCCATGGTTTTTACAAACATGAAATATGTCTACACATCTGCAGAAATCCTTAATACTGTCTCCTTCCCCAGCACTAATCCATACAGATGGGAATGTGGGAACTGAGATGCATGTATCCTATGAGAGTGTGGTGCGACACAGAGGACATGGTGCTAGGAAGCAAGAGCCAGTTCCTCACCCGCCTTTCCTTTCCTTTCCTTTCCTTTCCTTTCCTTTCCTTTCCTTTCCTTTCCTTTCCTTTCCTTTCCTTTCCTTTCCTTTCCTTTCCTTTCCTTTCCTTTCCTTTCCTTTCCTTTCCTTT
>VZQC01007982.1:2061149-2112729 GCA_009823505.1 Rhizomys pruinosus
TTTGTCCTTTTTTAGTTTGGGGAAGTTTTCATCTATTATTCTGTTGAAGATCTGATCAATACCATTCTCTTGGGATTCTTCTCCTTCCTCTATTCCTATGATGCAGAGGTTTGATCTTTTCATAGTGTCCCACAGTTCCTGGTTGTTCCACTTTTGTGTATTTTTAAAATTTTCATAATCTTTCCTTGAGGTTTTTAGTTGTTCTGTGTTATCTTCCAGGTCTGATATTCTTTGTTCTGCTTCCTCCATTCTGCTTCTGAGGCTTTTTCCATTCCTTTCCTCCTGATTGGATGAGTGTTTGATTTCCTTTTTTATTTCCTCTTCTGATTTCTTTAGTCTTTCTACTTCTTTTTGGAGCTTCTCAATCTCTTCTTGTAGCTCTTTGCTTTGCTGGTTGGTTTCCTTATCTTTTTCAGCACGGGATCTTTTCAGTGTTTCTACTTCCTTCCAGAGTTTGTCATTCTCTCTCTCTTGGTCCTTCTTGAGTTCTTCATTCTCTTTTCTTAGTTCTTTGATTTGTTCTTTATAATGTTGTAGCTCTTTAAATATGTTCCCAATTGTGTTTTTGATATCTGTGTCCTGGGCCATCCCCATGGGGATCCCACTATAGGAATCTTCCATAGGGTTGGTAGAGCTTGATGTGGGATTATCCTGCCCCTTTCCCGTGTTGTCTCTTCCTCGTGTTCCTGGCATATGAGCTTCTCCTTGCCTGTATTCCAATGTAGGTCCTAAATGCCTCTTCACTGTGTCAAAGGCTTGCTTTGCTTGCCTCCTTCAGATGCCTTAATAATCCAAGTTGGCAGGTGGTGGGGGTGGTGGTGGTGGTGGTGGTGGTGCTCTTTAGCCCACAGCCCAGGTACCTGTGCTTCAGCTGGTCTTATGAGATCTCAGATCTCAAGACTCACACAACCCTACCTTTTATACCAGCTGGGAGGATAACTCTGCCCCCACAGCCACAAAAGCCAATTAAGCCAAAGACAACTGGATTAATTAGATTAAGTCAATCAACAATCAGCCTTTCTGAAACACCCAGCTCCTACCTACCTTCCTGCACTTCAGCTGGTCTTGGGAGATCTCCCTCTTTCCTTTCCTTTCCTTTCCTTTCCTTTCCTTTCCTTTCCTTTCCTTTCCTTTCCTTTCCTTTTTCCTTTTCATTCCTTTTCTTCTTTTCTGCTTTTGCTCTTTTCAAGACAGGGTCTCCCTATAGCCAAAGGTGGCCTGGAACTTCCTATGTAGACTCCATTTTACAGAGATCCATCTGCCTCAGGAGAGTGCTGGGATTAAAGGAATGCACCAGCATGTCCAACTCCCTCAGGCACCCTTTCTAACAGTGTTTATGGAGACTTCTGATCTCCCAAGACCCTGGGAGGGAGGAGAGGTGTTTAGACATTTCTCCCCAGTTTTATAGAAATGGAAACAGGATCGGAGAGGTGGCTTACCTGAGAGGACACTGGCTGGATTCTCAGGGACACAACTCCTTAATATTGTCAGAGCAGGACAATCTATTTCTTGTGGGTTAGCTTTGCCCCCAAGCTAGGTGGGACCTCCTGGAAGGAGCTAGAAAGGACAACAAAGGTATTTGCTTGTTGACTGAAATATTCTAGCATTGTCATCTCCTAACTTAAAATTTTATATGTTTAGCTATTGAATGAGAGCGACTAAGTGGCCATTATCTGGGATGTGAATGCAGAGGGCTTAACTGGAAACTGGGGAGCTTTGCCTTGCTTATCTCAGGAAGGGTCAGGAGAAGGCCTGGGGTTCTGGGTAGGGTGGGTCTTCCCCCTCTATCATACTGGGGTGGGGGGGAAATTAATCCCTTTTGCCTCATCCATGTCTCCCTCTGTTTCTGTCAGGGTCCAGAGATTAAGAAGGCAGATAAAAAAGGGTTGAAATTGGGGTGAAGGAGTGGGGCTGGGTCACATTGTTTGTTTATAGAAAACTAAGATATTAAAGAAAAGACCGGTCAACTAAAACATATTTCCTACTGATCACCACTTATCTTTAAATAGAGGGCAGGTGGCTGCAGTGGCCAGGCAGAGGTCCCACAGCAAGACTCCTATCTTGTGTCAGCAACAGTACTCTGAGTTCCTGTCGTTTGTTGGCCTTGGAATATTTCACCACCACCACACACACACACACACACACACACACACACACACGCACACAGAGCATGGTCATTTGGCCTATATCCACTGTTTCTTTTTGCTTACAATCTCTGTCCTCCGAGTTCTCAGAGAAAGCTCTGCCCCAGAGCACTATGTCCTGGGGGTAATGGCTGTGTGGGAGCCTCTTTGAGGACAGGCTGTCCTCTGCTGTGTGCCTGTGGTCCTTGCTCAGTCCCCTCAGGCTGGGAAGCCCAAGGACAGCAAGCCACACATATGCCAAGGACTTGGGAACTAGATTGCATTATGTTGCCCATGACAACCAGTTCCAAGGCCAATTCTGCCTCTGGCTTGGCTACCTGTGTTTAAAAACTACTGTGCTTTTTTTTTTTTTTTTTTTATTATTTTTTTTAAATGTTTTTTTAAAATAGCTTTGTGAGATATAATTGACAAATAAAATCATATACGTTTAAGGTATATAACATGAGGCTGTGATATATATATATATATATATATATATCTAAAATAATCACTACCAAATACAGTGTCATATGTAAGTGTCGTGTATGTGTGTATTGAGTTATATCCTCCTAGCAAATTGAAAGTCTAGAATCCAGTGTGTTAACTATAGTCACCATTCTATACATGATATCTCCAGAAAGCATTCCTCCTGCACACTGAAATTGGTGCCCTTAGACCCGCACGCCATCACTTCCCCCTTTCTTCCAGGCTGGCAGCCACCCATTTACTCTTTGCTTCTGAGCCGTTGACCATTTTAGACTCCACATATGAATAGGATCATGCACTATTTATCTTTCTGTCTGGCTTATTTTACTTAGTATAAAGTCTTTTAGCTTTATCCATGTTTTCACAAATGGCAGGATTTCCTTCTTTTTTTTTTTTTTGGTCTTTTTTGAGACAGAGTCTCCCTCTAGCCCCAGCTGCTTCCTGGAAACTCACTCTGAGACCCAGGCTGGCTTGAACCACAAAATCCGCCTGCCTCTTGGCTCCCAAGTTGCTAGGATTAAAGGCGCATGCCACCACGCCCAGCCCTAGGATTTCCTTCTATTTTAAAGGCTGAGATGTGTGTATACTGGACCAGTTAGTGCTTTCCATTCAGTCTGTCGATGGGACATTATGGTTGATTTCATATCTTATCTGTTATGAATAATACTGCAATAAACAACACCTCTACAGGATCCCAATTTCATTTGTCATCAGATATATATCTCCCAGATGTGGTATTGCTGGATCATGAGTATATTATATTTATTATTATTATTATTATTATTTGTGGGAATCTCTTACTATTTTCCATAGTGGCTGTACAATTTACATTCCTACCAAAAAGGACAATGTACAAACTTCTATACTTTGCTTAATATTTGATACTGTGTAGGTTTTCCTGCCTGCACTTGAAGTGGTGTCTTTATTCTTTTGGCAATGGCACTACAGATAGATGCACCACATTTCTTGAGGTTTGGCTAACATCTGAATATATATTCTCAGTTATTGTTACAGAGGTTTCTGGAACAGTCATTCTGAGCCTGAAGTATTTGATTCTAGATCTTCAGGTTAATAAGTAAGTTTAGATAACAATCACTGACTCGGCCTGGAGTTGATGACCTGAGTCCCCCTAGTTTCTTTGCAGCTAGCTGTGATCAAGATCTGCAGTGTTGCTGAGCCTATCCATTGGACTTAAAACACTTCTCCCACAAGGTTATAGTGAAGATGAAGTTGAGATGAGACTATGGAAATCCTATAATGATCAAATAGCTGGTTTAACTGTCTCAAGGACTTGGGACACCATTTATGTGCATCTTGTAANGTCTGTGCACCCGTGTCGTGCAATGCCGCGGAGGTCAGAAGACGGCGTCAGATTCCGCTGGAACTGGAGTTCTCCTGGAATTGGAGCTTCAGAAGGTTCTCAGCCGCCATGTGGGTGCTGGGGATCGAACCCGGATCCTCTGTAAGAGCGGTCGGCGCTCTTAACCGCTAGGCCATCTCTCCAGCCCCATGGCCTTTTTTCAAGACAGGGCCTCCCTGTAGCTCCAGCTGGCCTGGAACTCACTCTGTAGACCAGGCTGGCCTTGAACTCACAAAGATCCGCCTGCCTCTGCCTCCCAAGTGCTAGGATTAAAGGCGCATGCCACCACGCCCAGCCCTAGGATTTCCTTCTATTTTAAAGGCTGAGATGTGTGTATACTGGACCATAGCTTGGCTTTCCATTCATCTGTCGATGGACATTTAGGTTGATTTCATATCTTATCTGTTATGAATAATACTGCAATAAACAACACCTCTACAGGATCCCAATTTCATTTGTCATCAGATATATATCTCCCAGATGTGGTATTGCTGGATCATGAGTATTATTATTATTATTATTATTATTATTATTATTATTTTGTGGGGAAATCTCTTACTATTTTCCATAGTGGCTGTACTAATTTACATTCCTACCAACAGGGAACAATGTACAAACTTCTATACTTTGCTTAATATTTGATACTGTGTAGGTTTTCCTGCCTGCACTTGAAGTGGTGTCTTTATTCTTTTGGCAATGGCACTACAGATAGATGCACCACATTTCTTGAGGTTTGGCTAACATCTGAATATATATTCTCAGTTATTGTTACAGAGGTTTCTGGAACAGTCATTCTGAGCCTGAAGTATTTGATTCTAGATCTTCAGGTTAATAAGTAAGTTTAGATAACAATCACTGACTCGGCCTGGAGTTGATGACCTGAGTCCCCCTAGTTTCTTTGCAGCTAGCTGTGATCAAGATCTGCAGTGTTGCTGAGCCTATCCATTGGACTTAAAACACTTCTCCCACAAGGTTATAGTGAAGATGAAGTTGAGATGAGACTATGGAAATCCTATAATGATCAAATAGCTGGTTTAACTGTCTCAAGGACTTGGGACACCATTTATGTGCATCTTGTAAGGCACTGCCTGCAATGTACAAAAGAAAGAAACTATAAATGTGGTAAATGATATATAACATAAAATTTGCCATCTTAACCACTTTTAAGTGAACATTTAGTGGCACTAACTACATCCACATTATCATGTAACTGTCATCAGATCTCCAGAATGTTTTCATCTTGTAAAACTGAAACTCTGTACTCATTAAACAACTCTTCCATTCTCCCTCCCCAGCCTTTGGTAACCATCACTCCACTCTGTCTCTATGGAGATTTTAAGTACCGCGTGCAAGTGGAATCATGTAGTATCTGTCTGTCTGTCACTGGCTTCTTCCACTTAATATAATGTTCTCAAGGCTCATCCATACTTTAGCATGGTTAGAGGTTTCCTTCCTTTTTAAGGTCAGGTAATATTCTGAGGGCAGTTAAAAATGTCTAGATAACATAAAACTCTCAGCACATGTGAAAGGTCATGGGAAGTGACAAAGTAGCCTGTCATATAATGCATCAAGTGAGAAACAGCATTCCTTGCGCTGGACCCTCCCTCAGTCCTCAGCATCCTGAAGGACTGCATCCGGGTCAGATTACATAGTGGTGTTAATCAGAGCCTGTGGTCTGGGACAGTGATTCCCACACAAATCACACAGAACAGTGATGAACAACTTCAACTTGCTGCTGAGTCTCCGGAAGTGACAGACCGCAGAGCTGGGAAGTCATGGGGACAGTGGTTAAGGGAAGGCAGGGGAACAGAGATGGTCAGAAGTCTCCTGGACAGGCTGGGCTTTGTGATGGGGACCTTTCTGTACCGGTGATAAAGATAGGCTCCAAGCAAGAATGGAGAGAAGAGTTAAGATAATTAAAGCAAGCTAATAATTCCTGACTTTGATGCCTTCTTCTAATAAGTCCTGGTGACCTGCAGGCAGAGAAGCTAGTGCTGAAGGAGGTTTTACATGGGGACTTTGGGCAGCAGGCTGAGTGGGGTGGTAGGCATTAATCAAGGTTCAAAAGGAGGACAAACTACGATTACTTCCCTCAAGATTGTCATATGCTAATCACGTGTACCTTGATGCCATATTTTCTTGCAACTTTGCCCTTAACTTATTAGATAACTCCTCATTGTTAATTATGAAGCAAAGAGCGCAGTCTTTACAAAAATGAAGCAGGTGAAAAATGGACATAATTACAAACCTTTGCCTTGTGTCTCTCACAGCATAAAACAAAGGGTCACCTGTGGAGGTTCCTGGAACTGGAGGTTTCATGCCAAGGATGAAAACAGACCATCAACTTCCAGAAGATTTATCTGGTAAAGCTTTGCCTCCTGAGTGACAGCAACTACTGCAAGAGATACGGTCAAGTGGGGAGTGAGGACAGAGCCAGAACAGAGCTGGGAGGAGAGGGAAGCCACGGATAGAAAGTGACTGTGTTTAACTGATCAGAGGTAAATATACAGATACAAATAATTGCATAAATCAATAAAAACAGATATCTAAAAACTGCTGAAGGATTAATACATACAAAGCAATTCATAAGACATAAATTCTTTTTTTTTTTTTTTTTTTTTTTTTTTTTTTTTTTTTTTTTTGATCTTTTGCGACCGGGTCTCCCTGTCGCTCTGGCTGTCCTGGAACTCACTCTGTAGACCAGGCTAGCCTTGAACTCACAGAGATCTGCCTGCCTCTGCCTCCCAAGTCCTAGGATTAAAGGCGTGCGCCACTACGCCCAACTAAGACATAAATTCTTAATAGCTGATAAATATACAAAAAAAGAGTTCAGTTTTACTAGATCCCAGAAATTCCAGCAAAACAAAATGAAATCAAACAACCAAAAAACCCAAACCACACCAACGTGCTATTAGATCTCCCAAATGATAAAAGTGAGAAGTTTGGTGATACCAAACATCATCAAGAATGCAGGATAGGGGCTAGGGAGATAGCCTAGTGAGTAAGCTGTTTGCTGTACAAGGATGGGGATCTGCTTGAACCCCAGAACCCAAGTAAGAATCCTAGCAGCCTAAATGGGGCATCTATATTACCCCCTCCACAACTTACCAAGGGTTATGAAGAAGGGCATGGAAAGAACGCAGAACCCAGAGGATGGGAGGAGTGCTGTGAAAGTGTGTATGCACCGGACACGGCGCTTGCAGTCTTCGTAATCATGAACTCACTGCAGCTATGGCTGTCTGCACAAGACCTGAACAAGACTGAACCCAGCAACATTCCGTTATGGACGGGGAAGGGACCCATAGGGTGCACCCCAGCAGAAGAGCCACTGGCATTGGGTCACTGCTGGTGGAGGGGGAGCCATTTCTCTTCAGTGGTGTTGCCCGTGTTTCAGTCAATAGCCCCCAGCTCATGCTCATGCAAGCAACCTGACTCAACTCATTGGGTCATTAATAAAAAGACTTGCAAGTTAGAGAGGGACTTTCTGGGAATAAGGAAGGGTTCAGAGGGAGCAGGAGGGAGTATTAGAGGATAATGCATGAGGATATGCTAAGTATTCATTATATAAATGTAAGAAATTGTCCAAGAGGGGCTGGAGAGATGGCCTAGTGGTTAAGAGCGCCGACCGCTCTTGCAGAGGACCTGGGTTCGATCCCCAGCACCCACATGGCGGCGGAGAACCGTCTGAAACTCCAATTCCAGGAGAACTCCAGTTCCGGGGGAATCCAACACCCTCTTCTGACCTCCGCGGCATTGCACGACACTGGTGCACAAACTTGCATGCAGACAGTACATTCATACACATACAGAAATAAATAAAATTAATAAAAAAAATTAAAAAAAAAAAGAAATTGTCCAAGAATAAAAACAAAATCTCTAGCAGCAGGAGCACACGCCTGTAGTGCTAGTCCTGGGAGGTGGAGACAGGAAGCTCCCTGAGACTTGCCTGCCAGCCAGTCTAAGCTAATTAGTGAGCTAGAACCAAATATGTTTAGTGAGAGACTGCCTCAGAAAAATAAGATGGAGGGGGCTGGAGATATTGCTCAGTGGTTAAGAGTACTTGCTTGGGGTCTGGAGAGATTGCCTAGCCGTTAAGAGTGCCGACTGCTCTTGCAGAGGACCCGGGTTCGATTCCTAACACCCACATGGAGGCTGAGAACCATCTTTAACTCCAGTTCCAGGGGAATCTGACACCCTCTTCTGACCTCCGAGGCATTGCATGATGCGGGCGTACAATCCTACACGCAGACGGTATATTCATACACATACAAAAATAAATAAAATTTAAAAAAATAAAAAAAGAGTACTTGCTCTTCTTGCAGAGGACTTTGGTTTGAATCCTAGCACACACATGGTGGGTAACAATCATCTGTAATTCCAGTTCCAGGGGATCTGACTCCCTCTTCTGGCCTCTGTGGGAACTGCACTCACAGGCACACTTACATCCAGGCAATACGTACACATAAAATAAAAATAATGAATAAAGTATTAAAAAAATAAGGCCGAAAGCTTTGGGAAGTGATGTGGAAGACATTTGACCTATACACACATGCACCTATACACACATGCACCTATACACACATGACCTATACACACATGGACCTATACACACAAGTGCACACACACAGAGAATGTGGGATAATGGGAATTTTCTTATGATATTGGTGGTTCAACCAATGTGGCAATCAATGTCTAGTAACATTTAGTCTATGTGACTGTGACTCAAAGTGCTATGTCTATATGTGGTTTGTAAGGGTCTCCTTAGTATGCAAGTTTCAGAATTTTATAAAGAGCAGAAAACCATTTCTATAAAAATAAAACACAAGCAGTGCTTGCAGGCAGCTTCCGCATGGTACTCGGGGTCCCTTGGTTCAAGCCTGCTTTTGAGTATATGAACTGGCCTCTGAGGGGCTGTGAGCTTCCCCAGTTGTGCCACTCCAAACCCCCTAGCTTGGGAACATCTGAAGCCCCTCCCACTCCACCTAGGCTAGACTCCTCTGCTACTGGACCCAGATCTGGACATTTCCAGCCCTCCTGGGAGTGCCTGGATTTTGCCTCCACGTGGTTGGGGAGGGGTCCCATTGGTTCCAGCCTGTCTGGAAGAGATGGAAGCAACTTAAGTGTCCCTCAGCAGTAAAGAAAGAGGACATCATGAAATACACAGGTAAGTAGATGGAACTAGAAGCTGTTATGCTAAGTGAAGTAACAGAGACTCAGAAAAAAAAGATGTTGTTGTCCTCATTTGTGGATCCTAGCACCAAATTATTATATGTAAGTATATATCTTGATGTAACTGCAGGAACCAGGTAAATGAAAAGGAACCAAGAAGGTAAAGGGAAAGAAGGAACCTGATGCAGAAGACTAGAGGGTGACAGGTGTTACTAAGGGAGCAGCGGATAAAGTCGGGGTTCTAAATGGGAGGAGAGAGGAAATGTGGGGATAAAGGGAAAGGAGCCCAAGAGAAGCAGGGCCACAGGAGACTGGAATTATGGAGGGATGAAGGGGAAAATGGGGACAGTTTGAATGGAAAAACCATGGGGGGGGCAGAGAGGAAAGGGGAGAGAGGAGAGACAAATAATGCTAGTTAGGGTAGGAAACCCGAGGGAATCATATTAGCTAACGATCTATTGACAAATTACACATACAATATCTCTACATGAGTCCATGTGCAAAGCTAAAGGCTACATTACAAGAAATAGAGCCAGACGGGAGAAACCTTCCTGTGAGACATTGGCCAGGGTAGTTCAAGAGACTCCGAAAATTACACAGGCTATCGCCACAGTCCTTGATTGCCTGCCAGAACCTGAAGGTAAGACCCTATTGCTGAAGACAGGACATACTTCAGACACTGGATTTGGAGCAATGGATCTGGAACTGACCTGGAAGCCACCACCCCTGAAGGCTAGCTTTCATAGCTTTGGAGAGCACTGTGCAAGCCACTAAGGGAGAATGTCAATCAGTGGTCCAACACTAGCTTTAAGACCAAAATATCCACGTCAATGATCAGCACAGCATAGGTCATAGGTGCCGTAGTAGCACTTTTATCTTGGGGGCAATCAATGGTTAACTAATTGGGCTTAAAGCCCACTCAGTGGGAGGAACCTCATGTGTGATACTGTAAACATAGCCAGATGCACACAACTGGAGAGGTTGTAGATCTTAGAGAAATCCTCATGGCTGACACATCCTTAGGCCAAGGTAACATCTTACTAATTGCAAAATAGGTTTCTTTGTATTTACAGACAAATATCCCAGACACCACTCAAAGAAGAAGCTTCTTTTGCACCAGATGAAGAATAGTGCAGAGGCCCACAACTTGACACAGACAGACATGGTCTGCGAATTGCTCATGCCTAAGTGACACATCTACAATGCAACCTAAGGCCCATGCAACATAGAACAAGGAGCCAAGAAGGCATTAATTACCTCTTAATTCTCATTAAGGAAGCTCCCCCATGCAACAGGAGTCCAGGAACTCTGAAGGGCATGAGTGGCCAAACTCTGATGATTATGAGTCTACAGAGTGTGGTTCCACGGACAGGCTGCCCATATTCAGCTTTACCCATCCAGGGGTCAGGGAAAATTGCAGAAGAGGGGGTGGAAAGATTGTAAGAGACACAGAGGTCGTATAAGACCATATGGAAATAGAATCCTACAAGTGCCTGGGACCCTGTTCTATGAACCTTTGATGTTCTGGCAATGTTCTATGAACCATTGGTGTCATCATGCACAAGATTCATGCAAGCTCAACCAGACAAAAGCCCAGCATGGAACTGCAGAAATGGATAGCACCCCCAATCTTAGTTGAAAAAAATATTAGGAAAATATCACTACAGTTGGGTGAGGAAGAACTGGCCTTCTTTAAGAGAGGGACTCCAAATACGCTGCTTAGAGCTCAGAGGGTGAACTGGCACTGAGGAAAGGCCAGGAAGGTTAATTTGGCATAATAGGCCCTAATACGAATGATAGAATGTATGAACTTGGGGGGGGGCTGTGGGAGGGTGCCAATGGAGAACAGATATAAAAGCGATTAAAACTGATTGAAAAATTATGTATGAAATACACAAATACATTCAATAAAAAATTAAAAAACCCAATACCATATATGCTTATAGAAGTGTCAAATAAGGCTCGGTTTACAGGTGAGCAGGAGTAGACTATAGGACTTCTTCAGGAGAATGAGAGGAAATGGGATGGGCTGGATCTGGTAACTTCACCCATTCCTCAAATGTTTTCTTTTCATTTCTTTTATTCTTTTTCTCCCCTCCCTCCCTCCTCCCTCCCTCCTTCTCCTCTGCCTCCCTAAGTCCTTCAGCCCTGCTTCAGGTCATGCTTTGGCCTTCGGATAGGACAATGGTTAACCAGGCACTGAGGAGAGAAACCCCCTAGAAGACAGCTCACTTTAAAGGTATGTAGGAATGATCCTTACACAGGGGTGCTGCTCCCCCACATCTATGAACATAGAGTTCCATCTGCATCCTTGCTGTGAGCAGTTTGGAGGCAAAATAAAGTCTGAAAATATTACCTACCTATGTCTGTACACTCTCACCCAGAGCAGAGTGGATGAAGAGGTGGCTTTGCTAGAAAGGCCTCAAATCCGTCCTCTTTATTTTATTTTATTTTATTTTATTTTATTTTATTTTATTTTATTTTTTATTTTATGTGTATGAATGTACTGTCTGCATGTAGGTTTGTGCACCCGTGTCATGTGATGCCACGGAGGTCAGAAGAGGGNTTGCATGATGCGGGCGTACAATCCTACACGCAGACGGTATATTCATACCACATACCAAAAAAATAAATAAAATTTAAAAAATTAAAAAAAGAGAGTATCTTGCTCTTCTTGCAGAGGACTTTGGTTTGAATCAGCACATCAACATGGTGGGTAACAATCATCTGTAATTCCAGTTCCAGGGATCTGACTCCCTCTTCTGCCTCTGTGGGAACTGCATGAATATAGTTCGTTTACATGCACGCAGGCAAAACAATTATACACATAAAATAAAAAATAATGAATAAAGTATTAAAAAAATACTGGCGAAAGCTTTGGGGATAGTGATGTGGAAGCGCATGTTGACCTATTACACACATGCACCTTACACACATGCACCTATACACACATGACCTATACACACATGGACCTATACACACAAGTGCACACACACAGAGAATGTGGGATAATGGGAATTTTCTTATGATATTGGTGGTTCAACCAATGTGGCAATCAATGTCTAGTAACATTTAGTCTATGTGACTGTGACTCAAAGTGCTATGTCTATATGTGGTTTGTAAGGGTCTCCTTAGTATGCAAGTTTCAGAATTTTATAAAGAGCAGAAAAACCAAAACCATTTCTATAAAAATAAAACACAAGCAGTGCTTGCAGGCAGCTTCCGCATGGTACTCGGGGTCCCTTGGTTCAAGCCTGCTTTTGAGTATATGAACTGGCCTCTGAGGGGCTGTGAGCTTCCCCAGTTGTGTTCCCAACCCCCTAGCTTGGGAACATCTGAATGCCCTCCCACTTCCAACCTAGCTAGACTCCTCTGTACTGGACCCAGGCTGGAATTTCCAGCCCCTCCTGGGAGTGCCTGGATTTTGCCTCCACGTGGTTGGGGAGGGGTCCCATTGGTTCCAGCCTGTCTGGAAGAGATGGGGAGCAAACTTAAGTGTCCCTCAGCCAGTAAAGAAAGAGGGAATCAGAAATTTACAGGTAAATGATGGAACTATAAGCTGTTATGCTAAGGGAAGTAACAGAGACTCAGAAAAAAAAATAAAAACGCGGTTTGTTTGTCCTCATTTTGTGGGATTCTCGCACCAAAATCCTTAGATGTGAGTGTGTATTTTGATGTAACTGCAGGAACCAGGTTAATGAAAAGCAACGAGGAAGGGAAAGGGAAAGAAGGACACCTGATGCAGAAAAAGGATAGAGGGTTACAGGTGTTACTAAGGGAGCAGCGGATAAAGTCGGGGTTCTAAATGGGAGGAGAGAAGGAAATTGGGGGATAAAGGGAAAGGAGCCCAAGAGCACGCCCGGGCCACAGCGCGACTGGACTTATGGTGGGAGAAGTGGGGAAAATGGGGACAGTTTGAATGGAAAAACCATGGGGGGGGCAGAGAGGAAGGGGCGAGAGGAGAGACAAATAATGCTAGTTAGGGTAGGAAACCCGAGGGACTCATTAGTCTAACAATCTAATTTGACAAAATTACACATACAATATCTCTACATGAGTCCATGTGCAAAGCTAAAGGCTACATAACAAAAATAGACGCCAGCCGGGAGGAAAACCTTCTGTGAGACATTGGCCGGTAGTTCAAGAGACTCCGAAAATTACACAGGCTATCGGCACAGCCCCTGATTGCCTGCCAGAACTTGAAGATTAGACCCTATTGTGAAGACAGGACCTACTTCAACACTGTGATTTGGAACAAATGGATCTGGAACTGACCTGAAAGCACACCCCTGAAGGCTAGTTTCATAGCTTTGGAGCGCACTGTGCAAGCCCTAAGGGAGAACATCAATCAAAGTTCCAACACCAGCTTTAAGAAAAAATATCCCCAAGTCCATGCTCAGCACAGCATGGTCATAGGTTGCCGTGAGGCACTTTTATCTTGGGGGGGCAGGGCAATCAATGGCTAACTAATTGGCTTAAAGCCCACTCAATGAAACTCATCTGTGATACTGTAAACATAAGGCAGATGCAACAACTGGGAGAGGTTTGGTGTAGATTTAGAGAAATCCTCAGCGGCTGGACACATCCTTCAGGCCAAGGTAACCATCTTTATAATTGCCAACCTAGGTTTCTTGTATTTATAGACAACTATCCCAGACACCACTCAACGAAGAAGCTTCTTTTGCACCCGATGAAGACTATGCCAGGGCCCACAAACTTGACACAGAACAGCAATTGTTGCGAATTGTCATGCCTAAGTGCACACATCTCACAATTGCAACTTAAGGCCCATGTAACATAGCACAAGGAGCCAAGAAGGCATTTAATTACCTCTTAATTCTCATTAAGGAAGGTCCTCCCATGCAACAGGAGTCCAGGAACTCTGAAGGGCATGAGTGGCCAAAACTCTGATGATTCGATCTAAGAGTGTGTGGTTCACGGACGGTGCCCCCATATTCAGCCTTTACCATCCGGGTCAGGAAAAATTGCAGAAGAGGGGGTGTGAAGATCGTAAGAGGACACAGAGGTTGTTATAACGACCTCTGGAACTAAGAAATCCTAAAGTGCCCTGGGACCCTGTGCTATGAACTTTTTGAGTTCTGGCAATGGTTCTATGAACATTGTGTCATCATGCACATAGATTCACGCACAGCTCAAACAAGGACAAAAGCCAGCATGGAACTGCAGAAATGGATAGCACCCCCAATCTTAGTTGAAAAAAATATTAGGAAAATATCACTACAGTTGGGTGAGGAAGAACTGCCTTCTTTAAGACAGGGACTACAAATACGCTGCTTAAGAGGTCAGAGGGTGAACTGGCACTGAGGAAAGGCCAGGAAGGTTAATTTGGCATAATAGGCCCTAATACGAATGATAGAATGTATGAACTGGGGGGGGGGGCTGTGGGAGGGTTGCCAATGGAGAAACCAGATATAAAAGCGATTTAAAAACTGATTGAAAAAATGATTATGAAATACACAAATACATTCAATAATAAAATTAAAAACACCCACCTAAATATATGCTTATAGAAGTGGATCCAAATAGGGTCTCGGGTTATAGGTGAGCAGGCAGTAGAATAGAGGGACCTTCTGCAGGAGAATGAGAGAAATGGAGGGATGGATATGGTAACTGCACCCACTCCTCAAATGTTTTACTTTAGTTGTCTGTCGATTGAGTGTTTTCCCCGCCGAACTCAGCCAACCTCCCTCCTCCCTCCCTCCCTCACTCCCTCCCTGCCTTGCCTGCTGCAAGGGACCAGGCTGGCATCAAACTCCCCGAGATTGACTGTTTCTGCTCCCAAAGTGCATGTGCAAATCCCCAGCTTTTCTGTCTAAGGAAATTATTAAGTAATGTGGGGGCTGGGAGAGCTGCTCCGTGGTTTTAAGAGCACCCGAACTGCTCTGCAGAGGACCCTCGGTTCGATCCCCAGCACCACATTGGCGGCTGAGAACCATCTTTAACTCCAGTACCAGGGGAGAATTGACCACCCTTTCTGACCTCTGCGTCATTGCACGACACGGGTGCACCAAACCGACATGCAGACCGGACGTCATGACCACAGAAATAATAAATTAAAAAAAGAAAATATGCTCAATTGTACTTCTCTGTGATGAATGTTTGAGTCTTTGTCGTTATTTTCTGTGCGTTTCACGTTTGCAATATTTCATTAGTATATTCTTTTTAATAAGAAGGAGCAGGGAGATCTTTCGGTCAGTGAAGTGATTGCTGGGCTAGCAGGAGGTCCTGAGTTTTATCCCTGGAGCTCATATAAAAGCTGGGCGTGGTGTCACCTGACTGGTCTGTCATTCCGGGGGGGGGGGGGGGAGGACTGGCGGATGCCTAGAGCTTGCTGGCCAGCCAGCCCAGTCTAATCAACAAGCTTCAGGTCCATAAGGGCCCTTGTCTCAAAAAATCAAGGTGGGCGGCTCCTGAGGGATGACACCTAAGACTGACATCTTGCTTCCACATGAGCGCACATCTACATACACACACCTCTGCATTCAGGCCATCCCTCACTCTCACAAGTGCACCCGCAAGAAACCTCCCCGCCCCATAAAGGTGATAAACTCCTCCTTAACCCGGAGGAAACGGTGTTTTTGTCTTCCTCTGAGGCTCCGCCCTTAGTCCCTGCTCCTTCCTCACATCTGTGATGGAAGATGCTTGAAGAGTGAGCTTCCGGATGTGGCCACTCACCACACAGAGCTGCAGCCAGTGCCATGCGCCCTCAGCACTCCTGGGAGATGTCTCTGCTAGCACGACCGCAGGAGACAGTCACTGCTTCCAGGGTGCTTGACTCTCCCTTGCTGGGGACATCTTCAGGTGAGCCAGCACTGTCTCCTGTGTAACCAGGACAGCATGGCTTTGCCTAGACCTGACAGTGTAGATATGCACTGACCCAGATCTTGGATGGACCGTGTTCTCTCTTCTCACACCCTCTTCATTGCGTTCTCTCTTCTAACACCCTCTTCATCCTTCTTTAATACTCTGAAATACATTGGTGTGGCTTCCTTGTCCTACTGTGTTGCAATTTCTAACAAATTGAAACATTCCATCCTGGAGGGAAGCTGATAACTCAGGAAATAAACAACTTAAAAGTCTCAGGAAGTCTCCCCCCACTTACCAGATTCATCAAGCCCCTTTCCCCCCAAAGTTATAGAAGCAGTAAGGACTACTGAGGACAGGAGCTGGTCTGACCTGTCCAGCTGCCTCCAAGTTGTGCATGGAGATCCATGGTTCTTTCTGGGAGTCCTGGCCCATGCTGAGATGCACTTTTGGTGACTCGATGCCTTTGAGCCATCCATGCTCCTGTAAGCAACCTCGGTAAATTCTGCTGGTTCACCAAATTGGTGGTATCGTTTCTTTGGTATGTTGTAAATTCTCTGTTTGAGGTGAGTAGAAGTTTGTTTATGTCTCCCTAAGAACAGTGTCATACAACACATCCAAAGATATACTGCAGGTGTGATCGGATCACACCAGGGTACAGAGAACCTTGAATCCACATGCATTGGACATTGTACCTTAGTAAGCTTGCCTTAGCTCCTTAAATGGTCATATTCATATTATTGTCTCACGCTAGGTTTGTGATCAGGGAACACCTAGCTGCCTCTATTGTGCCACAAAATACCTTTCACATACATAGCTGCCAAAGGGATATTCCCTGTGCACCCATTCTGCATTCAGTGAAGTCCATTTCAGAGATTGCTGTTGGCTTGAACATATCTACTTGTTAAATTTTTATCTTCTTGGTTTTAACCACACACACGGACTGCCGAGATCATTCTGAATTTTCATTACGTCGTCTCTGGCATGTGTTCTCCCTACCAGGTTGGTGTCATCTGAATAATTGATTGATGGATATTTTCAAAAGGATGGGGCCAATTCTGTATTCAGAATTCTGTATTCAGATAGCAGAAACTTTTCTTTCTACTTTCCATTGACACAGTCATGAATCTTCAGTCTTTGGTTGTTACAGCTGTTCAACTGGCTATAAATTTGCTGTGGAAGTGCAAGAGCTATAGTTGTTGATACTGGATACTATCAAGGCATCAAGTGTCTCCAGATGAACCCAAAAGTTGAATGAAGTTCAAGGGAAAAAATTTCAGCTTTCGCTAATGAGACTGAATTTTTTCTGGGGGAGCACGGGACCATAGTGAATGAGGAAAAGAACAAAGACTTGGGAGAAAGGATTTTTTAAGAAATCAGAGCCCATGACTTCTTATAAGTGTGTAATGATTAGGACTGTTTGGCATTGGCACTGACAAAGAAAAAGATCAAAGGAACAGAAAGGAGATTCCAGAAACAATACAATAACACAGTGCATAGGTAGGAATTTGCTGTGGTCCAGAGTGCACAGCACATCTGTTGTGGTTACATATACAATGACAAAGTAATACCAGGCTATGGGGCACTCTGGAATGGACAACAATGCTCTCTCTCTCTCTCTCTCTCTCTCTCTCTCTCTCTCTCTCAGACCCTTACTAAAAATGATCCTAGGATGTTTAAAGATTGGAAGATGAAAAAGAAAGTGTCCACACATTGGAGGTAAATGTGACTGTCTTCATGACCTTGGAAGTAGGAGATGTTTCTTAAACAACATGCCAAAAGCCGGAGCCAACATGAGAAATTTGATTCATTTGACACTATTAAAATTAAAAATATTCATCTATCAAAATACAAGTGAAAGGTCAAACTTACATACTTGGAAAATATGTTTTTTACAGCTATTAAAGATAAATAACTAGTATTCAGAAGGTGATAAAGTCCTTTCATAAATGAACATGAAAAGGACACATAATTATTGAGGAAAAGAAGTAAAGACTATTACCAGATACTTTCACAAAAAGGAAGCCAAAATACAGAAGAATGCATTCATCCCATCGATGATGGCTGGATTCTGTGTGAACAGGCAAGTGCAGACTGGATCCACAGTGAGCTTGTTTCTGAGGCCTCAGATAGACAGCACTTCCAAGCCTGAGGACGGCAAACGTGAGAAAGAACATAGAGCAAGGGGAAGCACTGTCAGTGGATGGATGGTTCCATGGAGCTCCCGTAGAAAGAATGTTCAGAAGCAGCTGGTAAAGCTGACAGTGTAATTGCATGTGCAGGTGTGAACTGTAGAGAAATTCTGACATGCACCAGGAGGCATTTTCATGAGTGTGAGCTATAACATTGTTTATGACAACGAATAATCAATGAACAGTATGGAAGAGACTGAACCATCAACCTGGTCATCGGCAGGAGAGTAAATGAATCAACTGTGAAACATTTCTTCCATGCCGATGCTTCTGATGATGGAAGTGATTGGACTAAATTCCCATGAGTAACACGGGGACATCTTTGTGTGAAGATAACAAACGGCAGAAAGATGAGCAGAGCGAGATGCCATTTACCTACGAAAAAGGGGAACAGTGCCCTTTACGGAGGAGGAGAAACCACAGCCTATAGGTCAGCTCCAACACCACAAATGCCTAGTTTTGTAAATTTGGGTTTTAAAAACTATAGCCACACTCGTTCGATAGTGTATTATCTATAGCTGCATTTGTACTAAAGAGGCAGGGCTAACGGAGCTGAACAGAGATAGTGTGGCCTTTAAAGCCCAAGATATTTACTACAGAAAATGTTTCAACATTAGTAGGCTTCCACATGACCTTTACAAAAGGTCTTCAGTGTTAGTTGTTCCTTCCCATAGTCCCTTCTCTACCTTGCCCTCCCACTGCCTGCCCAATTTAACCCTTCCTGTTCCCTTATTCCTCTTTACACCTTTATACCAACTACTACAGTCTATCTTCCCTCCCTTGAAAGCACCCCCTCCATTATCAGAACCAAGAACCTATAGCTAGCCAAGTCATGGGCCCTAGAAGAGGATGTACTACATTATTCTGCTAAACAGGCAAAACGACTTATTGTTACACTTACAGATTAGTGCATCTCTCAACCCTCATCAGAGAAGCTTCTTTTGGCAGTAGATGATGATTAATACAGAGACTCACAGCTGGCCAAGCTAGAGAATGCTCAGCCCTAAATTGGACACCTATATTACATCCTCCTCCTCAAGGCTCAGGGATCACTGTAGAAGAGGGGGCAGAAACATTATAATAGCCAGAGATAATGGAGAACTACCAGTGAAACAGTGCTTTCCGGACACAACTGAGCAGTTGTGAACATGAAATCACGGTGGTTGCAACAGCATGCCCAAGGACTGAGTAAGCTCAAGGCAGACAAAAATCTCAGCATGGGGAGGGGAGGTGAGTATGTTGTCTCACTGAGGCTAAAGGCAGTTGACAGGGACAGTTGGTCTTCTTTAAGGGTGTGGACTTGCTGGGTCTACCACACACCCAAGAGTATATGGGCAGCAAAAACTGGACTTGGTGGGCTGAAATAAAAGGGACAAAAAGTTGGGTGAGTAGGGAAGGGGGAGAATGAATATGATCAAAATACATTGTCTAAAATTCTTAAAGAACTGAAAAAAATGAGGCAAGAAAAAATGTTTGTGGCCCCTGGGATAGACATGTATTGCTGGGTGAATGGTTGGTTTTAATGGCCACTTGCCACAAAGTAGCATCGCCTGAGTCAGGAGCTTCATTTGAAGAATTGTCTTAATTGTCTTGACATACGAAGACCCACCCTGAGTGTGGACCGCACCTTCTAGCACCTTCTGGCAGCAGCACATGTCAAAATGGGTGTTAGAAGGAAGACTGTTTGCCTTTTGCTTGTTTGGCCTTCCCTCTCTCTGCTGAGTTGGTTTATTGGGTTGCTGCCCCTACTGCTGACCCCATTGCTGATGTGGGACCTAGTGTCCAGGCTTCCATCACTGACTGAGGACCAGCAGCTCTTCAGGAACCCAGCAGATTTTTGACAAACCTATGTCCTTTGCAAGAGCACCCAGTTCCCTTAACCACTGAAGCATCTCTCCAACCCACAGTATAGATTTTTGAACAGTCACTTTATTGAGGGCATCTATTGATCTTGGCAGTTGGAGCCAATAGGCCCAGGGGTTTGGATCAGGTCAGAGACACACTGTATAAATATATGCCTTCTTGGTTCATGCTTTTCAATCCTGACAGTGAACAAGGAACAACTAGGTGGGATCTTGAAGGTTTCTACAAATAGATATTGTCTCTCAGAATACACATTTGATCCCCTAGGTAAGAGGCTGATCATTACTCTTTAAAAAATGTGTGTGTGTGTGTGTGTGTGTGTGTGTGTATGTGTGTGTGTGTCTGTGAGTTTATGTGAATCACATGTGTGCAGGTGCCTGCAGAAGCCAGAAGAAGGCAGCATATCCCTAGAACATGGAGTTAGTTCCCAGCACCCACTGATGTCCTGGGTGCTGGGAAATGAACCCAGGTCTTCTGCAAAGCAGTACATGCTCTTAACCACTAAGCCATCAACCTAGCCCCTGAGCACTCTCCTCCCAAAGCCCCCAGCACTACTCTTATTTAGGGCTTCTGTCTGGTTTGTATTTGGTGCCTGGGATGGAGGTAGCTGAGCTGAAAGGAGCAGAGCCCCAGGTCATTAAATGAGAACCCTCGGCTGTCAAATCTACCTCGTCCTGCTGTGCAGCCTTTTGGAGAACCATCTTCTACTGTTTGGTTTTTAGCAGTATATTTACTTTAAGTCCCACCTATTTTCTTCTGGAGAGATATTCCAAAGAAATTATATCAACTTCACTGTGGTGGCCATGAGGAGGCTCGGAGCGTCAACGTTTTGCCAGGTGGGGCGGGATTGGGCAGGGTTAATTGGAGGCACCTGGTCATCACCTGCTAGCGTGAGTGCTACAATGTGGAATATGCTGATTACGTGGAATAGTCAGAGTCAGAGAACTGGATATACATGTGGAAATATGGAAAGCTCCTAACAGCCAAGAGCTGACTGAAGTAGATGTATAGCACAGTTACATTTATAGACGTGAAAACACAGGCACACAAAGCCACAGCAGTCATTTTTCAGGAATGCACTCTGCTGAAAGGATGGGCATTAGATGCATTTAAATCTGGTTTGTGTGGGGGTGAGAGAGACTGTGCCCCCACTCGTTCCCACAGTGACTCCACGGGAACTCACTTGGACTGTGTCCAAGTTCACTCTTAACACCCTCATTCCTGCTGGCTCCTGCCAATCTGACCTTCCGTGCACCAGCTTCCACTCACACATGCCCACTAGATTTGGCACCTCCTGCTTTTCTTTCTGAGGGTCTAACCATGCCCATGCTCTGAACTCTACTCAGCCACATAGTCTTGGCTTTGGCGTCTTCCTGTTGCTCTCTGGGTTTCTCACCAGGTTGCTCTCCTTCTGTCCATTACTCCTGGCTCCATTACTCCTGGCTCATTGCTGACAGCTTGGAGTGGTCTCGCTCTGCTACCCAGCCATACAGGTCAACTGATGTGTAGAAATGGACCTTCTTGAAATTGTGCTGGATCAGTGGTGGCCAAATAAAGTCAGGCTCACCACAATCTGCTGTCTCTCAGACCATGTGTCTGTCCTCTGCCCTGTCCTCCCCATATTTAGAGCTCTTGCTGTATAGGCCACAGATCCCTTCTGTCTTGCCTTTTTTTTTTTCTCAGTTGTGGCACAGTGACTCTGACTTATAGTTAGTAGCACTGCATAGCTTTTGCCTTTCGGTGAATACCTTGGTTGTACTAGTTATTCCTCCTCCTCCTCCTCCTCCTCCTCCTTCTTCTTTTTCTTCTTCTTCTTCTTCTTCTTCTTCTTCTTTTCTTCTTCCTCTTCCTCTTCTCCATCTCCTCCTCTTCCTCCTCCTCTTCTTCTCCTCCTCCTCCTCTTCCTCCCCCTCCTTCTCCTTCTCCTCCTCCTCCTTCTCTTCCTCCTCCTCCCTCTCCTTCTCCTCCTCCTTCTCCTTCTCCTCCTCCTCCATCTCCTCCTCCTCCTCCTTCTCCTCCTCCTCCTCCCTCTCCCTCTCCTTCTCCTTCTCCTTCTCCTCCTTTTCCCCATCCTCCTCCTCCTCTTCCTCCTCCTCCTTCTCTTCTTCTTCTTCTTCTTCTTCTTCTTCTTCTTCTTCTTCCTCTTCCTTTTCCTCTTTCCATCTCCTCCTCCTCCTCCTCTTCCTCTTCCTCCTCTTCCTTCTTTTTGAGACAGTCTCATGTAGCCTAGGCTGGCCTCAAAATTTTTATGTAGTTCAGGCTGGCTTCGAGCTCCTGGCTCCTCTGCTTCTACTTTGGGTATTGGGATTCCACTGTGGCTGCCACACTCAGCTTATGGAGTGCTGCGGATGGAACTCAGAGCCTTGTGCATACCGGACAGGTCCGCTGCTGAGTTAGGTCTGAAACGCTGTGTTGGTATATCTTAACACAAATTTCCTCTTGATTCAGAAGCAAAAGCCTAGAAAATTTAAAATGTATCAAGATGCTGAATTATTGGAGTTATTGGGAGTCTGATATCCTAGGGCACGTAAGCATAACTCTATCCATCAGAGTGAGACAGCTTTTAGGAAGTTGGCAGCATCTATTAAAGGTTCAGTGACTTGAGATGTCACCTGGAGGGACAATACCGATAGTGCGAAATAGATGCAAAACTCTGTCTTCAGCTGAGAATCAATTGCTCAGAACCCTGGTCTCTGTGGCTCTTGGCCAAGGGTGTTTTCAAGGTTTCTTGGACATGGCCCACAGGAGGGTTTCACAAACACATGTGTAGGAGATGGATGGGTAGGCCAGGTCTGTATGGTCTATAAACTCTGGGGCCCATGAATGCCTGCCCACATGTGTTCCTGGCACTGGTGAAGCCATCAGGCCCTGTGAGCCAACCAGCTTTATCGGAACTCCCTGCCACAGCATAGTAGCAGGGCATGGGGAGTGGGAAGGCCTTGCTCCAGTGCTTTATGACAATCTGCTGTCTGTTCTCTAGGGAGAGACTCGGGCTGCCAGAAAATAGTAGTAGCAGCAGAAGTCCATAATGAGGAAGAATTGGCTTCATGACGACAGCTACAGTCAATAGGCATGTGGAGGCTAATTAAACACCAGAGCTGAGGCCGGGCGACACTACCTCAGCTGTGGCGATTATACCATGGGCCCCAGTCACTTTGCTGAAGTGTAAATGAGCCTTGGCCCCGAGTAAGTGAGCTGAAACTACCTCATCATGATGTAGAGGCGGCCCGTGAGGCCAGGACTGCACTTTCAGCCCCCGAGAGGACTGAAAGGAATCTGCAAACCAGAGGGGTCTGGATTGGTTATGCATATGTTATAAATTTTCTAATATGTTGTGGCTTGTATAAAAATAGGTGGCAATATTGGAATTAAGATTAGTCTGGAACCTTTGGGTCATATGGTCATCATGGTATGGTAACCAACTGGCAGAAGGTGTTTGGGGGTAGAGTGGTAATAGTGGTGGAAGGAAATGCCAGGGACACACCCATGATCTGCTGTTTGTTGAGTTCCCAGTTGAACAGTGGGTCTTTGGTACCGCTGTATTTCTCAGCAGAAAGAGCTCAGGAAGATACACTGAGATGTGTTTTGATTGGTGGGAGATAGGAGTGGTTGGCAGCAAGAGTGCAAAAGTGTGACAATAAGGACGTTGCTGAGTGTGATGACTAAGTTCAGGCTGTCTGACTTCACAGAGGGAGTGTGTGTGTGTGTGTGTGTGTGTATACATGATATATATATATATATATATATATATATATATATATATATTTGGAGAAAGAGTTACACTATGTAGCCTAGGTAGCCCAAGATGGCCTCAAACTTTTCCTTTTGCCTTTCTCAACGATGGGAATCCATCGCTATGCCCAGGTCAATTTAATATCTTTAAAAATTGTTTTTAATGACTTATTGTTCTTGTGTGTGTGTGTGTGTGTTCATATGTCACATGAGTACAGTCCAACAGAGGCCAGAAGAAGGCATCGGATGGCCCTGGAACTGAAGTTATATACTTCAGTTGTGGGCCACCTGATGTTAGGTTCTGGGGTGCAGAATACAGGAATGGTAGGAGTGAAGGAGAAACTCTGCCAGACCTTAGACAGGACTGCATTTTATTCTAGGTGCAGGGGTTACAGCCACCCTCCTGCCCACATGCTGGAGAGGACTGCTATCTGTGTGGGGAGAATGAGGAAGCAAATGCAGATGTCGGGGGATCTAAGTGTCTCATTCTCTAGAGGCACTTGTTCAGAAAGGATAGGCTACCTTGAGCAGCAGCCAGTCTCCAGTAGTCCCTGAGGTAGATAATGGTCAGCAGTAGTTTCAGAGGTAGATAAGATTAGCAGCAGTTTCAGGGCACTTCCAGTTTTCTGCAGCCGGAGCAATCTATCACCTGACATGGGTGCTGGGACCTGAACTCGGGTCCTCTGGAAGAGCAGCAGGTCCCCATAACCACTGAGCCATTTTTCTTGCTCCTTATATCTTAAGTGTGTGAACTTTAGCAAATAGCTCAAATTCTCTAAGTTCCATTTTTCTCTGTTTTGAAATAATAAATTATCTAGCCTGTCCACAGGTTTAGCATTTAGTGGCTTGAATATAGAACTACTAAAATTTGCTATTTTAACCATCATCATTCTTATTCTTCCATTAACTATCTCAACAAAATAGATATTTGATTTTTTTTCTCTCTAAATCCAATTGACTCCTAAATGCATAAAACCTCAACATCAACAAGGACGATTATAGTGTGTAATAATTTGGTCGTAAGGAGGTCATGTGACTAAGTCTTCTAGGAAGGCAATTACTGGAGTTACAAAGAGCCAAGGACTGAGTCCGTGTGGCCAACGGGCTGTGGAACTGAAGCAGAGCCTTTGGTGCACAGCAGTCCCCAGTGCCGGGGACCTTTTCTGCCTTGCCACATTTCCTAATTTGCCAGGTAGTCTGGAGGGACCTTGAAAGAGAACCAGGTTTGGGGAATAGACAACGGAACCCTGGGTAGCAGTAGGGAAGTTCACAGGGAGGAATGAGTTGGTAATGGAAGAGTGGGCCAAGCTGAAGAGAAATCCAGAGTCCTGGATGTAATAAGGCTGTGCTTGAATCCATGTAAACCTGCCTCTTGGAAAGCAGAGGACAGCCTAGTAAGTACAAAAGAATATTTCCTGTGGGGTCCAAGAAAGTGTGGTGGGGGTTCCAGCAGTTGGTTGAGTAAGGAAGGATATCTACCTTCTGATTGGAGAGTAGTCATCTATAGCAGGGATGCAGGATGAACGATACCCAGACAAAAATGATCCAAAACACAAAGGGATGAAATGGAAGTGGTGTGTGTGTGTGTGTGTGTGTGTGTGTGTGTGTGTGTGTGTGTGTGTGTGTTTGTGGTGTGTTGTGGGCACAGGGAGTGTAGAGCCTGTCTCCAATTGCTGGAAGGACAGAGCTGTGTGCACACTGTGAAATCAATGAGGGGTATTCCCCCACCTGCATCTTTCCTGCAGTCTCAAGTGACTAAGAATAGGAAAAGGCTGGGCTCTTCAAGCTGGTAGGCTATTGGGTGTTCTCCATCCCATTGGCTTAGTGATAAGCTGCAGGATTTAGGGGATGTTGGGATTAAACTGGAATCCCAGCGGAACAGTTTCAATGAATTGTTATTCCATGGTCCATGTTCTGGTAAACTGTGGACCATGAAAGATGCAGCAACTGGTTGTTTCTAAATGTTATGGGGCTTGAGAGACAGCTCAGTGGTTAAGAGTGCCA
Source organism: Rhizomys pruinosus (assembly GCA_009823505.1). Lineage (NCBI taxonomy): Eukaryota > Metazoa > Chordata > Mammalia > Rodentia > Spalacidae > Rhizomys > Rhizomys pruinosus. The sequence continues at coordinate 2,086,904 of VZQC01007982.1, forward strand.
ACTGCTCTTGCAGGAGACCCGGGTTTGATTCCTAGCACCCACATGGAGGCTAAGAACAGTTGCCGGGCGTGGTGGCTCCGCCTTTAATCCTAGCACTTGGGAGGCAGAGGCAGGCGGATCTTTGTGAGTTCAAGGCCAGCCTGGTCTACAGAGTGAGTTCCAGTTCCAGGGGAATCCGACGCCCTCTTCTGACCTCCACGGCATTGCACGACACGGGTGCACAAACCTACATGCAGACAGTACACTCATACACATAAAAATAATAAAAAAGTTAAATGTTATGAGGCTACAAAGAATAGAAGTGTTATGGAGTCAGGGGAAAGGTTAAGGGGCATCTGTTTGCTGATTCTTTCTATGGATCCTACTGCCCACAGAGAGTGGAGGGGACAGGGACCCCATCTTCCTGGGTGGGAAAACAGGCCTTGAGGGGGTTTACATCTCTAAGGGGGAGAGGAAGAAGTTACAGCTGCAAGTTTGCTCAAGTGCATGTTGTAAGACAGAGGTCAGGGTCTAAGATGGGAAGGAGGCTGCCCACAGTTCAGTGAAGCTAAGGGGCACTTGAGTCACTCTGGGTCACTTGCTATCTGAGGTGACTACTTCAGGAGACACAGTATAGCACTCGGGGAGCAGATTTTCCCTCTCTACTTTCTGGAAACATTTCTACCCTGAGAGACACTGACAGGCTTCAGTTACTGAAAGCATCTCAGCAGAGGGGCTGGCTTCTTCACCCCTTACCCAGATCCTGGATGGGGACGTATGTGGAGCCTACCAGTGCCAACCTCAACCCCTGGCCTTCTTTGTGGCTACTTCTGAACCTTAAGCCCCAGCCCAGGCAGCAGTCTCCTCCTCCTCTTTGGCGTCTTGAGAGCTTTGGAATCAGCGTGATTTCCCGAGCATTTATTGCAGAGATAAGAGCTTGAGGCCCCTCCTGGGTGCTTGGCTGTTGGGGCTGATGGCTAGAGGAGGCAGTTTGTATGCTAATTCTGCTGATTGCCAGCTTCTTCAGGATTCTACTTCAGCCATGCTATTAGCTATGCTATCTGCCCCCTGGGACAGAGCCCCCTCCTCCCAGCCACTATCCATCTGCCCCTTGCCTTTCCCCTCCCCCTCTAGCTTCCAGCCTCTCTAGCCCCCCCAGCCAGCTTTCCCAGAGAAACCCATAAAATTTTATTCAACTCATTATATCCCAGGCAAAGCCTTATTTTTCATTCTGAGAATAATAGCCCAAATGTCCAGGTTCAAATGCGTTGTCTGCATCAAGGGGGCTGACATAGGGGAATCCTGACATGAGACATGGTGAAGTTGAGCTGGGCCAGCACACACTTCCATAGAGCATCCTTCTTTCTGTTGGGAAGAGGCACAGTGGAGCTTGTGGAACCAGGGCTCCTTCTCAGTTATTCCCCGTGAGAGCTGACAGGTTTGCTGACATTGGTAGGAGTGGACCTGGCCAAAGAAACCAAACTTCAAATCTAGGGGTAGTATAGGCTCAGGTGTCTCATTTTGTAAGAGTCCATTAGTTATGGCTGGTCTGCTTCATCCTAACTCAGGACTTATGACCTTGGTATGCATTATCATCCCTTGGGAGCTGGGAAAAAAACATACTGATGCTTGGGTTACAGTCCCTGAGATTTAAGTTTAATTGGTTTAACAGAGTGTGGCTTGAGCATTGGGACTTTTATAAAGTGAATAATACACAGTCAAGGCCTAAAACACTCCCCAAGCCAGTTTATAACAGACTGAGCCTTAGAGCTGAATGCTCATTTATCGGTAAAGGAGGTAAGCTGGTCCTCTGTCCGTGATGCCAATTTCTGTCTCTGGTAGAAGAGTCAGTGTGCATGCCTGAAGCGCTGGCAGTCCCAGGAAGGAGTGGCGCTTCCTGGGGGTTCTGAATTCAGGCTCCCTGTTCACACAGGACTTGGTTTATTTCTTAGTTCTTAGGTTTTTCAAGCTATGTGACAGGGAGTGGCTTAATTTTCATAAGCCTTAATTTCATCATTCTTAAAATGGGGGCAATAACTACCCCTAAAGAGTTGTGAGGAGTAAAGGAATTAATGTACACAAAGGAGCTAGTTGAGTGTGCTTATCATTATTGAAGTACTCATTAAAAGGTAGCTGTTATTACCATCATAATAAAACCTGGTGTCTTGGTGTTCAGAAGGGCTAGTGTACCACTCTCCCCTATGGCCAATAATGCTGCTGACTACTAATATACTTTCTATTTGCTGAGCACCATGCTAAAGCCTCTGCATATATTAACAGAGGCACCCAGAGGTTAAACAGCATGTCCAGGGGCAGTAGCTAATCAACAGTGTAGCCTGAGTTGAAAACAGCCAGGCTGACCCTCACTCCACATCACCAAGTGGACCAGAATAACTGGGTTGTGGTCACAGCCATCTCTTCTGGGTGCTGTTGGTCAAGGCCTTAAAGGAAGAATGTGTTCACAGGAATGTTTTCCTCCGTGGAGGATCTTGAGCAAGGAACATGGCTTTGTGACAGGGAGATCCTGCTGAGTCACTGATTTGGTTGCAGTCTTCATTAGCTACATCCTGGTGCTAAGGATGGCTCAGGGCACTTTGATCAGAACAGGCTGTTTCCCAAACTTGACACCATTGCTCTTGGCATGGATGCTTACAATGACACTACTTCATCTGTGCCAAGCCATCTTCAGGAGGGAAACTGACCTAGTACAATTCTGACAGTGATGTGTTTTGGAGACAAGGTCTCATTATACAGTCCAGGCTAGCCTTGAGCTCACTACATACAAATTCACAGACTCCCTGTTTCCTGCCTCAGCCTCCCCGAGTGCTGGAACTATAGGTATATGTGATAGTGATATTTTAAATGTTCAGTAATCAGTTGTGAAGGAGACCATTTTGACTGAAGCCCCCTATAATGGCTGAACACCTGAAGGGTTCATTTTAGGGAATCTTGAATGCTCACCAACTCTACAGGGCATGTAAGAGAGTTATGTTCACATTCCATCTTGTTTACACTGAAATAATTTAAAATATCTCATAAACAATATAATCTTCTTATAGGAGAATATTTAGCTTATAAATATTGTTCATAAATATTGTGACAGACATAAACCCACCAGGCTCTGCAGAAAACAGTGGACACATGAGGTTCCTGCAGGGAAGCTCTACACTGTCTACTCTCCCCGAACTGTCTGGAGTCTTTTTGCTGAATTTGGGCCAGTTCACGTTGCTGGGACATGTTTGGTTCCCCCAGAACCAGGGTATGATATCAGGAAGATTCTCCCCTCAGAGGCCTAACTCTGCCCTCTGATCCCTCTCCCTGCCTTTCAGTCGTTTACAGAAGGGGGTGATGGGAGAGGATGGTGGAAGCATCCTCGCCCCTCCTGAGCCGATGTGTGATGTGGGGGGCAGTGAGACCCAAAGATGTCCAGAGCATGTTCCTGACCATGCAAATTCTGGATTATTTGCTCTCAGTTTTCTTTCTTTAGAAATTCACCCGGAGTTCCCATCTCCAACAGTCTTCCCTCACATGACAGCAAACAGAAGGAGACCCCAGCCCTGCCTGGCACAGCATGACTGTGTGGCCAGACCCTGGCCTGATGCTCTTCCTGTACATGACGTCTGTCCTTGCGGTGGTCTCTCTATTGACGTTGTTGTTATTATCTTTGGAGCTTTTTATTCTCTGCCCTCTGAGACCTGAGGACCAAAGTCACCTAAGGCTCACCTGCAGAGGGCACAAAGGGAGAATCGGACATTTCTGTTGAGTCTATGACACACCTGGCACTGTCAGAAGTACACTTGTCTATCAGCCCCTCATTGTGAAAAGCTTTGGAAGTATGTATCTCTTATTTAATTTTTTTATTTGTTCATTTTTATTTTATGTGTATGAGTATATGGCCTGAGTATATGTGTGTTCTTGCGTCATGCAGTACCTGCAGAGGTCAGAAGAGGACATTGCATCGCCTTGAACTGGAGTTACAGATGGTTGTTAGCCACCACATGGGTGCTGGGATTCCAACCTGGGTCTTTGGCAAGAATGGCCAATGCTCTTAACTGCTGCCCCATATCTCTTATTTAAAATAGATGAGAAAATTGAGGCCCTGTGAAGTCCCTTGCCCAAAGCTTAGCAAAAAATCCACTGACAACTCAGCAAAAGCACCCAGTGATGACTCAGTAAAAATGCCCAATAGCTACTCAGCAAAAATACCCAAGGACAACTCCACAAGAAGTTCAATGATTACTCAGCAAAATATACCCACCATGACAGTAAAACAGTCAATGGTTACTCAGCAAACTATGCCTAACATTGGCTAAACAGCCAACAGTGACTCAGCAAAATGCTCAATGATGACTCAGCAACATGTTTCAAGGAAGACTCAGCACAATGCCCAGCTCAGCATACTACCTGTGCTTAGGGGTAGGGGTGGGGATGAGGTGAGGTTTGGATTAGTGTCAAGGTAAGTGCATACTCAACATTTTGTGTTAGTAACGTCCACAGTTATAATTAACAGATGATACTTTTCTTTCTTAATGTTAGGTGGGGGCATCGAAAGCAACCTCTGTCCTGAGGACTAGCAAATCCCTCTGTCCTAACTCCAGAGAGCACAGTAACTGACCCAAGGGATTTCTTTCTGTCCCGGAAGGGACAGAGTTCATCGGGAGGCACTGCTTTGGCTCTCCTGGGCTGAGGTCCCAGCCAGGCCGGGGCAGGGAACCACAGTGGCAGAAGGATACCAAAGGGTGCTCCTCAGCCTACCCCAGAGCCTTCCCTGAAGCCCTTCACCCACCTCCGGCCCAGCTCCAGTAGGGGAGGTGTACAGAGCAGAACCGCCTGCTGTTATTGTCACATGTGGATCTGATTGTGGCTCAGCCTTCCAGGCCAAGCAGGGACTCCTCCCACTTCTCGTGAATTCCCAGCTGGAAATCTGTCTCCACTCCTCATCTGCAGGTTGGGAGTGGGCCGGGAGTCCCCTGTTTCATGGACAGGTTTAAAAGCTGGGATTTGACCAGAATTGCTGGGATCAGGGCTGCCCCCCCCCCCCCAGCGGTCTCAGGCAGGGCGACAGCAGGAAGATCTCATTAACACCTTTCCACAAAGAGGAAAAATAATATTTCAGCTTGTTCCCTTTGTGTCTTCAAGCGGTGATAAGGTGCCACCAAAGTGCCAGTCTGAGCTGCGTTCAAATGAAGGATTATTCTGATAAGATGGAGAGGAGAGAAGCTCTGGACCGGGAGGCTCAGGGAAGGGGGCGGGGGCACTGGTTTAAGGTTATTAAACAGGAAATGCCTGGCCGCAGCAGATCAAGGGGAAATTACACATTCTGTCACATTTGCTTATTGAATCCCAGTTCTATTGAAACCAGAAAGGGGGAAAAATAACGCTACCCCCGTCAACCTCCTTGTAGCTCTTATTAGATTTCGCAACCTTTCAATATTAAAATGCTACTGCCGGTGGCAAAATTCCTTGTCAGTTTTTAATATCGGTAAAGGATTGTGGTATTAGGTTTAAGGGGGCTGGATGTATGAAGGGGAGGGGGAAGCAGACAGTGTGTACAATCCTCTTAGTGCCCAAGGCTTCGGGGGTCTTTGCTTTCTAGAACCCATGGCAGGCCTGAGTAGCTTCTGTCCTCACAGAGAGGAGGTGCCAACCCAAGAGGGGCCAGGGGCCATGCTGAGCGTCATGGAAAGAGCCAGTGTAACCCATTCTAAAGTTTAGTTCACCCCAAACCTGTAAGCAGAAGCCTTCCTTGCCTCTTCTGCTTCTGGTATTTGTTGGTATCCTGGGTGCTTGCTCACAGATGTGCGACTCACTCTTTCTCTGCCCCCATAGAGGCTTTCCTCATAGGCATGCTAGTCACGTGATTCGGGGCCGCTGCCTCCAGTAAGAACTTACATTTAACTACATACCCTTGTAATGACCCTGTGTCAGGATAAGGTAGTTTTCTGAAGTACTGAGGGTTGGGACTTCAACTTAAATAAAAAAATCCCTCTCTCTCTGCCCCCTCTCTCTTCCTCCTCTCCGTGACATGTGTGAGTATGTGCATGTTTGTGTGTGAGTGCAAGCCCATCCGTCACGACACGTGTGGAAGTCACAAAAAGCCTCAGAAGGCAGTCCTTGCTTCACACCCGTTTGAGAGACAGCCTCTTTTTCGCTACTGTGTACAGTAGGCTAGCTGACCTGTGCGCTTCGGAGGATTCACTATCTCTCTGACATCTTGCAAAGGTATGCTGGGATTACAGACATACACTATTGCATCTGGTTTCATGCGGGTTCTGGTGATCCCAACTCAGTCCCCCATACTTTGATGCCAAGCACCTTACCCATTGAACCATCTCCTACACTGAGCCTTCTTTGTAGCCCTCAGTGGAACTTTTAGGGGACATAGTTGAATCTATCACAGGCATTCAGTTTGACTTTCTTCCCACCCCCACCAAACTAACCCTATAGAAGGTCATTTGGTGCGAGATGATCTGGGATGGATGGTGAGGGACTGGGCTAGGGAGAGTGGCGAGGCAGCCACCATGAAATAACGTTGGCGGATAGCGTAATACTCCGTGCCTCTGGGTGCCCTGGGAGGCTGTGGCGCATGCCTCAGAATCCCTGATGGAGAGACAATGGGGCACTCAGAATTCATGAAATCCCCAGACTCCCAGCTGAACCAGAAGGACCTGAGCAAGTCCCCACAGCCAGCTAATGACCTCGGCAGAGCAGTACCTATCTTCAGGGATCTCTGAGGTGCATCAGAGAGGGGCATGGGCTCGGAGTGCAAGGGTAGCCTGTGACAGCAGAAGAGGCTGGGCTAGAAGTTTAGACATTTAAGCATGTTAGCCTGATGGGACCTTCTGTCCAGCTGGTGGGAGTTGAATTTTCTCCTGATTACAGCCAGCGGAGTCCTGTCCCCACAGTTTACCAGGCTTGTCCCTCTGTGACTGAGTTTTTGTCAAGCCTCTCAACAGATACCCCAAGATTTGGAGGCTCAGGATACTATCTGGACTCTTTTCCTGTTACTAATCTGTCACCTCAGAGAGCTGAGTCAAACTATGGCAGTTTTCTCCTTAATGGTGTGGGAATTATTTTCTGTATTTTTAGTTGCCTGGAGACAACTGTGCCACATGAATATTAAGTGGAAGATCCCAGAAATAAACAATTCATGACCTTAAACAACTTTATATATTAAATCATTTGTTTTTTGAGACAGGATCTTGCTATGTTGCCCAGGCTAGTTTTGAATTCATGATCCTTCTGTCTCAACCTTCCTGAGGTACCCTAATATCCCTGACCGTAGTTAACTTTTATCGTAGTATCACATTTTATTACAAGTTATTTTATCAATTATTATCTTGTACTTAATTTGTCGATTAAACTTTACCATAGGTACGTATAGGGAAAGTAGGATATCATAGGGTTTAGTATTATCTTTGGTTTACGTCTACGGGGTATCTTGGAACTCATCTTCTGCAGATAAGTGGGGACAGGGATTGGTCAACTTTCTGTAGCCATAACAAGGTATTCGAGATAATCAGTATATCAAGAGAAAAGATCTGTCTTGGCTCACCATCCTGGGGGCTCTAGTCCACGATCAATTGGTCTTGTTGCTTTGCATGAGACAACACACTGTGGTAGGAATACATGATGGGAGAAAAAGTGATCCTCTGCTCAACAGGGAACCAAGAAAGGAAAAGGGGCTAGGGTCCTGCTCCAGCCAGGGTCTCGAGCCTACATCTTTCTGGAGTAACTGTCCCTTCCCTAAACATAGCTGAGCAACTCAGCTTACCAACTTGGTAAGCTCAGCCACAAGGACTTGAAGATAGTGAGATGCTAAAATCAAAGAAGAGACTTAAGCCAAGTATTTCCAGAAATCGGTTTAGGAGAGAGGAGAGACACTTCTGGGCAAATGGCTTCCCAGCTGGATGACCAGCACATTCAAGGACAGGGCCTGACCTGCTGACCCCATAGCCTTGCTGCAGGCCTCTTTTGACGGCTTTGCTGCCCACCAGACCTAAGCATGTTTGGAAGTTTATGGGCCCTACCCATCCTCACTCCCCTCGATTTTCAGGATCTTCACTGTCCTGCTACACGGGTAGAGGGCTTCTGCCCAGACTCATGTCTCTGATAGATTCTTTCTTGTCCATCCTCATGTAGAATACTCACAGGGCGGCATCAGTTCCACACTAATAGCTGGGCCAAAGCCAAGAGGTCTTCATAAATAGTTGTGCACTGTGTAGGGCATCTGGGCACATCTGTAGTCCCCTCTGGAGTTCTTCAAGGTGAAGAGTGAAAGAAATGAGTGTATGATAAATGTAAGATAAGCTCAGGAGTGTTTGGTGGGGCCAGTATGATGGCTCAGCAGGTGAAGGTGTTTGCCACCAAGACTGACGACCCGAGTTCCATTCCCGGGACCCACACGACGGAAGGAGAGAACTTATTCCTGCAAGTTGCTCTCTCACCTCCACACGTGCACTGGGGCAGCATGCATGCCACTGCCCCCATAATGAATAAATAAATGTGGTGAAAATTTTAAGACCAAGTGGATGTTGCATGCCTGCCCAGAGGACCAAAATCTGGAGACTTGGGTTCTAGTCCTGCATCTATGAAGTTTCATTCCATCTCATCTCATTGAGTTTCATTATGTTATTTATTATTAATATTATTTTGTGTGTATGTGTGTTCGTGTGTATATGGGCGCATGTGTGTGTGTGTGTGTGTGCATTCATATGTGTGCATGTGTATGTGGAAGCCAGACAACAACCTCTAATCCCTCAGGTTCCATCTGCTCTATTTATTTATTTATTTATTTATTTATTTATTTGTTATTTTTTGACAGGGTCTCTCAGTATCCTGGAGCTTGCTGAGTAGGCGAGGCTGTCTGGCCAGGGATCCTAGGGATCTGCCTGTCCCCCCCTTCCTAGTGCTAGGATTACAATTATGCACCCTCATGCCCGGGTATTTTTTTTGCGGGCTCTGGGGATCGCATAGCAACCACTTTGCTAGCACAGCTATCTCCCTAATCCCTGCCTTATTATTTTATTTTATTTTTGTTTATTTATCTTAACTTCTCTATGTATCACTTTTCTCTCATGCTAATAGAGGCCCATGACCTCTTAGGTTTGCTGTAACGATACGATAATGTAATTTCAGAAGAGTGGTCTCTGACCTACTCATGTTAACATTGATAATGAGCTAGAAAATTGACCTAATTTGGAAGAGGGCTGTGGCAGGTGAGTGATCCAGGTGACATGTTTATATTGAGCATCTGAACAGATGAGGCTAGAGATAGGAGTCAGGGCTGGAAGCTAGGAAGGAGCCTTGGCTGGTCTGTCTGTTAATGCTGTGGATTGCCTGACTTTCCAGATACTCCTCTGTCTACCACCTCTACACCTGGGGAGGGCTCCAGGGGCTCCTCAACTCCTCCCAGAGAAATATACACACAGCAGGTCAATCATCCCTCTCTTTCCACCCCAGGCAAAGCTGTGGCTTCTACCCTGATCACTCTGTGCTCAGCATTAAGTTTGAAGTTTGGGACTGAAGTGAGAGGCAGTGGTAGCTGAGGGAGGATTCCCAGGCAGGAGGTAAATAAAGCCCTGTGTTTCCTCCCTGGGAAATGGAGAGTCCAGTAGAACTATTGGCTTTGACCTTGTCATTCCACGCAGACCTACTACTGCTCAGTGTTAGTAGTGGCCATCTGTCTAAATTTGTCCAAATACATAGAAATGATTTGCACTGTCTCTTTTTGATATGTAATTTTAGCTTCAATATCAACTTAAGAGACTGTTCTGTGGGGTTGGAGAGGTGGCTCAGCAGTTAAGAGCACTGAGTTCTCTTGCAGAAGACCCAGTTTTGATTCCAGCACCCACATGGTGGCTGACAACTGTCTGTAACTCTAGTTGCGGGAGGATTTGATGCCCTCTTCTGTCCTCCAAGGGCATTGTATGACATGGGTGCACGTACACACAGGCAATGCACTCATGAAATAAAAAAATAATAAAAGCACATATAAAACTTCTCTGGAGACAGAAAGGAAATATCCTTCTGAGTTTCTTGCCCGATGAGGCTCACACCCGAGTGAGGGAAAGTGAAGACGGGAGCAGAGCTTGCCACCGTGGTGCCAGCTTGAAGAAGCCGTGTGTGGAGCACGGCCTGGAACTGTGGCCTGTCGCAGGTGACCTCTGAGATGCTCTTGCCATGTATAACTCCTCGTGATTGGTATCCTCTTCTGCAATGAGACTCCTACCTTCTTTGTCTCTAGAAATATGAATATGTCTGGTCAACTATACTGGAAGGGAGGGTGAATGAAACACTGCCTCTTATCCCTAAAAATAGAGCCCCCATGGAGAACACAGGGGTAGCCAGGATGATAGCTGAGCGAGCTTTCTCCAAAGAGCATGCTTGATAAATCAGTTCTCATTAGGGGGAAAGGATGGAGTCGGAGAGTGGTGTGTCAGGGTGCTATAACCCATCGGCACTCCCTGTACTCTACAATGCTTTTAATTTTCTTCTGGGTGGGGTGTGTTTGCTAGTAGTGGCTCTGAGATCCAAGACAAATCAGATTCTGAACCCCAGTGTCCTGAAAGCCTGCACAGCACTCCAGCCAGAAATCCAAGGCTCCATTACAATCATATATTCAGGTACTCCAATTGGCTTCTGCCTTCTGCCATATACAATGGAAGAAGGGCTAAAAACATTTGCTTAGTTCTGGTGGCCAGTTGTCTTTGTCTGAGTGCTCTGTGAGGGTCACTGCTGGTAGACTCAATGGCAGGTGACTCATGGTTCTTGGTTGTTAGGCTAGAAGATATTTGTGCAGAGCAAATAGATTTTTTGTATTACATATGTGTGTTATTTTTTTTTATTTTTTATGTGTACGAATGTACTGTCTGCATGTCTGCATGTAGGTTTGTGCACCCGTGTTGTGCAATGCCACAGAGGTCAGAAGAGGGTGTCAGGTTCCCCTGGAACTGGAGTTAAGGACAGTTCTCAGCCACCATGTGAGTGCTGGGAATCAAACCCGGGTCCCCTGCAAGAGCAGTGGGCGCTCTTAACCGCTAGGCCATCTCTCCAGCCCCTACATATGTGTGTTATAACTGTCACTACTGACTCAGCCTTCAGATCCAACAGGGACACCTCTCATTGGGACCAGCTAAAGTTGGCATACCACTGAAATGATAAAACATATTCCAGTTGTTGAATGCTGCATAAAAGTGCTTTGGGCATAGTGACAAGAAGAGGACACAGGAATGAACAAAGTTGAGAGTTTCATGAATTTAGGAACAAGAAGCCACCCAAAACACTCTTGAGTGTGAGCTTTTAGACTTTCATCCTCAAAGTCATTACTGTTAGCAATGAGTAAGGAACCTCATGCCTGCCTTTCCTCCACTCAAGATTTCTGCTAACTGAAAAGACAGGACTCAGTCTGGTCTCTTGGAGCCAGAATCTATATGTGTTTTCTGATTGGCTGGTGTGGCAGCTGCTGGACATGTGAGGTAAATGGGGATGCAGATGGTGAGCAAGCCCCACTGGGTCCCGTGAAAGAATCCATGGCTATAGCGTCTGGCTAAGTACCATTGACTTTGCGTAATCCGTGCCCAAGCTCCACCTGGGGCTGGGAAAGTCCTCTGAGCAACAGAGGAGAGCTATTCACAAAACACTTGGCAAATGGGTTTTGCTTTGGAAACTGTTTTGTTTGCTATCTTTTTGAGAATGACATTTTTATTACCCAAACAATATAAGTATCTTGTTCCTGCTGGGCCCTTAAAGGGCCTTAGAAGTTAGAGGAAAATGTCCTTATGAAAGGGCTGGCCTGGCACTGGGCTCTGTGGCAACTCTGACCCCAGGTTCCCAATACCTATCTGTATGGAGCCGAGATACTCCCATACCAAGGCTTTGTTCGTCTCCTGTAAAAAAGCATGAGAACAATGAAAGTAATAAATTGCTATGAAGATGAAATAATGTTATGTTTGAAAATAGGTTTTCTACAAGTCTTAGGCAGTGGAAAGCTCTTGATAAAATGTTAAGTCTTGCTGTTCCTTCCTCAGTAGTATAAATTTAAGTCAGTGCTTATATATTCAAGTTTTGTAAAATTAAGATAGCAATATCTACCACAAAGAGCTGTTTGTATTAAACGAACTAATGGAATAAAATAAAGTAGAATGTGAAACTGCAAAAATATGCGAGGATCCAAAATATCAGTTTTTCCCTACATGAATACACAGCTTACCAACAGAATTGGAGGGCTGGGGTTTTAAGTCAGTAGATTGCTTGCCTAGCATGCACAAAGCTCTGGGTTTGATCTAGCACCACATAAACCAGGTGTGGCTGGTGCAGGCCTGTAACGCCAGCACTCAGGACACTGTGGCAGGACCGTTACAGAAGGTCAGTCTCAGCTGTATAATCTGGGTCCTATGAGGTCCTATCTCAAAAAAAGAAAGAACAAGACAAGAATTATGGAATTATCTAGCTGACAAGCATGCCCAACCTGGAGCCCTTGTGTGCATGTATACCAGGGGTGGCCATGGATGAGAGCCAGTCCATTTGTAGATGGCAATGTCATACTACAATGTGAGAAGGTTGGACGCCTCTGATTATAGCATATGAAGCATCGGGATGAAATGAAAATGTGCCATTTGATCAAGACTCTTACAGTTTTCCCTACAAAAACATGGCTCTTCATCACTATAACTCTGATGCTCAATTATGAGATGAAACAAGGAACAATAATACAGAACAGTATTAAGAGAAATAAAAATGTCTGTCTCCAAATTAAGTACCTTTTTATCTCATCCTCCTGGGCCATTAATTACAGCTTTAACCTCATCACGGTCTCCCTTCTTCAGTACAAGGAGAACACTTAACTTTCTTTAGGTGGTAAAGTGTCAAAAACCACCCTTTGCTTGCTGTATAGTTTTTCAGTAAATCACTCATGACTGGTCTATCTAATAACCCTTCTTAGGATTTATTGGAGGCAAAACACTAAGTATTGCATCACTTTTCTAATTAGTTCTAGAGGATAACAACAGCTCTTTCACAAAAATAAACCTTTTTTTTAAAAAAAAAAACCCTCTCTCTGGGTTTTGCTTCTAGAGTCCCCACTTTTGTTTCCAGTCAACTAGACCATGGAACCCCGCCAGGGCAGAATAATGCTTTTTAAGCATTTACTTACTGTCAGGCACATTTTAAATCTTATTTCATTTTTGCAAAGTCTCTGTGAGGACTTTATGTCTCTGTTGCAAGAGGATCCCAAGGGTCTCAGAGACTTTAAGTACCTTGCTCAAAATCCTTGCACAGTGAATATTCAAAGGTGGGCAGGCTTTCTCAGCGCCTACTCCAAACCACTAGGCAACAGGGCCAGAACACAGGAAACCCAAAATGTGTTACAGCAGCCATCCAGGAAGGTAATACATAGAATGTGCACAGTGTGCCCAGAGTCACATAGCTGAGAAATGACAAAAAGAGGCCTTGCCTCATGCTGTCTCTGGAAGGCCCAGTGGAGTGGGCCTGCTTCGACTGGAATCTGGGCTCTGCCAGCCCGCTGTCTTGTCTGTGGACATCGATCTCCACTGCTTTGGTTGTTCCTGCCCTTATTGCAAACAGAGAAATCCCTCCAAGGAGGAGTCTTTGAGCTTATGACAAACTGTTCACAGCCACACTTCCGGTTCTTTGGCAACATGTCCTTTACATTAATGGAGACTGTGGAAGGTCTTGGTTCTGCAGTAAAGAGCAACAGGAATTCCATATAGATTGGTTATGAGATTTCCCCTTCCCACTTTCTGGTCAAACAGCAGAATTCTAGCTATAAGCAAAGCCTTTTTTGTTGTTGTTTTTAATACTGAGCAATCTCACAGACTCTCACAAAACTAAAGATCCAAAAGTCAGGAGAGGGAAGCAAAAGCCAGGCGTGGTGGCACATGCCTTTAATCCCACCACTCAGGAGGCAGGCAGATTTCTGTGAGTTGAAGGCCAGCCTGATCTACATAGGGAGTTCCAGGACAGCTGGAGCTACAGGGAGACCCTGTCTCAAAAATAAATAAATAAATAAATAAATAAATGAAAAGAGGGAAGCAATTGGGCCATGTCTGGAGGCCCCACAGAGGAGATCTTGGACCTCATCCCATCCTTCCACCATACAACTTGCTTCTCATATTCCCCAGCTTAGTGTCCGACCACCCAGACCGAACATGAAGCTTCAGTTGCAAGAAAAGACAGCTGGCTGAGTCACTCAGGGTCTAGAAGTGAACCAATCAATGAACCAGGTCGAGGTCAGGTGATCATGATTCTCCCTGCTCCTTCAGAAGGGAAAGTCACTGGAATGGATTATACTCAATGTTGAAAGGAAAAAAGTACAGAATTCTGAAGCCAATTTTAAACTTCTGTAGCTGGGGAGGTTGGGGGAGACTGCTGAGCTGTCAGCAACTGCTTTATATCAGGCAAATCTCTTGACATTTTTGTTTATTAATTTTTTCATTATTATACAGTAGGATAATAAAATCCTCCCCATCTAGGAGAGTTGTTTGACCCCAAAGTTAAAGTGCTGTGAATTTTGAACTTTTGTTGGCCTGGAGAAACAGTCTGAGAGCCTACTCCAGAGGAGCAGTAGAAGCAGGCACGTAGCCCTTAGAATATTCCAGTGTAGATGGGGTGCAGGATACAGCTGCCCCAGCACTGCCACAGCACTTTATAGTTAGAGGTGACTCTGACTTCTACTTTCTTCAGGATCACAGATTTCTCTGAGCCAGACTGCAGCCACCATAAGTTAGCAGGCTCCATTGGATCGATAATTCAGAAATCTAAAGGCCATTCAGTGGCTAAAGGCTTTTTATTTAGCCTTTGTGTTTGGTATTAATGTTATCCCCGTGGCATCTAAATGGCAGAGCTATTTATGGAATGGAAGTCATTCTGACAGTGCGGCTGCTGGTCATCCATCTAGGTGAGTGAAACTCACAGGACAGACGTGGCTATTTAATGCTTGCTGATGCTGGGGATTCTACCTAATTTCTCTGTAAGCAACAACCACAAGGGGTAATAGAGAAAGGACATCACTCTTTGAAAATATAGGAGACCAAGTCATCAACTCTGCATTTGAGTTCTAACTTTTCTGGCCTCTAAATCCTGCAAAGACAATGCGGTGATATGTTGGAATGTCTTAACCTTTTTTAGTTTTAGAATTCTTCTAATTGAAAAATAATAGGTGTATTAATATGGCAGTAACTGTTTTTGAATGCTCACTAGCTGAGAACATATGTAATTACTGTAAGGTGCATTGTATTTAGTAACAATTTCCTGACAAGTTTATGTATAATTCATTAAAATGACATACTTGTAAAGTATTATACACCCAACTGAGACATGTTTTTCTTTCAGTTAAAGGCTGAATGAGTACATGGCTGCTAATGCTAATGATATACCTACTATTTTGAGTGCTCACCATGCCCCAGGCATTGTTATAAGCATTGTGTGTGTGTGTGTGTGTGTGTGTGTGTATGTGTGTGTGTGTGTGTGTGTGTGTGTGTGTGATTGTTTATGTGTGGGTTATGGCATGCATGTGGCAGTCAGAGGACAGGACAACCTTCAGGGGATGACCCACACTGTTCCACCTTGTCCAAGATGGGGCTCTTTGCTGCTTTATAAGCAGGGATAACTGGCCCACAAACTTCTGGAGCCTCTCCTGGCTCCAACCCCATCTCCTCCTAGGGATGTGCTGGCATTATAGACACTTGTACTACTGTTGGACTTATGTGGTTCTGGGAATCTGAACTCAGGCTTATGCGGCAAGCACTTTACCCACTGAGTAATCTCCCTAAGTCCATCATAAGAATTTGAAGGTATCGTTTATTGGATCCTCATGACCATTCTGTGAGACACTCACCAATCACAATCCCCGTTTTACAGAGGAAGAAATGGGAGGCCACAGATATTGAAAAACTTGTTGGAAAGTGATGCAAGAAATACTGGTCTTTGGGGTGTCTAACACCACGGTCCATCACTGACATGGACAGCATCATCCATGGTCTATGAGACCCTCAGGCATGGCTGGGGTGTGGAGGGAGGAGCACTATGCTCTGCCCTGTGTGGTTTGAAGTTGTCCCTCGGACGTGTGCATGTACTAGCCTCCCTCACTATACTCTGCTGTCTGTCCTCTTTTCCTGCCTTCTTTCCATGTGGCTCTCGTTTGGCCTATACAGCAGAAGGGAGGGGGGAGCCTGGGCTTAGGTGGGGGACAGGGCACAAGAGGGTGAAGGAATGTCAAGGAGTGGAGGGGACATTTTCTACGACTCCTATTTCCTGCCATCCCTTTCCTTCAAGGATATTCTCTATTGTAGCAATAGTCAATGGAGAAACACGTCCTTAAAGGCCAGGGAAGCTCCGACTGTTCCAATGGCCAATCTTCCCTGGAAAAGTCTGGTTTGGAGATGATGAGTTAGGGTGAGGGGCTCACATGGACCTTCTTCCCCCCTTTATTCCTTGGAACTAGATTAGAAAAAGCTTCTGTAGAAAATTCTGAGTCTTTTAAAAATATTTTATTTATTATTTTTATTTTATGTGTAGAGTATATTGCCTGCATGTATGTGTATGTGTAAGTGTTGTACCCATGTTGTGCAATGCCCATAGAGGTCAAAAGAGTGTGTCAAATTCCCCTGGAATTGGAGTTACAGATGGCCGTTAGCTGCCATGTGGGTGCTGGGTATTGAACTCAGGTCCTCTGCAAGAGCAGACAGTGTTCTTAATATCTGAGCCATCTCTCCTGCCCATGAGTCTTTAAGAAAATACAAGCCAGGTGTGGTGGTGCATGCCTTTAATCCTAGCACTCTGGAGGTAGAGGCAGGCGGATCTTTGTGCGTTCAAGGCCTGGTCTACAGAGTGAGTTCCAGGCCAGCTGGGGCTATAGGGAGACCCTGTTTCAAAAAGGCAAAAAAAAAAAAAAAAAAAAGGAAGAAAGAAAGTACCCCCAAGAAAACAAACAAAAGCAACCCACAAATCAATGGCTATGCTGTATTTGTACATAGGTATCTAATGTGATAATCCTATTTCTTTTTTCTGGTAATGACCTTGCTATTTCTCTTTCTTTCTTTCCTTCTTCTTCTTCTTCTTCTTCTTCTTCTTCTTCTTCTTCTTCTTTTTTTTTTTTTTGGTCTTTTTGAGACAGGGTCTCCCTGTAGCCCCAGCTGGCCTCGAACTCACTCTGTAGACCAGGCTGGCCTTGAACTCACAGAGATCCGTCTGCCTCTGCCTCCCAAGTGCTAGGATTAAGGCATGCGCCACCATGCCCAGCTGCTATTTCTTTTAGGAAATTGCATATGCCATTTTAAAAGTTATTTATTATTCATTTAGTCCCTCTGAGGGGGATCCAGACGTAGTAGCTGCCCTCACCATCAGCTGGTTCAAGGAGGCCCTGGTTAAGTGTCTGCCTCTGGCCCCACCAGAGACCATCAATGGATCTAGGAGTAAGGGTGTGGCTCCAGCTAGGTTGACCGAAGAGCTGAGGTTGTCTTTCCTCTGGAGTATCTCGCATGAACAGATAGAGGTACAGACCCATATGAGACCCCAGGCCACCCTTGAAAAGATTGTGTGCAGGAAGGAAGATGTCCAAGCGACCACATAAAGACAAGTAGGCTTCAGGCTGCACATGAATGAAGGGTGACTGATAGCCTTCCATATTTTGAAATTCACTTAGTGTAGCCATTGTGGGGCCTGGGCCCAGGAGCTTGGAAAGCTTTTTACAGTGCAAGCATTCTGGCGGGGGCTGAGAAGATCCGTCTCTGGAAAGGTCTCACCTAGGAAACATTGCAAGCAATGTTTCCTAGGTGAGACCTTGTGCTTCCACAGAACTTGTAGTGTTAATGAAGGGGATTTTTAGTTGAGGTGATCAAAAGTGAGTCTGGAGGTCTGTGGAGGTGGTGACCTTCTGAGTGCATTTAGGAACTTCTCAGAGATAGCTCCTGTTCCTTCTGCTGTTGGCTAAATCTAGTATCTCGTAGAAAAACAGGCCCTTGGAAGCTGTGATAACTGAACTGTAGTCACAGACCTCTCCATTATTCCCAAGTGACCATGGGGCCTCTGTGACCTTCAGCTTTCTTGCTTGTAAACTAGGATACTAGTTTCCATTCCATGGGGATTGCTGTCGCAGTTAAATAGGATAGCGGGTGTCATGCCCCACTGCTGGCTCTTCTGGGCCCTCCCAGACCTCTTCGAACCCTGGAGGCACCTGTGTTGAACTTGTTAGAGTTTGATTGCTCAGATTTTGGCAGAGGTGTCCAGACCCTGGGGTGAGACTCCCTTTCTGTTTCTCCTCCATCTCTCCCTGTGACCCGGGCTGGGACTGGCTATAGCTTTGATTCCTCTTTGCTCATCGCTCAAAGTTAAGAGATATTTTACGAGTCAGGTGGATGAGAATGTCTAAATATTTCACTGGCAGTTCAGTCTGCAACAATAAAGAGAGAGAGAGAGAGAGAGAGAGAGAGAGAGAGAGAGAGAGAGAGAGAGATTTCAGTGAGGTTTTCATGACTGGCAGTGGCCAGGCTCTGTCTGGGATATTTTGTTTTGCTACAGTTCAGAAAGGGAGCAAGTGCTGGACTACAAGTCCTTCCTCTGGCTCAAAACCAGAGCCATGTTCTTAGAGCAATGGAGCGTAGACAGAGAAGACAGCCACTGCTCATAGCCCCAGCCAGCCTCTTAGCCTGCAGCACTTCTGAGTGGTCTCCAGCTTCTAGAGCTGCCTGGACCCGGAGTGAGAGCCTGTGGAGAGGGAACATGAGAGGGGAGGAAGGACGACAGAACAGAAATAATATGAGAGCTGTGCTTTATTTATTTTACATTGTGTGATGGAGGGCAAGTCTAGGCTTGTGGGGAAGATGGTGGTTGTCGCGGTCCGGTACTGATGGAGACCTGGTCAGAGCGCTCTGAGAACAAGCTGTCATGGCTCCTGCTCTTGCAAATGACTCCTCCCAGTGGGACTGGTGTGAAGAAACTTCAGGTGTTATTTTAATATAACCATGAGTGCAAATGTGGCCTTCAGAAAAGCAAAAAGGACAGCAGAGGATGGAGAAGCCAGGCTTGTCACTGTGCTTAGATTTCTATAAACCAGTACCAGCAATGATAACTGATGCTATTGAAACAGGCCCTTGGGAGCATTGATGTCTCACTTGGGCCCATAAGGTAACCACAAGCAGTATGAAAGCCTGGTGTCTTTCTCTCCATTTTGTGACTGTCTCTTACTTACTAGGTGTGTTAATCACTCAAGAGGCGTCTGTCTCATCTATCTGATCTGCCTTTGAGGCTAAGGTCACAGTGGCAAGCCATGGCCTTAAACGTGCAGTTCCCTCGGATTCCAAGAAGATCAAAACCTTGCAGAGCAGATCCCCTCCCAGATAAGGGCATGTGATGTTATTTTTCTCATAGCTGTAACAAAAACATCTGACAAAAGCAACCTAAGGCAGTGTTTATTTTGGCTAGCAGTTTGAAGGTACATCAGTCCACCCTGGGGGGGAGGGTATGGCAGCAGGAGGATGAAGTCCTGCTGCCTCTGCGGTTGGGAAGCAGAGGAGTGGATGCTGGTGCTCAGTTCTAGTTCTCCCCTCTATTCAGCCTAGGATGCAGAACTGGAGTTAAAGATGGTAACCAACGAAACAGCCATCCGTGATGGCAGGGCTGTACCCGCGAGAGGAAATCATCTCCTGAGACCCCAACCAACCTCCTCAAGCCATGTCAGCGATGAGGACTTCTTTGGACAACTTTTGGGGTCTAGAGATGAAACAATAATCCAGGAGACCACATCCTGACCAAGAGGGGCTAATTATGCATACCTCTTGCTCTTACCAAAGTTCTTCAATTTAAGCCAAATCAAACAGACATGGGATCATTGGATCTCTTTATCTGTTCCTCTTTCCAATATGGCCATATCGAATAAGTCTCTTTCTGCTTTTCACCATTGTTTCTTTAATTGGTGTATTGAGATGGGCGGCTGAGCCTAATTTGTCGGCACTGGTGGGCCTTAGGTTTTTACTCTTAACTGGTGACACTATTAGATGCCTATTATGTAGAGACGCTTTGGCTGGGAACTTGCATACTTATTTGCCACCTAAAATAACCCTAAGATAAATAGAAGAGGAGAAAGGAAACAAGACACAGGATATGCCAGCTCCATGCTACCAATGTGATACAGTGTGAAATCAACATACATATATGGGTATACGTATAAATGGATCACATATGCATAAACACAACACACCCATGTATATAAATATATGTGTGTACATACACACAATAACTTCATGTAAATCATTTGTCTTCTCTTTGTTTTCACCTTTAGTGTGGAAAAGCCTGTATGTATTCATTTATATACTTTGTTTCACACTTTCTAAGCCTTCACCTTTCTTTAGTGACATAAAGTATCCCTAACATGTAACTGTAGGGAAGTTTCAGTGAAGGCTACTGAAGGTTGACCCTTGGCCAGGGAAGAGCTGCTTTTCAATGGTAATCGCCCCAGCTATGTGGGCCTGTGGCGTGATAAACTCCCCTGCATGCCACTTCATGTTAAAGCTGATCGACACTGACCGATCCCAGGTACCTGATGGCTCCCGGCTCACCCCTGTTTCTGCAGTGCTTTGAGCAATCTTGGGTACATGAAACACATAGCTGGTGAATGAGGAGGTAGAGTAAGTGTCCCCATTTTCCAGGTGGAGGAGGAAACTTCCTGTGGGCTTCACGAAATCAGAGTCAGAGAGTAGCAGAGAGCCCTTCCCATTTCACCCCCAAGGAAGAACTCTTGGCTACCTGGCCTAAACATAAATGCATATGGTTTTATCACCACTGATTCAATATTCTCAGCATTGAAGCTATTGTTTTCGCAATTCTCTTTGGCTGTGAACTGCTTAGGAGTATTCCCTGGCATCTATAGACTTCCTTTACTTGACTTTCATCTCTCCTAAGCAAAACACAAATTCTATTTTAAACAAGATTAGGGATGGTGGTAAATCCTACTGTCTCCATGTGTATGTATGTATACATGTGTGTGCATGTATGTTTGCACATATATTCAAGCTGCTGAGAACACGGGTCTTGTTTGCTTCCAAACATGTGAGTGCCACAATTTCATAATTAGGGGGGATGCTAATGTTCCCTGATTGGAAAATGTCACCCAGTGTGACTAATTTGCCAGCAGGGCCTACTTGAAGTTCAGCATCATCTGCGGCTCCCGTAAAGTCGTTCTTCTGAAGTGTTCCGGCAGGCAGTGGCGGTGGCAGTGTGGTGGCGGGAAGCCAGGCTGGGCAAGAGCATGGCGATTTATTGCTCCCTATTTCTCAGTGGTTCTGAAGGCTTGGGTGGAGCATCAGTGTGAATAAAATATGGTTGGCCATAAAAGAAAAGTCAGAGGCTGGACTAACCCATGTGGCAGATGGCATTACTATAGATAGCTGGGCTTTCTCCAGGGAGGAATTTTATTATTATTATTATTATTATTACTTCTTTTTTTTTTTTTTTTTTTTTTTTTTTTTTTTGAGTGAGGAGGTCTTTGTGTAGAGGTGAGCATTAGAGAACAGCAGGAGTTGAAGAGGACCAGTCCGAGGAATTGGCTTCCCTGGCACTGCTCCTGGGCTATGGGATTCTTGACATCAAGGATGTGTATGGATTGTCTGTGTGGGTCCAGTGTCTATCATCACGCTTAGCTGTGCATGGACATTGGGTCATCTTTTCTTGCATGCATAGAGGATAGGTAACCTCTGCTTACTGAAGCGAAGGATGATGTTCTACTAGATTCTTGACCTGGGTCTTAGAGAGTGACCAGGAGCAAGAAGAAGTTGGGAGAAAGTGGCTAGTGGACGTTTGAGAGACATTAGACCCAACGCATATTTATTGGGCATTTTGAATGCACAGATATGAGACTAGATTCTTGGCATACACTGATGAACAAAAGCATATGGATTTTGTTCTTATGGAGGTTATATTCTACTGAGACAGTTACATAATAGATGAGCAAAGAAATAAGCCAGCATGACAATTAAACATGACACCGAATTGGATAAGAACAGTGTGTGCGTATGTGTATGATAACTTCTTCATTGTGGTCAGAGTAGACCTCTCTGAGGAGTGGCACCCAAATGACATAGGACCAAAGAGAAGGAGGCAGCCCTGTGAAGAGCTAAGGAAATACATTCCACAGGAAGGAGGCTGAGCTAAGTAAGGCTGTAGAGAAAGGATTTGGAAGCTGAAAGTGTGAATGGGGAAATGTTGGAGAGATGGCAAGAGCTTTTTCATGGAAGATCTTTTGGAACTTAGGGGGAATTTGTGTTTTATTCTAAGTAAATGAGAATTCCTTAATGAGCTGCAAACATGGTATACAATTTAATGGAGATTATACGATTCTGATTCTAGCCATGGAAAAATGGATTTTGGAGTAGGAATGGTTATAGTGGAACCAGGAACCGTGGTTAGGAGGCCACTGGACTCATGGAGCCATTGTAGGGTCTCTGGAGGGATTCCAAAGAGGAGCCATGATTTTCTTGTAGCTAGTGGAAAACGGCCAGCAGGGACCAGCTCAAGGGCAGAAGAGGGTGTCGGATTCCCCTGGAACTGGAGTTAAAGATGGTTCTTAGCCACTGGGAATCGAACCCGGGTCCCCTGCAAGAGCAGTCAATACTCTTAATTGCTGAGCCATCTCTCCAGCCCCAACAAGCTAGGTTTTAAGTAGATAAACAGTACTATTTTTCCTTTATTCTCTAATATCATGTGAAAAGAGCCAGATGAATTTTCATCAAGATTACGTACATTAATTAGATTTCTGTTGCTACAACAGAAAACCTGAGATAAAGAACACACATAGAGGGAAATTTATTTTGGCCCAGGGTTTCAGAGGTTTTAGTCTGTCCTTACTTGGCAGGGTTGTTTGGGGCCTGTGGCAAGGGAGCATACATACTATGTAATAGAGCGAAGCTGCTCACTTCACGGTGACTGGGAAGCAGAGAGAGGGAAGAGCCTGGGGTCTTGATACAATATACTCTTCAAGGGCAAGGTGTAAGTTGATCTAACTTTTCATCCAAACGGACCCTACCAGCAGCTCAACAGTGCTGTCAGTTGGGAGGAATTTATCCCTCCAGCACATGGGCTTCTGTGGGACATTTAAGACATAAACCACAGCTGCAAGTTTAGGAAGGTCTTTGTTAGAACAGAGACCTGTGCTATATTCACAACCTATCTTGGGGATCTCCAGGGATCACAAAGGGTGTGCACTCTTCCAAAGTTGGGGAATAAGAAGACACTCATGGGGTGGGGGAAGGGCAAGCCATGTGCAAACTTAACCTTTGGAAACAGATCACTCTTACCTTCTCCATTTTTTAGATGAAAAAAATTAAATCATTAATTAAAAATCTGGGCTCAGATGATAGATAGCTCAGTAGGTAAAGTGCTTGCCATGTAAGTATGAGAACTAGAGTTTGGATCCCTGGAACATGTAAAAACCAAGTGGACCTGGCAGCCCCCTTTTAGTCCCAGCATGCATGCACAAAGCAGAGAAAGAATCCTCAGAGCAAGCTGGTTAGCCAGGCTAGCCCAAATGGCAAGCTCTGGATTGAGCTGGAGAGCCCCTGCCTCAATATATAAGGTGGAGAGTGACTGAGGAAGACACCAGTCATCAGCCTCAACTCTCTCCACACACAAGCACACATGTGCATTCCACACATGTGAACACACACACAGATCATACACACATACATGCCTCTAACAAAAAAGTTTTAAAGAAATAGAGCAGACCCAAACTAATCTGATTTTGAACTTTCTCTTGAGTCACACACAGAGGATTTCTTTTAAAAATTGTTTGTATTCCTCTTTTTCCTTGTGCCTGTGTGTGTGTGTGTGTGTGTGTGTGGTGTGTTTGCAGCTGCTCGTGTGTATGTATGTGTGTGAAGGCCAGAGGGTGATGTGAGTTGTCTTCTTCAACTGAATCTGGAGCTCACCAATCTGGCTAGGCTTGCTGATTGGTGAGCTCCATGGATCCACCTGTCTACACCCCTTGGATTTCCCACGGATTCTGGAGATTTCGACTCAAGGCCTCATGTTTACGTGACAGATATTTTATTGAATGGGCCCTCTCACGAGCCCTTGCCTCTTAAACTCTTAATGTTTTGAGTCCCCTACTTCATTTAGCAGAGCCCAAAAGAGCACTAAACTAAAACAAATGAAAGCAAAAAGATGAAAAAGGAAGGATGTTCAAGAACCCTCCATTGTTTCCCATCCTCAGCAGCCAGCCCCCAGTCCTGTCCTCTGTACCCCCTCCAGATTAATTCAGGAGGGGAAGCTATAAGCTGATTTCAGGTTAATAATGTACTCAGCAGCAGTTTTATTCGGTATCTTCTAATTCTTTTCTGCTTGAGCCCACCCAGCTGTCACCCCCACTCCTTGCTCTTTATAGCAATTTCTGTTTCACTTTCAGGCCATTCTTCTGCATTGCATTTCTCCACCTCCTAATATTTAATTTGAATTCAAAACCCCTCCTCTCTTCCCTGGCAAATCCTCTAACAACACAGACCTGGTGTCCCCCTGCTTCCCATCTGCATTCTTTATTATCCAAGGGTCAGATTAGCATCTGACAAGCAAGCCGAATTGACTGTATTCTGTTTCAATTTCAAAACCCAAGGCAGATTATTGTCCCTGTTACAAATATAAAGGACACTTTAATTTTCTGGAAGCCAAGAACAGGCACTCCACCTTTGTTATACCAGGGAAGAGAGCCCCAGGGCTCCAGCTCCCTCCTGGCCACTTCTTGGGAATGAGGCAGGATAGAAAGATAGGGAAAATTGAGGGGACATGGGAGGGGAGGGGAGCCCTTCACCTTGGAGTCTGGATGAAGCTTCTTGCCAGCTGGGGATCAAGACTGCCAGTGCAATTAACATTTGCTCTAAAGGTGATGGACACAGAGACTAAAAGATTCCTTTTATTTTTTTATTTTTATTTTTTAAATTATTTTTATTTTTTTCTATTACTTAAGATTCCTTCTATATAGAGATATTTTCAGATAAGAATGTTCAAATAGTAATAACCTAAGCTTAAGGCCTTTATCCTTTCTTAGATGTTTTCTGGGAACGTCTGCCCAAAACAAGACTATTAGCTGGTTTTTGTTTGTTTATTTGTTTCTTTTTGTTTTTTTTTTTTATGTTTAGGAATTCACATTTTTTCCCTTTAATTTTATATTACTCTAATATATGAATACATACCTTCCACCTATATACGGCAATTACAATGTCTGAAAATAAGCGGTAAGTTAATTCTAGAACCTATTAAGAGATTCACATTATAGCGGGGCGTGGTAGTGCATGCCTTTAATCTTAGCACTTGTGAGGCAGAGGCAGGCGGATCTTTGTGAGTTCAAGGCCAGCCTGGTCTACAGAGTGAGTTCCAGGACAGCTGGGGCTATAGGGAGACCCTGTCTCAAAAAGACGAAAAAAAAAATTTTAATTATTTCTTTCTGAGACAGGGTTTCATGTAGCCCAGGTTCTTCTTGGATTCACTATGTCATTAACGTGACGAACTCTTAATCCTGCTGCCTTCACCTCCAGAATGCTGAGATTATATTACAAGCCTATGTTCCCCTGCCCAAGTTATTGAATCATTTTTGAAAGAGAAAAATCAACAGCATAAGGACACTAAAATAATTCCTTATCTACTAGGAGCTTGTCTGGTTGGTTCAGACCCAGCACCTCTACCACCTTCCTCATTGTCCCCTCCTGGTCAAGATTTATTGCTCATAGTTCCTTGACCTTCATTCTGCTTTTGGTCACTAATTAAGATTGGTGGCTAACATGTACTCCCTTACAAATAAAAAATGTGGGTGTTGTGTTTATGGGGGTGTGAATACCTGAACGTGTGTA
>VZQC01007982.1:2113082-2154651 GCA_009823505.1 Rhizomys pruinosus
TTCTTAAGGTGTTTCTCAGCCATCTCTAATTCCTCACTTGTGAAGTCTCTGTTCAGCTCTTTGCTCCATCTATTGAGTGGGTCATTTGTTTTCTTTCTTCTTTGTTTTTTGAGTAGTTTATATATTCTGGAAATCAATGCTTTGTCAGATGTTTCTGTGGTGAAGGTTTCCTCCCACTCTGTGGGATTTCTCTTCACTTCCTTAATTGTTTCTTTTGATGTACAGAATCTTTTGAGTTTAATGAGGTCCCATTTGTCAATTGTCGACCTTAATTTTTGTGCAGCTGCTGTCTGATTTAAGAAGTCTTTTCCTACACCTATGTCTTTTAGTCTTCTGCCAACTTTTTCTTCTATTGCTTTCAGAGTTTGGGGTTTCACGTTGAGGTCTTTAATCCATCTGGAGTTGACTTTTGTACATGGTGAGAGGTAGGGGTTTAATTTCATTCTTCTACAAGTGGTGATCCAGTTTTGCCAGCACCACTTGCTGAAGATGCTGTGTTTTCTCAATTGTGTCTTCTTGGCCCCCTTGTCAAATATGAGATGGCTGAAATTGTATGTTCTCAGGTTTGGGTCTTCAGTCTTGTTCCATTGGTGTTGAACACTTTTTAAGATATTTCTCAGCCATCTTTACTTCCTCACTTGTGAAATCTCTGTTCAGCTCTTTATTCCATCTTTTGAGTAGGTAATTTGTTTTCTTCTTTGTTTTTTGAGTAGTTTATATATTCTGAATGTTAATACTCTGTCAGACATATCACTGGTGAAGCTTTCCTCCCACTCTGTGGGTTTTCTCTTCACTTCCTTAATTGTTTCTTTCGCTGTACAGAAGCTTTTGAGTTTGATGAGGTCCCACTTGTCAATTGTTGACCTTATTTCCTGCTCAGCTATTTGATTTAGAAAGTCTTTTCCTACACCTATGTCTTGTAGGTTGCTGCCAACATTTTCCTCTATCACCTTCAGAGTTTCATGTTTCACATTGAGGTCTTTGATGTATTTGGAGTTGTTTTTTGTACAGAGTGAGAGGTAGGTGTTCAATTTCATTCTTTTACAAAAGGTGATCCAGTTTTGTCAGCACCATTTGCTGAAGATGCTTTCTTTCCTCCACTGAGCTTTTTTGGCCCCTTTGTCAAATATGAGGTGGATGAAATTGTATGAGCTCAAGTTTGGATCTTCAATTTTGTTCCATTGGTCAATGGCTCTGTTTTTGTGGCAGTACCAGGCTGTCTTTACTACTATAGCCCTGTAATATAGTTTGAAGTTTGGTAAAGTGATCCCTCTGTATTGCATTTTTCACTCAGGGTTGCTTTAGCTATTTGGGGTCTTTTGTTTTTCCATATGAATTTAAGGATTTTTTCCCCAAGTCTGTGAAGTAACTTATGGGGATTTTAATTTGGATTACATTGAATCTGTATATTAATTTGGGTGGAATGGACATTTTTATTATATTAATTTTTCCAATCTATGAGCATGGGAGGTCTTTCCATCTTTTGATGTCATCTTCAATCTCCTTCTTCAGAGGTCTTACAATCATTACTACTCAAACTGTTCAGAAGGATACAGAGGGAAATCTCCCAAACTCCTTCCATGAAGCCAAAACCAGGCAAAGACATGACCAAAAAAGAAAACTATAGACCCATCTCATTAATGAACATAGATGCAAAAATTCTCAACAAAATACCTGCAAATTGCATACAGACCCACATCAAAAAGATCATCCACTGTGACCAAGTTGGAGTCATACCAGAGATGCAGGGATGGTTCAACATACATAAATCAATAAATATCATAAAATACATAAATGGACTGAAAGACAGCAATCACACAATCATCTCAATTGATGCAGAAAAAACCTTTGATGAAAATTCAGCATCAGTTCATGCTTAAAGTCCTAGAGGGAATTGGATTGAAGGGAGCATTCCTCAACACAATCAAAGCCATATACAACAAACCCACTGCCAATATCATCCTAAATGGTGAAAAATTAGAATCATTCCCCTTAAAGGTGGGAACCCAGCAAGGCTGCCCCCATCCACTCCTCTTCAACATAGTGCTTGAAACGTTTGCTAGGGCAATAAGACAAGAAAGGGAAATCAAAGGAGTACTAATTAGAAAAGAGGAAGTCAAGCTATCCCTTTTTGTAAGTGATATGATAGTTTACCTAAGGGATGTTAAAAACTCCACCAGAAAACTCCTAGAAATGATTAAGAGTTTCAGTAAAGTGGCAGGATACAAAATTAACCTAGAAAAATCAGCAGACTTTCTTTTTACCAACAACAACTAACTGGAGAAGAAATATAAGAAGACGTTCCCACTCATGATAGCCTCAAACATACACACACAAAACAAACAAACAAACAAACAAACAAACAAACAAACCTGGGAACGAACCTAACCAAAGATACCAAAGATCTCTAGGACAAAAATTGTTTTTGTTTTTTTAATAGTGAAAATATCTTACCTTCCTTTGTAACCCTTAGGATATGGGATTTTACTTATCAGCTATAAATCTAACCAATGTACCTCAGTAACTACCCTCTTGATGGGGATTAGGAGCAAGACAGCCTCATTCCTAGGCAGCTAGTCAGGGTTATAGATCCAAGGAAAACAAAAACTACAGGTGCTGTAGAGGTGGCTCAGCAGTTAAGAGCACTGGCTGCTCTTGTGGAGGACCAGAGCATGGTTTCCAATGCCCACATGGCAACTATCAACCACCTGTAATATCAATTTTAGGGGATCTAATGCCCTCTTCTGGCCTCCATAGGCATTGCTTTCATGGGTACACTTACACATTCAGGCAAAACACACACATAAAATATAAATAAACTTAAAAAAAAATTTTAAAAGAAAACAAGTATGTTGGCCTGCCCTAGAAGACATGTAGTCAGCTTTGAGAACACTGAGGTTTCAGAGTGAACTTTACATAATCAGTTGACTAGGGAGGTAAAATCTAAAAGATGTCATCAAGAGATCAGCTACCCTCCAACTTTTTTTTTTTCACTTCTTGGTCTTCCCCCTACTCTACTCCCAAGAACTTTTAGGGGAGGGGGCTTTTTCCCACCAGTGGGCTTTCTTGAGCCTGCAATCTTTAATTTAACCCATCAGCTAATCAGAATTGTCCACATATATTCAAATTAACTGAAGAGTTTCATCCAACTCAATGCCTAATTTATATACAGATTGAAGTAAATTGGTTGACTTCTTGGGATATAAAAATCCTCACCCTCTGGGGCTGGAGAGATGGCCTAGCAGTTAAGAGCTCCAATCGCTCTTGCAGAGGACCCGGGTTGGATCCCCAGCACCCACATGGTGGCTGAGAACCGTCTGTAACTCCAATTCCAGGAGAACTCCAGTTCCAGGGGAATCCAAGACCCTCTTCTGACCTCCGCGGCATTGCACGACACGGATGCACAGTCCTACACACAAACTGTACATTCATACATATAAATAAATAAAATAAAAAAAATCCTCACCCTCTAAAACACTACTTGACAATTTATTTTCAGGACCCCTTCCTGTTGGACTCTCTTACTCTACTTCTCATTAGAACCAGCTTGTCCTTCTTCATTGTCGGTATACATCATTCTTTATAATAGTGAAACTAGGAACTCAACTCCAACGTAGGGAACTGGTGACCCATGCTCTCCTTTAAATTTCTTAGCAACCCTTCAAATTTACAACGTCAGAACCCACCAAAATCATACATATGGCTGTTGTAAAGACAATTATGCACTGTCCCTTGAGGTGCCCATATGCACAGTTGGACATCTCATACTTTTCCTGAACTCCTCTCTGTCTGTTAATTCTGTGTTTACAACTACATGAAAAATCTCTTCTTAATAAACTCTAACTCTGCTTCATACTGGCTATTCCTAAAATTATTTTTCTGTGGTGAAGTAGACTCTTGGTTTCATCTGAGTAAAAGTCTCTGAAAATAACTCCTCAAGCAACAATGCTGAACTGGGTCTCAAGCCTGCCCAGCTGCCACCCAAATGAGCAGTGTCTTTCCAACTCCTACAGAAAGGACAGTTCCCATAGGCTTTGGGGAGCTATTGGCTCTGCTCAGGCCAGGCAAGCCCTACCCCCTGGAGCTGAGAGCTGATATTGAACTCCAAACGGCTAGGACATTTTAATTTTTAAGGAGTGAATCTTGGGCAGCTGAGGGGCAAAGGGGAGGATGAAGTTTCTCCTCGCAGCTGTGAAGTGCCTCTATCCACTCCTAACTTGCTCAGTCTCATGTACTTGAGGGAGCAGAAACCAGCCTGGGGACACATGTTTGGTCTCCTCACACAGACACCATGGGTGGTAAGACAGGCTTCAGGTAAGACAGGGCACAGCAGTTTCCAGGCCCATTTGGCTGAATCAGCCTGTTGAAATATCTGAATGTCAGGCAGCAGAATGTTTTCCCTGGTTGCATGCAAACTCCTGTTTTATAAACCATCATCTCCCAAGGCTATTAATTTAGAGATATTGTTCAAAGGACTGTCAAGGCATCATCTGTCAGAGGTGGTGTGTGTGTGTGTGTGTGTGTGTGTGTGTGTGTGTGTGTGCGTGTGGAGAGTGACAGAGAGAAAGAGAGAGAGAGAGAGAGAGAGAGAGAGAGAGAGAGAACTTTTCTCTTACTCTTTTAGATAATGCAGGTAGAAGGGACGTCACGCTGCATGGAGAATCACCTCCCTCAGAGGTGGTGTCTCAGGGGTGTCCCCACCCTGGAAATATCCAGCTTCCCATTTCCTTCTTTCCTCTGGAGAGAGCTTCAGTTGGAGAAGCAAATGGATTTGCAATAATGGCAGCCGGCTCTTCTCTGACACCCCTCCCACCACCTCTTGATATATCCTTCTATCCTTCTTTATGTTAGTCTTTTTTTATGTGTATGAATGTACGTGTTGTGCAATGCTGCGGAGGTCAGAAGATGGCGTCGGATTCCCCTGGAACTGGAGTTAAAGACGGTTCTCAGCCGCCATGTGGGTGCTAGGGATTGAACACGGGTCCTTTGCAAGAGCACTTCGCGCTCTTAACCACTAGGCCATCTCTCCAGCTCCATAGCCTTCTTATAATTGCACTGGCCATTGGATTTAGGCCTACCCCTTTCCAGTTAGACTTGTTTATATCTACTAAGCCCTTATTTCTTTATATATATATATTATTTTTTTTAATCAAATCTAGACACGCGTTGTCCGCCCAATCGCGCCCCCTACCCACCCAGAGCTCATGCATTCTGACCAACATGCTTTTCGTCTCTTTCTCAGTCTTCTCAATATTCTCCATGTGGAAGTTGAACTGTTATGAGCAGAAGTTACTGTTTTCAGTCAGTTCTTTGATAGCAGTCTTTTGTTGTTGTTGTGTGTTGTTTTTTTGCCCAATAAGGCATCTTTCCAGCGCTTTGGTACAGAAGCTAAGGGGCCCTACACAAGAAATCTACTTACAACTAGGTATGGGCGAGCTCCACAGATGAGGAATGACCAATTCGTCGATTTGTTTCTGGGCTTGTGTAACTTCACTTCAGCATAATGTTCCTTCTAGATCCAGCCCATTTTCCTGCAAAGCTCGTGATGTCTCTTCTTTACTGCTGCATAGAACTCCATTGTGTAATGGTAACCACATTTTCCTCTTCCACCATCGTCAGGTTGAGGGGCATTTAGGTTGGTTCCGCTCTTTGCTATTGTGAAGAGACTGACAATAAACTGGCGTGCTGTATCCTTGCGTGTGCAGGGGTATGATCCAGGTAGGGATGGTATGCGTGCAGGGTTGGTTGCTGGGTCGGGTCAAAAAGTTTTCGATTCCAAGTCTGATTCCGAAGGGTTCTCCACACTGCTTTCCATAAGTGGCTGCACGAGTTACAATTCCCAGAAGTATTGAACCAGCAGTGATGATGTTCTCCCTTTTCCCACACTCTACAGCAACTTGGGTACTCATTTTGTTTCTTGAGTCTAGCCAGTCTTATGGAGTAAGATGATATCTTAAAGTGGTTTTGATTTGCATTTCCTTAATGATTAGTGTGTTTGAACACTTCTTAAAGGTGTTTCTCAGCCATCTCTAATTCTCAGCTTGTGAAGTCTCTGTTCAGACTCTTTGCTCCATCTATTGAGTGGGTCATTTGTTTTCTTTCTTCTTTCGTTTTTTGAGTAAGTTTTTATATTCTGGAAATCAATGCTTTGTCAGATGTTATCTGTTGGTGAAGGTTTTCCTCCACACTCTGTGGGATTCTATCTCTTCGACTTCTTGATTGTTTCTTTTGATGTACGAAGACTTTTGAGTTTAATGAGGTTCCCATTTGCAATTGTCAACCTTATTCGTTGTCAGCTGCTTCTCATTTAGGAATTCTTTTCCTACCTTATGTCTGTAGTCTGTTGTCAACTTTTTCTTCTATGCTTTCAGAGTTTGGGGTTTCACGTTGAGGTCTTTAATCCACTCTGGAGTGTGACTTTTGTACAGGTGAGAGGTAGGGGTTTAATTTCATTCTTCTACAAGTGGGTGATCCAGTTTTGCCAACACCACTTGCCTGAAGATGGCTGTCTTTCCTCCATTGGTGTCTTCTTGGCCCCCTTGTCAAATATGAGATGGCTGAAATTGTATGTGCTGCAACAGGGTACCTGTTTTTGTGCCAATAGTACCAGTGCTGTTTTTATGACTATAGCCCTGTAGTATAGTTTGAAGTCTGTTATAAGACCCCACTGTTAGCTCTTTTTGCTCAGGGTTTTAGGCTAGTTCAGGGGTCTTTTGTTTTTCCCAAATGATTTAAGGACTTTTGTTTTTCCAAGCCTGTGTGAAAAACTCTGGGATTTTGATTGGGATTGCATTAAATCTATACAAGTGTTTGGTAGAATGGACATTTTTACAATGTTAATTTTCCCAATCCATGGGCATGGGAGGTTTTTCCAATTCTGATGTCTTCTTCAATTTCTTTCTTTAAAAGGTTTAAAATTTTTGTTGTAGAGATCTTTGGTTGTCTTTGGTTAGTTTTGTTCCTAGTATTTTGTTGTTTTTGAGGCTATTGTGAGTGAGGAGAGTCTCCTTGAATTCTTTCTCCAGTTGCTTGTTCTTGGTGTAAAGAAAGGCCTTGATTTTTCTAGTTTAATTTT
The DNA here is from genome assembly GCA_009823505.1 of Rhizomys pruinosus. Lineage (NCBI taxonomy): Eukaryota > Metazoa > Chordata > Mammalia > Rodentia > Spalacidae > Rhizomys > Rhizomys pruinosus. The sequence continues at coordinate 2,120,158 of VZQC01007982.1, forward strand.
GTATTCCTGGCCAGCTTTGCTGAAGCTGTTAATCATTTCTAGGAGTTTTCTGTGGAGTTTTAGCATCCTCTTAATAAACAATCATATCATCAAGCAAATAAGGGATAGCTTGATTCCTCTTTTCCAATAGTACACTCTTTAATTTCCTTTTCTTGCCTTATTGCTCTAGCAAGTGTTTTCAAGCATATATATTGAAGAGGAGTGGTGACAGGGGGCAGCCTTGCTGAGTTCCTACCTTCAAAGGGAATGTTTCTGTCATTTCCCCATTTAGGATGATATTGGCTGTGGGTTTCCTGTATAATGGCTTTGATTACATTGAGGAATGATCTCCAATCTAATTCCTTCTAGGACTTTAAGCATGAAGGGATGCTGGATTTTGTCAAAGGCTTTTTCAGCATCAATTCAATGATGGTGTGGTTTTTTGTCTTTCATTCCATTTATGTGTTTGAATGATGTTTATTGATTTTCATATGTTGAACCATCCCTGCATCTCTGGTATGAATCCAACTTGGTCATGATGGATGATCTTCTTGATGTAGGGTCTGTATGCAATTTGCCAGTATCCTGTTTAGAGTTTTGGCATCTGTGTTCATTAGCGAGATGGGTTTATAATTCTCTTTTTTAGTTGTATCTTTGTCTGGTTTTGGTAATAGAGTGATGCTGGCTTTATAGAAGGAACTTGGGATAATTCCCTCTGATTGTATCCTTCTCAAACAATTTCAGTAATAATGGTTGTAGGTCTTTTTGAAATGTTTTATAGAATATATTCTGCCATGAAACCGTCTGGGCCTGGGCTTTTTTAAGTTGGGAGTTTTTAATTACATCTTCAATTTCGTTCATGCATTATGGGTCTGTTTAAGCTGTTCGATCTCTTTCTTGGTTGAGCTTTGCGTTAATCCCCCAGATTTCAGTATTTATCATTTCTTCTAGGTTTTAAACTTGGTAGAAGTATAGGTTTTTGAAGTATTCCTGTATGATTTCTGGTCTTTTCCTTGTCTGTTGTGATATTTCCTTTCATCACAGATTGTATTGATTTGGAGTTGTTCCTTCTTTCTTTTGGTTAACTGGGCTAGAGGTCTGTCTATGCTTTGTTTATTTCTTCAAGAACAACTGTTTGGATTCATGTGATTTTTTTTTGTATTGTTTTCTTTGTTTCTATTTCATTGATTTCTGCTCTGATTTTTGTTATTTCTTCCTGTCTGTTGCGTTTAGGGTTCATCTGTTGTTGCCTCTCAAGTGCTTTTAGCTGTAGTGTTAGATCATTCACTTGTGCTCTTTCTGTTTTTCTAATGTAGGCACCCAGGGCTATAAACTTCCCTCTTAGGACTGCTTTTAAGGTATCCCATAGGTTTTGTTGTGTTGTATTGTCATTGTCATTCAGTTCCAGGAATGCTTTTATTTCTTTCTTTATCTCTTCCTTGACCCATTCATTATTCAAGAGTGTGTTGGTTAGACTAAGCCCTTATTTCTAAATAAGGTCACACAGATATGTTTTGTGTGTGTGTGTTTAGGATATTAACATATCTTTTTTTAGGGCACACAATTCATCCCATAAAAGAAAGCTATCGAACCCATCAAATGATGTCACAGCCTATGAGAAGCTCAATACAGTGGAAGGGAAACTGTGGAGGTTGAAGTTGGGGCCTCAGCCTCAAGGACTAGACACTGTTAAAGTCTCTTCACTTTTCAATTCCTCAGTTTCTTTTCAGAACAAGGTTATCTGTCTAGATTTCTGAAGTAAGTATCAGTTCTAACACCTTATGGTTTTAAATTTATTTTGGATTTAGCCATTCTCCTACTTCAAAGAGAAAGACAAAGAACAAATCATAAGAAAGTCTAGAGTAGAAAAATAAAGGAGCCAGGTATGGTGGTACATGCCTTTAATTCCAGCACTCGGGAGGCAGAGGCAGGTGGATTTCTGTAAGTTCAAGGCCAGCCTGGTCTACACAGTGAGTTCCAGTCAGCTGGGACTAAAGGAAGGGAGACCCTGTCTCAAAAAGACCAAAAAGAAAACAAAACAAAATAACCCCCCCCACACACAAAAAAAACCCCCAAAGGAACACAAACAAAGGAGAAGCACAAATAGGAACGAAGAAGACAGGATGGGAAGAAAAACAGGAGTTATATAGAAGATGAAGAAAGACATTTGAAGCTGGAGATTATCAAACAGAAACCAGAAGGTTGGGTCCATGCATGCGTGTGTGTGTGTGTGTGTGTGTGTGTGTGTGTGTATACATGTTGCATTTTAACTTGTTTGCTCATAATCTGGCAGTAAATAAACACAGCTGTGTAACAAGCAGCAGAAGGTTTTTCCCTGGTTGCATGTAAACTCTTGCTTTATAAACCATTATCTCCTGAGGCTATTAATCTAGAGCATATTGTTCAAAGGACTGCCAAGGCATGACCTGTCAGACAGGCTGTGTGTATGTGTGTGTGTGTGTGTGTGTGGGTATGTGTGGGTGTGTTTGGAGAGAGAGAAGAGAGGCTTCTTTTTCTTTTACTCTTTTAAATAATGCAGGTAGCAGTGCAGTCAGGGAAGAACTGCATTGTGGGCTCTGTAGTCTCAGCCTGTCTTCAGCTGCCTCCTTCATGGCCCACCTGGTAAGACTCATGATCTTGCTGTAGCTGCTCAAGCCCCCAGCACTTCTAGGCCCAGTCACAGCAGCACCCATCCAGGGGACAAGGGCCTGTGTAGGTTGTCATCAGAATCCCTTCAGTGTCTCTTGACTTCTCCAGGATGTGCTGAGATGTCCCCTAAAGAAACCATCACATTTGAAGAAGCTGCATCCCTGGCTCCTTTGATTACTGCTTTTAGGGTACCAGGGTACCAAGTTGTACCTCCTCAGTTCATATTTCCAACATATTTCCTGCTATGTGGTCTACCCATGTGTATTCATGTGGCAAGCAGGGTTGATAATGAAGCAAAGAAAACCTAGCCAGCACACTATACAGTGCTTTCAGATCAACAATGAGGTTTTAAAGTTTTAAATATAAGTATATAAGGTTTTAATATATCTCACATATTGCACAGGGCATACTTGGACTAAAAAATTACTCATTGCTCTTTTATTTTAAATTTCTTTTGGATCTAATTCTTTTTATTTTATGTGTACGAGTGTTTTGCCTACATGTATGTAAGTGCACCATGTGTGTGCAGTGCCATGGAACAGGAGTGATGAACCATTTTTATTGGCCCTGTGAGTATTGAGAACTTAACTCCAGGTGCTCTAGAAGAACGAGCCATTGCTCCAACCACTGTGCAGTCTCTCCAGCCCTATAAACTGTGCTTTTATTTATTTTTTTTTTCCCCATGGGGACGTTGACTGTTTTAGGCAGAAGTTCACTGTTTCAGTCAGTTCTTTGATGCAGTATTTTCTGTTGTTGTTGTTGTTTCCAAAATGCATTATGTCCAACTGCTTTGTACAGAAGCTCAGGGGGCCCTACACAAGAAATACTTACAACTGGGTAATTGGCACTAGCATCCACAGATGAGGGATACCATTCGTCGTTTGTTTTTCTGGGACTGTGTTACTTCACTCAGCATGATGTCCTCTAGCTCCAGCCATTTTCCTGCAAAGCTCATGATGTCGTCTTTCTTTACTGCTGCATAGAACTCCATTGTGTAGATGTACCACATTTTCTCTATCCACCATTCGTCAGGTTTGAGGGGCATTTAGGTTGGTTCCGCTCTTTGCTATTTGAAGAGAACTGCAATAAACTGGCGTGCTTGTATCTCTGTGGTGGCGTAGTCTTGAGGGTACTGCCCAGGAGTGGTATGGTTGGGGGGGGTCGGGTGGGCAGTTCAGATCCAAGTCATTCCAAGGGTTCTCCACACTGCTTTCCATAAGTGGCTGTACGAGTTTACAATTTCCCACCAGCAGTGGATGATGTTTCCCTTTCCCACAACTCTCCAGCAACTTGGGTATCATTTTGTTTTCTTGATCCAGCCAGTCTTCCTGGAGGAAGAGATGGCTTAAAGTGGTTTTTGATTTGCATCTCCTTAATGATTGTGTGTTGAGCAGTTCTTTTGAGGTGTTTTTCAGCCATATTTAATTCCTCGCTGGGGAAGGTCTCTGTTCAGGTCTTTGCTCCATCTATTGGGCGGGTCATATTAGTTTTCTTTTTTCGTTTCTGTTTTTTTGTGAGTAGTTTTATATTCCTGCCTGGAAATCAAATGCTTTGTCAGATGTATCTGCAGTGAAGGTTTCCTCCTCCCACTCTGTGGGATTATCTCTTGACTGTCCTTGATTGTTTCTTTTGATGTACGAAACCTTTTGAGTTGATGAGGTTTAATCCCATTTTGCAATTGGTGTCCAACCTTAATTCTTGTGCTACAGCTGCTGCTTCTGCCATTTAGGAAGTCTTTTCCTACGCATTGTCTGGATGTCGGCGTCCAACTGTTTTCTCTATATTTTGCAGTAGTTTGGGGTTGTCACGTTGAGGTCTTTGAATCCTCTGGAGTTGACTTTTGTACAGGGCGAGAGGTAGGGGTTTTAAATTTTCATTTTCTGACAAGTGTGATCAGTTTTGCAAACACCACTGCCTGAAGAGGCTTGTCTTTTCCCTTGTTTTGTGGGTTCTTGGCCCCTTGTCAATATGAGATGGCTGAATATTGTGAAGTGCGCTCAGATAGGATCTCTTGTTTTGTTGCCACATATCACCAGGTCTGTTTTTTTGTGCAGTACCAGTGGTAGAAGCCCTGTAGTATAAGTTTAGAATCTGGTCTAGAGATCCCCCTGTTATGCTCGTTTCCGGCTCAGGATCTATTGTTAGCAGGCCCTTTTTCTGGGTTTTTTTTCCAATGAATTTAAGAGACTTTTTGTCCAAGCCTGTGAAGGTAAACCTGGGGATTTTGATTGGGGATGCATTAAATCTTACAAGATTTTTTGGTAAAGAATGGACATTTTTAACAATGTTAATTTTCCCAATCCAGAGTGCATGGGGAAAGGTTTTTCCATCTTCTGTATTCTGTCAATTTTTCTTCTAAGGTTTAAATATTTTGGTTGTATAGGATCTTGTGGTGTCTTTGGTTAGGTTTGGTCCTAGGTAAGTTTTTGTTTTTGATGCTATTGTGAGATAGGAAAGTTGTCTTTGTCGGATTCTGCCCATTGCTGTGTTCGTGGTGTAAAGAAAGGCCGTTGATTTTCCTAGGTTAATTTTGTATCTCCTGGCCACTTGGGCTGAGCTGTTAATCTATTTCTAGGAGTTGTTCTGGTGGAGTTTTTTACACTCTTAAGTAAGACATCATTCATCAAAATAGGGATGTTTGACTTCCTCTTTTCCAATGAGTAATCTCCTTAATTCTCTTTTCTTTGCCGTATTGCTCGTAGCAAGTTGTTTCAAGCACTATAATTGAGAGGAATGGTGATCAGGGGGCAACCCTTGCCTGGTTCCTACATTCAAAGAGAATTTTCGGCGTTCTTCATCCTCCCATTTAGGATGATATTTGGCTGTGGGTTCCTGTATAGGGCTTTGTTACATTGAGGAATGATCCCCCAATCTAATCCTTCCTCAGGACTTTAAGCAATGAAGGGATGCCTGGATTTTGCAAAGGACTTTTTCAGCATCAAGGTACATGATGGTGTGGTTTTTGTCTTTGCATTCCCGTTTATGTGTTTTGAGATGTTATTGATTTTCATATGTTGAGACCAGCCCTCATCTCTGGTATGAAGTCCAACTTGGTCATGATGGATGATCTTTTGATTGGGTCGTGTATGCGATTTGCCAGTATTCCTGTTTAGAAGTGATTGGGCAATCTGTGGTTCTGAGTGAGAGGGGTTCTAAATTCTCCTTTTAGTTGCATCTTTACCTGATTTTAGTGTTAGAGTGATGTTGGCTCATAGAAGGAGCTTTGGAGATTCCTCTGTTATGTGTATATTTAAATAATTTTCATAAAGTTTAAAAAAGGTCTTTTTAAATGTTTTATAGAATTTGCTGTGGAAACGTTGGCCTGGTTGTCTTTTTAGTTGGGAGGTTTCTTAATAATTCATCCTTCATTTCTTATATGTTTTATGCGGTCTGTTAGCTGGGCTGGTCTCCTCCTTGGGCAAGCTTTGTTGGTTCCCAGATTTCAGATTTATCCATTTTCTTTAGGTTTCAAACTTGGTGAATATAGGTGTTCTTGTTAATATTCCCACCTATAATTTTCTTGATCTTTTCTTGCGTTGTTATTTCCCTTTTCATCACAGATTGTATTGATTTGGGTGTTCCTTCTTTTCTTTTTTAAACTGGGTAGAGGTCTGTCTATCTTGTTTATTCTTTCAAAGAACAACTTTTGGCTTCATTGTATTTTTTGTATGTTTCATCTTTGGTTATCCATTTCATATATTTGCTCTGATTTCTTATTATCTTCCTGTCTGTTGCGTTTAGGGTTATCTGTGTTCCCTCTCAAGTGTCTTTTAGCTTGTAGGTTAGGATCCTTCACTTTGCTCTTTCTGTTTTTCTAATGTAGGCACCCAAGGGCTAAAATTTCCCTCTTAGACTGGCTTTTAAGGTATCCCATAAGTTTTGTTGTGTTGTATTTCATTTATTCCTTCCAGATTTTTTTTTTTTTTTTCTTTCTTATCTCTTACTTGACCCATTCATTTTCAAGAGTGTTCGTTTAGTCTCCATGTGTTCTTGTAGGCAGGGGGGCTTGTTCCTCGGTGGTGATGTTGAGCTCCATGCACTGTTGTCTGACAGGATGCATGAAATATTTCAATATCTTTTGTAATTGTACGAGGTTCTTCTGTGGTCCCCGTATGTGGTCCAATTTTTGGAGGAATGATTCCTTGGGGTGTGAGTAGAAAGTATATTCTCTGGTAATCTGAGGATTGACAATGTCTGGTAGAGTTCTATGAGATCCATTTGGTGGTAGCATATCAAGTTCAGTTCAGAGTGTCTCTCATTTATCTTTGATCATGTTACCTATCCAAAGGGATCAGTGGGGTTTGAAATCTCCCACTTATGAGTGATGCTGGTGGTTAGTCTGGGACTTGTGGTCCTGTGGAGGAACTTGTCTTATAAAGTTCTGGTGCCACCAGGAATTATGGTGGCTCATATATTCATAATGAAATCTTCTTGTGGATTGTCTTTGATGAAAATGTAATGGCCTTCTTTGATTCTCTTTGATTTCTTTTACTTTGAAGTCTATTTTATCCGATATTACAAAATAGCCAACCACCTGCTTTCTTTTTGGTACACATTTGCTTGAGAATATTTTTTTCCATGCCCTTTCACTCTTGGTGCCTGCCTTGAAGGTAAGACTGTTTTCTGCAGACAGCATATGATGATTCTGTTTCCTAATCAGTTCCCAGTTGTATGTCTTTTGATTGGGGATATAGTTCAGTCCATTAATATTAGGTTATGGACTGATTGTTTGTGTTGCTTCCTTTGCCTTATGATCATCTGTCGTTTTTTGATTTATGTTTATATCCTTCTGCAGTTATGTGTTTATTTGATTTTCCTTATAGTGTGCTGGGTGGTGCTCTTTCTTCTGTTCTTTGGATTGCTTCAATATTCTCTGAAGGGTTTTTTTTTTTCCGGACATGTATTCTTTCAAGTTGTCTTATGTCATGGAAGATTTTCCTCTCTCTTTCCACTATGATTACTATTTTTGCTGGGTATAGTAACCTGGCTGGCATCCATTGTCCCTCAACACTGGGAATGCTTTGCTCCAGGTTCTTCTTGCTTTCATAGTTTGCTTGAGAAGTCCATTGTTATTCTTGATTGAGGTTTGTTTTTTTTTTCCCCCTATAGGTCACTTGTTTTTTCTCTTGTCGCTTTTAAGAATTTTCTCTTTGTTTGGTCTCCAGCATTTTAATATGTTGTGGCATGGAGAATTTTTTTCTGATCTTGTCTTTTGGAGTTCTATGTGCTCTTGTATTGGTATTGGTTTGTCCTTTTTAGTTTTGGGGAAGTTTTCATCTATTATTCTGTTGAAGATCTGATTCTCATACCTTTCTCTTTGTGGATTCTTCTCCTTCCTCTATTCCTATGATGCGGAGGTTGATCTTTTCATAGTGTCCCACAGCTCCTGGTTGTTCCATTTTTGTTTATTTTTAAATTTCTTCATAATCTTCCTTGAGTTTTTTAGTTGTTCTGTGTTGTCCTTCCAGTCTGATATTCTTTGTTTCGCTTCCTCCATTCTGCTTCTGAGGCTTTTCATCTCCTTTCCTTTGAAGATGAGTGTTTGATTTCCTTTTTCATTTTCCTCTTCTGATTCTTTATGTTTCTATTTCTTTTTGAGCTTTCTCGATTCTCTTTTTGTGCTCTTTTGTTTGCTTGTTGGTTCTTTTTCTTTTTCAGCATGGGATCTTTTCAGTGTTTCTTACTTCCTTCCGAGCTTGTCATTCTCTCTCTCTCTCTCGGTCCTCATTCTCTTTTCTTAGTTCTTTTATATTTTCTTTATGATCTTGTAGTTCTTTAAGTATGTTCCCAATTGTGTGTTCTGATGTCTGTGTCTGGGGCATCCCCGGGGGGATCCCACTGCAGGAGTCATCCATAGGTTGGTAAAGCTTGGCGTGGGATTATCCTGCCCTTCTCCAGTGTAGTCTCTTCTTCGTGATCCTGGCATATGGCTTCTCCTTGCCTGTCTGTATTCCAATGTGAGTCCTGAATGCCTCTTCACTGTGTTGAAGGGTGCTTTGCTTGCCTCCTTCAGATTCTTCTTCGTAATCTCAGTTGGCGCGGCGGGGGGGGGGGCTCTTCAGCCCGCGCCCCGGCACCTGCCGCTGGGCTCAGGAGATCTCAAATCCTGAACTGTGCTTTTAAAACTCAAAGTAAACATGGCCATGGGGAGGGGTGGCAGAATGCAGTGATATAAAGGGGAAAAGAGAATAATAGAATAGGAAGGGTTAAATGGGGTGCAGGATGGAAGGGCAGGGCAGAGGAGGGAGTGTGGGGAGGGCTGGGTAACAGTAAAGGTCTTTAGAAAAAGCCATAAGGAAACCTACCACTACAGAAACGTCCTAAAGAGTGTCTATGTGTGTGTGTGGAAAATTGACTCCCTCTTTTAAAGCTGTTGGCCATGGGTCCCATAGACCCTCAAACACTACTGGCCATTGCCTCTTTTCTTGTTACCCACCAGAACTTGATGGTCAGACCCTATTACTATCGGCACTACATATGTGAGCTGTAGAGCAAACAGGGTAAATCAAGCTGGTGCTGACTTCAGAGCCTCATCTCTACTGGCTGGTGTTCATATAGTGCTGGAAGGTGCTGTGTATGCTACTGGAAGGAGAAAAAAAATCAACTTTATCCTGTGAACTACAATTACTGGCCTGGCTGATGCAACAGTGGCATGAATCTTATTGGAGTAACCAAACACTTTTGAAGCAGAGTTGTAGGAGACAGCCCATACCTGACAGTGATCTCAGGCTTAGGACCCTGAGGCTAGATAGATCACAGGAAATAAGGGAGAGTCTAATATTAGTTTTCTACTAAATAGTTATAGTAGTAAACTGACTCCTAAAGATTTACTTTTATACCTAAATGCATCTCTCAACTCTCTCCAGAGAGATTCCTTTATGTAGCAGATAATGTTTAATGCCAAAATCCACAAATGACCAGTGTGCAGAGAACAAGAGGCTGCAGAGTGAATAGGACGCCTCTATCAAATTTCTGCCTTCCAAGGCTCAGGGGCCATTGTGGAAGAGGAGGCAGAAAGATTGTAAGAGCCAGGGGTGATGTATGGCCATGAGGAAATAGAGTTTTCTAGGCACCTGGTCAGTTACTCATATGAACTCACAGCAATGGCAACAGTATTATGCAGAAACCCCTTGCAACCTCAAACCAGACAAGAATCCCAGTGCAGACATGAAGAAGTGGGTAAGATATCCTGCCTCAGCCTAAGGAGCTTTTGGCACTAATGGCTGCTGGGAGGGGGGAGAAACAGTCTCTGTCAAGGATGAGTCTCTTGGTAGACTAACTAGACTCCAGTGAATGGAGCTACATTGGAGGACATTTGGGGACGCATTAACATTAGAACTGCTATTTAGAGCCATTCCATTTCACGTATCTATTTATATTATCATATATATGATATATTATAATAGTCATCATGGTACTCTCTATTATAATGAATTCTCCTATATATTTAATGAAGGACTGTATTAGTGGTTCATATATACTATGGTATATGCTGTGGTTTATTATATGTATGTATATATGCAAGTGTGTGTTTGTATATATGTACATATGTATGTGTATGTGCATGTATATATGAGTGTGTATATATGTATGTTTATATTACATTTATGTATGCATATATGTATGTCTATATAGTATGTCTATATGTATGTATATGTATATATGTGTGAGTGTGTATTTATATATGTATGAATATATGTCTGTATATATATGTATATATGTATATATATGTGAGTGTGTGTATGTATATATGTCTGTATATATTTGTATATATATGTATATATATGTGAGTGTGTATGTGTGTGTGCATGTGTAATGGAGAACATTAAATTGGGAGGGTGGCAATAAAGAAGTGTTCAGAGGGGGGACAAGCTCTAAATACTATTAAGTTATAGTGTATGAAAATCTGAAAATCTCAAAAATTCAATAACATTTTTAAAAAAGTGAACTGGGCTTCCTGAGTATTTTCTGGCACACCCTACAGCAAGGGAAACTGATAGGAAGAGAAATGCTGTGCTCTTTGTGTTTGCATCTTGGATCTTGGGTAGCGCTTGACTGTGTAGCTGGCAGCCTCCTCTTCCCCAGATCTGGACATTTTCAAAGGACATCATTCACTACTCCTGTTCTCAGTTTGTTCCCTTTTGTATAGCAAGGGACAGGTAAATGCCACAAATAAATAAAGAGCCAGACTGGCCTCTGGGAGTGTGGTCCGCCTTGTGCTGTGATTTGTCAGCCAGCGCTCAGCTCTCCTGTTTTGCACATGCATCTTGTCATGGGTGTTTATCTTTTGCCATTAGGACTCCAGGGAGGTAGAACTGTGAGATGTAAAATCCATCAAAGTGGCAAACATTCCAGCAATCACACTTTGAAAAATCTGCCTCAAAGAGATAATCAGAGATGTGCACCAAGATTTATGTACATGGATGTGCATCCCAGGGCTGTGCATAACAATGAAATACTGGAGACTCTCTAAGTGTCCAGCAACGGGAAAATGGTAAATGATGGGGCATGCTTAGAGTGGAATATTATGTGACAACTAAAAATGGTGGCTTCAGAAAAATGTTTTATGACATAGCAGTGTATCAGAGACTAAGAAATCATGATGCATGGCAGTATGGTCTTAAGAAGTCTAGAAGGAAATGGGTCAGTTTGCTTGGCAGGATACATGACTCCAGAGTAGCTGGTTTTAATCCTGCATTGCAGTTAATCTTGACCAGAACAGACAAAACCTTAAACAAAAAACTTGGCCAAAGCAAGTAACTTCTGTAACAGTCAAAATCATGGAGACTTCAGAATTTTGAGCTGATAGGCCAGGGAAAATGAATAATCACTCATTTTTGGTTTTCTTTTTCATTATTATTTTTCTTTTTCTTTTTTCTAAGGTGCTGGGGATTGAACCTGGGGGCCCTTAGGCATGTTAGGCAAGTGCTCTGCCACTGAGGTAAACCCCAGGCCCTCATTTCTAAATCTGACCCAGACTATCATTTTGTAAACTTCTTAAATTGTTGGGTCTGCTTCTGTGGTCTATGCATATTTCTTCAGAATTAATGTAGTCAGTATTCCAGCCAGACTATTTATCTAGAATCAGACTAATCTATAATTCCTATAAATGTTTTAGAACTAGCTTACCCCTCCTGAAGGGCCTAAGTACTGACACATGATCCTGGAGGGGAGGCCCGTGCTTTATGCCCCATCAACTGTTTTTCTAACAGTAATGTTGTGAGAAAGCATTTTTGTAGCTGGATTTTAGATTACTCTAATAAATTTTAATATACGACATTGTTCTAAATTTCTCCTCTTATACATTGATCAGTGATTATGAGAGATGTTATGTGTGTGTGTGTGTGTGCGCACGTGTGCGCATGTGCATGAAGTTTATTCATATGTAGCCATTCCTCATTGGCCCTGTTTGGTTTATATTTAGTGTGACTGTTACAATATTGATAACTGGTTGCTGTCACATTCTGTTTGATAACACTTCCATTGGTTACACAAAAATGTTGCAAATGCTGCCAGTTTTACAGTTACTTGTCTCTATATAACCAAAGACTGTCCTGTCTGGTGGTGACTGAATTTAACAGTGTCCTCCCCTGGAAATGGGAAAATAGCTGTACTATGAAGTTTATGACAAATGATAAGCTTGACTTAATGTAATTTATGAACAGTCTAGTGGAAGCTTTTGTCTTAGTAAGAACGTCCTGCTGGATGTTCACCCTATTCTGACATTCTCTTGTTCATGGATATCATGGAATCGGATTTGGAATTAGGCAACTTGGAGAAGCTATTCTCAGAAGGCACTGAACGATTTTTTTCTTTTTCTTTTTTTGGTCTTTTTGAGACCATTTAAGATTCCAGGTTATTTGGGCAGGAGAGATGGCTCCACAGTTAAGAGCACTGGCTGTTCTGACAGAGGACCTGGGTTTGGGCCCAGTACCCACATGGCGGATCACAACCATCAGTAATTCCAGTTCCAGGAGATTCAACACTCTCTTCTGGCCTTTATGGGCATTGCATACCCAGGGTGCACTTAACATACAGGCAAAACACACAAACAAACAAGTAAATGATTCTAGGTTATATCCAGTGCTCGTGTAGCAAAGATCAATTATTACCAAGGAGCCAGGTTCATTGTCCTTATTCCTCTGGGTCCTTATGTTTGCTTTTTTTTTTTTTTTGGTCCTCATGTTTGTTTCCTCAACGAGTACAGTATGGTTTGTTGTTGTGAGACATATGTCACTTGGAAGTAAATAGCAAGAGGCTTTCTTCTTTCAAGTCCTATTTGGGAATAAAATCTTTCTGAAAAGTCTCAGCAGTTTTTTTAAAGCATCTCATTAGCAGGTACTGGTTCACATATGAGAGCAAGAAAAGCTTGGCAAAGGAGAAGAGTTGGCCTTGCCCTGATGGGCACATTGCCTCCCCTGATAAAACCGGGATCTTCTCAAGAAGGAAGAAGTGAGGGGATGAACGAATGGCTGATAAGAGGCAACAAATCCTACTTTTTACATGTGAAACCCGAAGTTGTTGTTTNCTATGATGTGGCATGGAGAATTTTCTTTCTGATTTGTCTGTTTGGAGTTTCTATGTGCTCTTGTATTGGTATTGGTTGTCCTGTTTTTAGTTTTGGGGAAGTTTTCATCTATTATGCTGTTGAAGATCTTGAATCTCAATACCTATTCCTTGATGTGGATTTTCTCCTTCCTCTATTCCTTGATGCGGAGGTAGTGATCTTTTCATAGTGTCCCACAGGTCCTGGTTGTCCATTTTGTTTCATTTTAAATTTTATAATCTTACCTTGAGTTATTTTAGTTGTTTCTGTGTGTCCTCCAGGTCTGAGTATTCTTTGTTCCGCTTTCCTCCATTCTGCTTCTAAGGCTTTTCAATTCGTCCTTTCCTGCTTGGAATGTATGAAGGTTTGATTTCCTTTTTCATTTCCCTCTTCGATTTCTTTATGTTTATTTCTTTTTTGTCTTTCATTTTTTTTTTTGTTTGCTTCTTTTGTTTGCTTGTTGTTCTTTTTCTTTTTCAGCATGGGATCTTTTTCAGTGTTTCTACTGTCCTTCCGAGCTGCATTCTCTCTCTCTCTCTCGGTCCTCATTCCTTTTCTTAGTTTTCTTAATTTTTCTTTATGATTGTGTAGTTCTTTAATATGCTTCCCATTGTGTTTCTGATGTCTGTGTCCTGGGGCAATCCCCGGGGGGATGCCCACTGCAGGAGTCATCCATAGGTTGTAAAGCTTCGCGTGGGATTATCCTGCCCTCTCCAGTGAAGTCTCTTCTTCGTGATCCTGGCATATGGCTTCTCTTCCTTGTTCTGTATTCCAATGTGAGTCCTGTTGAAGTTGCCTCTTCACTGTGTTGAAGGCGTGCTTGTGCTTGCCTCCTTCAGATACCTTCTTGTATCTCAGTTGGCGCGGGGGGGGGGGGGGCTCTTCAGCCATGCCCCGGCACCTGCCGCTGGCGGCTCAGGAGAATTCAAATCCTGAACTGTGCTTTTAAAACTCAAAGTAAACATGGCCATTGGGGAGGGGTGGCAGAATGTCAGTGATATAAAGGGTAAAAGAAGAATAATAGAATTAGGAAGGGTTAAATGGGAGTGCAGGATGGAAGGCAGGCAGAGGAGGAGTGTGGGAGGCTGCTGGGTAACAGTAAAGGTCTTTTAGAAAATCATAAGGAAACCTACACTACAGAAACGTCCTAAAGATGTCTATGTTTGGTGTGGAAAATTGACTCCCTCTTTTAAAGCTGTTGACCATGGGTCCATATCCCCTCAAACACTACTGGCCATTGCCTCTTTTCTTGTTACCCACCAGAACTTGATGGTCCAGGACCTATTACTATCGGACCTAGCATTGTGAGCTGGTAGATGCAAACAGGTAAATCAAGCTGGTTCTGACTTCAGGAGCCTCATCTCTACTGTTCCTGGTGTTCATAATGCTGGAAGTGCTGTGTTATGCTACTATGGAATGAGAAAAAAAATCAACTTTATCCTGTGATAACTACATATTACTGGCCTGGCTTATGCAACAGTGGGCATGGATGATCTATTGGAGTAACCAAACACTTTTGAAGCAGAGTTGTAGGAGACAGCCCATACCTGACAGTGATATCCAGCTTAGGACCCTGAGGCTAATTAGGTCACAGGAAATAAGGGAGAGATTAGATATAGTTTTCTATAATAGTATTTAATAGTATAAACTGACTCCTAAAGATTACTTTTTATACCTAAATGCATCTCTCAACTCTCTCCAGAGAGATTCCTTTATGTAGCAGATAATGTTTAATGCCAAAATCCACAAATGACCAGTGTGCAGAGAACAAGAAACGCAGGTGCAGACAGCTATCATTTCTGCTTGGACTCAGGCCTGTGGAGAGAGCCAGTAGAGCCAGGGTGAGAGGCAGAAAAAGTTTCACACTGTTCTAACCATTGCTACACAAGCACATTTTGGCGAAACACCTTGCCTCACCATACCCAGTGAGATGAGAAGGTAAGACCTCCTCAGCGGCTTTGCATTGGTGCTGGAGCGGGAGACGTCGCTATTGTGCCAGGACATGTACGCATTTGTAGACCCAGCAGCCGGCAGTCGAAGGGCTCACGCACTGTTAGTGGCGCTCATGACTGCTAATATTGGCGCACTACATATGTAAAACGAAATTTTACGAAGCTGTATCATATCCATTGTCACACATATGATACTATATATATGAGAAAACCTCCTTTAGAATTCAAACGAAGAATGGGAGAGGTGAGGGATAGAAGGAAGGAGTTTAGGTAAGTATCCGCTCAGCTAAGGACTTGGGGGTGGAATATGGTGTGAGATGAGAAGGGGGAACCCGTAGTCTCTGTAAGATTAGGTCTATCTATAATAACTAACCAGGGGTACATTGGAGGACTTGTGCTCAGTAGATTATGCCTTTCAGTTACTAATTATATTTATATATATATGATTGATTTCATATATGATCTCTTATGCATTGAATTCTCTTATATATCTAGAGAAGTTAACACGTGTTCCAACACTTATAGTTATAGACACTTTGAATGCAGTGGTGTTTTCGATATAGAATATGATTTCCATGTCGCTAATGATGAATGTATGCATAATACGTATTCTATATATAAAGTATGTCTATATGTATGTAATATGTATATATGTGTGAGTGTAGTATTTATATATGTATGAATATATGTCGTATAATATATGTAATAGATGTATATAATGTGAGTGTGTGTATGTATAATATGTCTGTATTATAATTGTTATATATAGGTATAATATGTGAGTGTGTATGGTGTTGTGTGCACATGTGTAATGGAGAACATTAAATTGGGAGGGTGGCAATAAAGAAGTGTTCAGAGGGGGGACAAGCTCTAAATACTATTAAGTTATAGTGTATGAAAATCTGAAATCTACAAAAATCAATAAAAAAATTTTTAAAAAAGTGAACTGGGCTTCCTGAGTATTTTCTGGCACACCCTACAGCAAGGGAAACTGATAGGAAGAGAAATGCTGTGCTCTTTGTGTTTGCATCTTGGATCTTGGGTAGCGCTTGACTGTGTAGCTGGCAGCCTCCTCTTCCCCAGATCTGGACATTTTCAAAGGACATCATTCACTACTCCTGTTCTCAGTTTGTTCCCTTTTGTATAGCAAGGGACAGGTAAATGCCACAAATAAATAAAGAGCCAGACTGGCCTCTGGGAGTGTGGTCCGCCTTGTGCTGTGATTTGTCAGCCAGCGCTCAGCTCTCCTGTTTTGCACATGCATCTTGTCATGGGTGTTTATCTTTTGCCATTAGGACTCCAGGGAGGTAGAACTGTGAGATGTAAAATCCATCAAAGTGGCAAACATTCCAGCAATCACACTTTGAAAAATCTGCCTCAAAGAGATAATCAGAGATGTGCACCAAGATTTATGTACATGGATGTGCATCCCAGGGCTGTGCATAACAATGAAATACTGGAGACTCTCTAAGTGTCCAGCAACGGGAAAATGGTAAATGATGGGGCATGCTTAGAGTGGAATATTATGTGACAACTAAAAATGGTGGCTTCAGAAAAATGTTTTATGACATAGCAGTGTATCAGAGACTAAGAAATCATGATGCATGGCAGTATGGTCTTAAGAAGTCTAGAAGGAAATGGGTCAGTTTGCTTGGCAGGATACATGACTCCAGAGTAGCTGGTTTTAATCCTGCATTGCAGTTAATCTTGACCAGAACAGACAAAACCTTAAACAAAAAACTTGGCCAAAGCAAGTAACTTCTGTAACAGTCAAAATCATGGAGAACTTCAAGAATTTTGAGCTGATAGGCCAGGGAAAATGAATAATCACTCATTTTTGGTTTTCTTTTTCATTATTATTTTTTCTTTTTCTTTTTCTAAGGTGCTGGGGATTGAACCTGGGGGCCCTTAGGCATGTTAGGCAAGTGCTCTGCCACTGAGGTAAACCCCAGGCCCTCATTTCTAAATCTGACCCAGACTATCATTTTGTAAACTTCTTAAATTGTTGGGTCTGCTTCTGTGGTCTATGCATATTTCTTCAGAATTAATGTAGTCAGTATTCCAGCCAGACTATTTATCTAGAATCAGACTAATCTATAATTCCTATAAATGTTTTAGAACTAGCTTACCCCTCCTGAAGGGCCTAAGTACTGACACATGATCCTGGAGGGGAGGCCCGTGCTTTATGCCCCATCAACTGTTTTTCTAACAGTAATGTTGTGAGAAAGCATTTTTGTAGCTGGATTTTAGATTACTCTAATAAATTTTAATATACGAAAAAAAAAAAAAGTCAGTTTGATTGCCTGTAGGACTGGGTGCAGCTCATTTAAGAATCTCCCAGCATGCTAAAAGGAGCCAGGGGCTCCCTCCTCCACCAGTAAAACATGAGTGACCCCTGAGGACCAGATCCTCAACTGACCTTGAGAAAACAAAACATTGGTTAATCTGGACTAACTGTGTAGCCTTAAATATCCAAAAGGAAAGTATAACCAGAAATAAATAATTAGTAAGGCTTGAGAAATTGTACTTCAGGTATAAAGCTTGAGATCTTAGTTAAAAAAAAAAAAAAAAAAAAAAGAGAAAAGCACTGTTGCTTTGCCTGTCTTCAATTCTTACTGGCAAGTGCAGCTACTCTATGGCTGCCACTGCTTTTGTCATCCTTCAAAGACATGAGACACAGCTTTTTAACCTTCCAATATGAGTCTTCACTCACGTCTCTCCAAGAATCCTCCAAACCTTCAGTGCCAGATGGGGACTGCTGAGACATCCAACTTGTGGACTGAGCTACTACTGGGATTTCAGCCTCTTCAGAGTACAGACTGCCATTGTTGGACTACCCAGACTGTACCATGGAGACCAGTGCAGGAAGATCAAGACAGGACACAGTGCTTACTGGGCCTCATTTGGTGACCATGGGAAGGGAAGACCCCAGTGTGGAGCACAAGGGTAGGGTTGATGGTTGTTTGGGCTTGCCAAGGAGGAGCTTTCAAACAATTCCTTAAGGAAAACATGACATCTTTCAGCCTAATAAAGAAAAAAAATAATATTAATAATAATAAAAACAAATCACAGGCTGAAGATGCTAAAACCTATGATGTCATAATCTTGATATATGTGTGGCATGCATATATGCATATTCTGGAGTGATGCAAATTGGAAGGAACAACAACAACAACAACAACAGCAACAACAAAGACTGGGTCAAAGAACTGACTGAAATGGTGAACTTCTGCCCCAAACAGTAAACTTCTGCATTGAAAATTTTAAAAGAGGCTGAGAAAAAGATGAAAAACATGTTTGGCAGAATTGCATGAGCTCTGGTGGTGGTGGGGTGGGGGGGGCAAGGAATGGGAACGGCCCTAGATTCGACTGGGAAATTTTGTATGAAATGCACAAAGCTTCAATAAAAATTGGCTTTGAAAAATTTGACAAAGCGTTTAATATATAACTGTATTTCCTCTTTTTTATTTTAGGTTTTTTATTTTTTGACCCATGAATCTCAAAAAGGCAGTTGTGTTACACATCCCTTTAGGCAGGAATAAAGGTGTATATTTTTCATTAAATTTACCTAAGCTCTTTATCATTGACTGTATGTTGTTAATTTGGGAAGCAAACTTAATTCCTTTAAATTATCCTACAGGTAAAAGAAAATGTTACAAGATGATACTGTACAACACAAAAATTATAGAGAACATTTGTATACATTAACCCCAAAGTTGTTATACAAATTATAAGTAAAACAAATGTGGACAATAATTTATATTTCCAATTAGCTTAAATGTATTTAAATTTTTCAATTTAAATCTTTTTTTTTATTTTTTTATTATTAATTTTATTTATTTCTGTATGTATATGAATGTACAGTCTGCATGGAAGTTTGTGCACCCGTGTCGTGCAATGCCGTGGAGGTCAGAAGAGGGTGTCGGATTCCCCTGGAACTGGAGTTCTCCTGGAATTGGAGTTTCAGACGGTTCTCGACCGCCATGTGGGTGCTGGGGATCGAACCCGGGTCCTCTGAAAGAGCGGTCGGTGCTCTTAACCGCTAGGCTATCTCTCCAGGCCCCTCAATTTAAATCTTAAAACTATGGGAAAATATTTGTATGTTCCCACAGGTCAAAACGCCACCAACTTAATGGCTGAGAAAGAAAAGATACAGCTTTGCATTGTGCAGGATGTACCAAGAAATACCAGCAGAAAAGTTGGCCCATCTAAACATTAAAAGGAAGAAAAGCCTCAGACTGCTACTGGCATCAAACATCTCTGTGGATCCTATTTGTAACAACTGTTTATAATGTGTCCTAATGAACTTTACCTTCCAGGTGCCGCAAAGTTTTAACATGAGAGACTTTCTTACCCCCTTTTCATAGAACAAAGAAAAACATGATGGTAATGAAGTCATTCCCTAACTGTAAATTAGAGCTGATTGTTATCGAGGTAATCTCTTATAAAAGTTATATAGCTGCCTGCTTTAATTGACTGATAGACATAGGAAGTGTGAAAGGATAATTCTCTATTTAGAGAGAAATATAATGCTAAAGTCTTTATAAGCTGTGTAAAGCAAAATATACTAATACAGGAGAGCTCTGATATCAGCAATGGATTATTCTGCCAAGGAGAGGTTGGCTAGGGGGTCCAAGCCCCCACCCAAAAGGTAAAGGCTTTTTGCCTGTAAACTGGGATACCTGCAAGAAGAGAGGCGGTAAGGCCCTGCTGTTGAAGACCTGGTGTAAGCATGGGAAAGATGTATTGAGACCGCACTTGCAAGCATACAGTTGGTCTCTGGAATACCAGAGAGTGTTACCAAAGGCCATTAAATCAATAAAGCAAATATTGTTCTCCTTGAATCAAGCAAGACTCCTCCATCAGCATCAGCTACACTTTACCTGCCTGAAAATAGTGTGCAGCAGTGGCAGCCATATGTCTGTATATCCTAAATCCAATTGGCTGTTAGCTCTCTCCTTGGAGGAATAATTCATGGCTGATGCCACAAACTTACATCCTCTAGTGGTTAGGAGATATTAAAAGCCACAGTAAGACCTTGTCGTCTTTTACAGAAAAGCTATAGTTCATGGATTAGCATACCATCCAAACATTTGTGTCTATACCAATGTAACCTACCATAATAATTAGTACTGTTTAAATGCCTGTATATCTAATTGCTTTTGCTTCATTAGTAGGATTGAAAGGTTATTCCTGGACAAACTGCCAACCCATGAAAGGAAGCAGCCTGAACTGATCAGAGTCCAAAATGACATTTCCAGACAAAGTAGACTGTTTTGCTTCTCGACCACTTGTGCCCCTTTTCTAAAGCTTAGGGAACAATCTGCAGAAGAGGGGGCGTGGTAGAATGTAAAAGCTGCAATTGGGGTGAATTGTGAAACTACAGCAATATAGACTGGATTCTTATTTGATCAACATGCTTGTACCTACAAGCCCCTCCAGCTGTACAATGGGGACCTTGGGCTGTATAAGTTTGGGCATAGCTACTTGCAAATTGGTTTTACATGAAGGATGCTTATATTCATTACTTATTAATTGTTATTAAAAATGAATGGAAAAAATAAAAAGAAAAAGGTCATAAAGTTGGAGAGAAGGTGAGGACGGGATGCAGGAGCTGGAGGGAGAGTGAGGAGTGAAGGCCATCAAAGCACATTGCACATGTGCATAAAATTCTCAAAGAATAAAAAATATATTTTCAAAGTAAAAAAAAAATTGGCTTTGAAAAAAAAAAAGAATCTCCCAGTGTGATGGTCAGGACTCTGAGTGGATCAGCGTGTGATGGTCAGGACTCTGCGTGGATCAGTGTGTGATGGTCAGGACTCCTCTGAGTGGATCAGTGTGTGGTGGTCAGGACTCCTCTGAGTGGATCAGTGTGTGATGGTCAGGACTCTGATTGGATCAGCGTGTGATGATCAGGACTCTGCGTGGATCAGTGTGTGATGATCAGGACTCTGAGTGGATCAGCGTGTGGTGGTCAGGACTCTGAGTGGATCAGTGTGTGGTGTTCAGGACTCTGAGTGGATCAGCATGTGGTGGTCAGGACTCTGCGTGGATCAGTGTGTGATGGTCAGGACTCCTCTGAGTGGATCAGTGTGTAGTGGTCAGGACTCCTCTGAGTGGATCAGTGTGTGATGGTCAGGACTCTGAGTGGATCAATGTGTGATGGTCAGGACTCTGAGTGGATCAGTGTGTGGTGCTCAGGACTCTGAGTGGATCAGTGTGTGATGGTCAGGACTCTGAGTGGATCAGTGTGTGGTGCTCAGGACTCTGAGTGGATCAGTGTGTGATGGTCAGGACTCTGAGTGGATCAGCGTGTGGTGGTCAGGACTCTGAGTGGATCAGCGTGTGGTGGTCAGGGCTCTGAGTGGATCAGCATGTGGTGATCAGGACTCTGAGTGGATCAGCATGTGACAGTCAGGACTCTGATCAACATTGACTGCTGTTTGGTTCGCCTTTACTTTAGAGACATTGTCACTTGTAATTCTCCGGCACCGCGGTGGGTTGTAAAGGGGCATGGGGGGGGTGAAAGGAGTATCTCTGATCGTAAAGCCATGGTCTTTCACACATTTTATGCACATATCCAAGGTCCTCTGGGACCTTCCATATGAGGTCCCAGAGGATGGCATGTTTGCAAGCCTGCGAGTGCCTTGGGCTCCTCCCTGACCCCTTCACCTGCAGCCCTACCTTCTCCACACCCTGCTGCTGGTAAGTTTCTAAGGCTCAAATCTTGCCCTTGTCAGCTCCTGGCCACTTTTCTATTCTGGCTTCTTCTTCCCTTTCTTTTAAAATGTGTGCGTGCGTGTGTGTGTGTGTGTGTGTGTGTGTGTGTGTGCGTGTGTACACTTTCATGAGTGTGAGCACAGGTGCTCATGTGCTCTGGCATGCTTGTCAAGGTTGGAGGACAACCTCTGGTGTTGTCCTCATATTTCATCTTGTTTGAGATAGAATCTCTTGTTTGCTGTCTTGTACACCAAGATAACTGGCCTGTAAGCCACCTTCCAACTTGCCACGGAGTACTGGGATTATAGAGACATACTACTATATCTGGCCTTATGTAGTTTCTGGGGATTTGAACTCAGGACCTCATGTTGGGCAACAAGCACTTCATCTGCTAACCCATCTCCCCAGCCCACAGTATTGTCAAAACAACCTCTGATGAAAGGTTTCATTTTTTTTTTGGCAATACTGAGTATGAAACCTCAATATTGAAGATTAGAAAATCTCTCTCTCGATGAAAAGTATGTTTGGCAGAATACATGAGCTCTGGTGGGGTGGGGGGATAGGGTGGGGGACACAGGTCTAGATTTGATAATCTCGTACAAAATATATATTAAAAAAGATTAAAAAAATAAAAATAAAAACGACAAAAAAAGAAACATATCAAAAAGGTAAGCCACCATGATCAAGTTGGATTTATTCTAGAGATGCAAGGATGGTTCAACATATGTAAATTGGTAAATATCAAAAATCAAATGGACTCAAAGGCAAACACTACATGGCATCTCAATTGATGCAAAAAAGGCCTTTGATAAAATTCAACATGCCTTTATTTTTAAAATCCTATAGAGAATTGATTGGAGGGAACATACCTCAACATAATTAAAGCTATTATCAATAATCCCACAGCCAAAAAAAAAGAGAGAAAATCTCTCTCTCTCTCTCTCTCTCTCTCTCTCTATATATATATATATATATATATATATATGTATATATATAACAAATTACATATAATTTTTGAAAATGTAATTGAATTTGTGTTTGAGGGAAGCAGAGTCTTTGTTACAGAAGATGCTTTAAAGCCCACGTTTTCACTCTCTCGCACGTCCCTCTGGCTGCCCCTGCTTTGTTGCTATCTTGCACTAGTGTGGCACTGAGCACAGTGGATGAGCCAATATCAATAACTGTCATTAAGTCAAGTCTGTAGCTGACATCAGGGTTCACTGTGTGACAGGGCCTATGGTTTAAATGTACAAAGAACGTGTCAGTCAACATAGGATCAGGCAGAACAAGAATTCCTTTATCCCGAGAGTTCCCTGTGTTTCCCCTGTGAAGCCCCCTTTCTCTCTTGAACAAAAGGTCTTCAAATTTCATTTTCTATTTATTTATTTCAGTGAGGGGGATACATGGTCCATGGTGCATGTGTGGAGATCAGAGAACAGCTTGCAGGAGTTGACTCTTTCCTTCTACCACATGAGTTGCAGGCTTGGTAGCAAGTGCCTTTACCCACTGAGCTATCTTGCCAGCCCTCTAATCAATTTGGGTGGGGTCTTTTTGAGATAGGGACTCCCTGTAGCCCAAGCTATCCTGTAGCTCACTATGTAGACCAGACTAGACTTGAACTCACAGATATCCACTTGCCTCTGCCTCTCAAGTGCTAGGATTAAAGGCGTGCACCACTACACCCACCCAAATCAATTTTTAAAATATATATTTTATTAAGTGAGTGAGAGACAATGAAATATAAATAAATTACTCATTTTTAGAATTATGACTGTTTCTGGGTCTGATAACTCATAATCCCAGACTTGGGGAGCTGAGGCAAGAGGATCATCCTAGTGAGTTTGAAGCTAGCTTGGGCTACACAATGAGTTCCTGACTAGCCTAGGCTACAGAATGAGACTCCAAAAGAAAAAAGAAAAGCAAAAGAAACAGAAACTGTTGTTTCTAACTCTTGTTCCATATTTCTGGAGTAAAAGGAGGGATTTAATGCTGTTTGGACTTGAAGTTTTATTTACACTGTATAATAAATATTTGGTCTTCATATAGTTTTAGAAAAGAAATAAGATTATCTCCACTTGAATAGTTTGGGAGCTGCTGGCCTACGGATCAACATCTACCAACTCAGCTCCAGCAGTGTTCCTGGCCTTGTCCCTTCCACAGCTGCTCACTGAGGACCCCTTTCCTCGCCAGGCCATCTGCCTTCAAACGGTTCCCTCTTCCAGAACCCTCTTCCACTTCTGCCAGCTCCCACTTCATTCAGCCTTTAAGGTTTGTTTCAGATGCAGCGGTCTCTTCTCGCTGAAGACTTCCTGGCCGTGGAGAGGGGACCCTTGTCTCTGTGCCTCTCTAGCATTCCGCTCACAAGGCAGCCAAACAAACACCTGTGATGAATTTATTCATGCCTCTGTCTTCTCCATGAATGAATCGAAGGGAATTTGGGGGCAGGCACATTTCTACTATGCCTTTAAAAACTATTTCAGCATCTTGACAAAAGGCTAGAAATGTTTGCTGATTGAAACAGTAACTGCACTCCATCTGAAGGAGTCATTCAACAACTATTTATCAGTTAAAATGGGTCAGATGCTATTCTAGACACTGAAGAGACACTGGTGAGGATGGTGGAGAGAAGTTTCTCTGTTCCCAGGGAACTCCAGCAAAACAATAAACAAAAAAAGAGGGTCTTGGAAAAAACTCCAGGTATCATTCATTTAGTCATTCAACAGAGACACCTTAACTCCAGCTATCATTCATTTAGTTATTCAACAGAGACACCTTAAGCACCTACTGTATGTTAGACAATTACTCTAGTTGCTAAGGAACAAAGCAAAGATTCTGCCTTCAAGGATGCTGTAATGATAGACAAGGACTTTGGTGGAGAATAGTATCAGATAGGATGCTCGAAGTGAATAGCTCAAAGGATGCCTGGGATTTTAGTAGTGAAGAATAAATAATTATTTTATAATAGTGAAGAAGAACCACAAGCATGGAAAGATCAGGAGAAAATTGCTCCAGGCAGAGGAGAAAAGAGGTGCAAAGGCCCTGTGGCAGGTGGAGCACAAAGCAGGCCAGTGTATTTGAGAGAGTGAGAGACTCAGGGGTCTCATAGGCAGTAGGTGCTAAAGTGCTTGATTTGAGTTTGTTTGGTTTTAATTGTACGGCAAGTTATGAGTTCCCCATGGTGGATGTGCTTGTACATCCCTGGAACTTACACCTTGAGATGTGTCTCAGGGCATTTAGTGTGAAGTCCTAAGGTCTTCAGAATGGTAGTTGGAAAACAAAGCTTGAACAGGTGAACAAGCCTTGCTGTGCCATCTTGAAGAGTCCATCAGAGTCACTGGAGTCCACTGATTCACTGGAATCAGCAGGGAAGAGGCCTTGGGATGTTGCATGGGTGACCCCAGACCAGGAGAAGCAAGTCCATATCCACAGTACATGTCTAACTCCCTCAGGTCTAATTCCAACCTTCTTCATGGCTCCAAAAGGGCTTGGCGAGTCTTCACATCCTTAGCTGCCTGAGGGGCCCCAAAGCTCAGAGCAATAGCGCAGAGGTGCCTTGAGCATGGATTTAAATCCAAAGAAATCCAGGACACAAATGCTATGATGCAATTTGCTCTTATTTCCCATGCAAGTTAATTCTAAATTCTACTTCTGTCCTGTTCCTAATCTAACCCTCCGAGACTGATCACCTGCGGCGTTTTCTTAGCTTCCAACTTTGAAGCATCCATGGTGCCCGCTAGGGAGTTCCAAGAGGCAGTTTGATTGGCTAGGTGATTTGGTAGCAGCTTTCAGTTGAGCATCAGGGCCAGTGCCTAACAAGAGGCCAGGCTGTTTTGGCTGGAGATCACATCACCGAACTTCTCTGCTGGGTATTCTAAAATGTTTACAAAATCAAAGTAGGGAACTGGGTGAAAGTCAGGCAAACATTTCCCCTCTGCAAATAAGGTAAAATAAATGCTGGGGTTCTATTATGGCACCAAATTGTCACAATCTCCTAGAAGTAGGCAGGCCAGAATCGTTATCCATGACGATGCCTGTCAAAGGCTGGGTTGGGGACTCAGGGTCTAGCTGCCCCCCACCACCACCACCGCAGGCTCTTCAGTACACATAGAGGCAGGAGCCCTGTTAATCCTCGCAGTGACCCCCCCCCCAAGTGCTTCCCAGGGGTCAAGTACTTGGAAAATGCTTCTTGTTCTCACTCAGGAGCGCACCCACGTGGGTGGATGGAAGATGTTCAGCCAATCTCCCCAGACCTTCCTAAGGGTCCTTGATCACAGCAAGGAAAAGGAAAGAGTTGGAGCCACACCGACCGTGGAAACCAGCCTCTGCCACAGATGCCCTGGGGGATTTTAGGTAAGGCTGTCATCTCTGGGCCTGGGTTTGCTCCTTGGAATGAAGAGCCTCTGGGACAAAATGTCACTTCTGACTTTCCAGGATACGAGTCATTCAATTTTCTAGAACTGGGACATCGAGGCTGATGCCTCTCCTTGTCTCAGAGAAAATTGCCTTTTGAATAGAGAATGGAATTACAATTGCTCTGGGGTTCCTGGCTTCCTGAGCTGGCCACTTCAAAGCAGACACCTTTGTTCACAGCCAGCAGGGAGAGGCTGGAACAAACCCACGAATCTCACCCTGTGCCTCACCCTCCTCCCCACTGTCATTTGATGGAAACATTTCTTGGACTCTTTTCTTTCCCACGTGGCTCCTGCTTCAAACACAAGAAAGGACAAATTTCATTTTGAACCAAAGACTAAGATTTTTAAAAGAAGGTGGGACTTACAGGGGTCCATCTTTATTTTCATGGAGTTAGTGAATTTATGGGTGGAATTGGGATGCTATGATCTGGGACACTGTGGTCTGGGATACTGGCTCTGTTCTAAGTCTGGAAAAGGAGACTGGCCAGGTGTGATGACACCTGTAATCCCAGCACTGAGGACACTAAGGCTGTCGGGGCTCCATGGCAAGACCCTGCCTAAAAGAAAAAGAAAAATGGAGTCCCCGCCCAAAGTCACATTATGGCTGTCCCCTGAAAAATATGGGGATGATCAGGGCTTAGAGTCTCCAAGAAGTCCTAGGGACAGCAGTACTTTGTTCTGTGGCTCTTGAAGTATGGCAGTTTGGATCTAGTAGGCAGAAAGGACAACAGCAAGTCCCTACAAGGGAAGGCACCAGCATCCCCCAGCCACAGACCAGGCTCAGCTGCACACCTTGGCTTCTTTCAGATGGAGCAGGACTCTAACAAGCAGGGCTGTGTGCCTTCCATCTGTTCAAAGGCTTAACTGCTATGGGAAGTCACCTGAAGTCACACCCTAGAATGGTAGGGGCTAAAACACAGCCAATTCTGTTTTTCACTCATCACAGTCCAACACAGTTCAAAAGAGGTGACCCAAGTTCTGCCACGCAGGGACTACAATCCTTCCAGCTCCTAACCCCATCCTCTCTAGCCCTCAGGGTTTTCCACTCAGCCAGGGAATGGAGAAAGCAAGTATGGTGGACTGCCTGTGGGTTTGCAGCCAAGCTGGGGAGTGACAGAACAGGCTAAGCCATTTTCCTTTCAATACAAGTGGGCCCAGGCCCTGCCTTAGTAGTGGATCAGAAGGGAAGACCTTGCAAGAATCTTTGGTAAGAATTAGCAATCTGGGCCAGGCATGGTGACATATGCCTTTAATCCCAGTACTGGGGAGGCAGAGGCTGGTAGATCTCTCTGAGTTGGAGGCTCTAACAAGCAGGACTGTGTGCTTTCCATTTGTTGGCAGATTTGCTATTTAGACCAGGTTGAAACCTGGTCTATATACCAAGTTCCAGGCCAGCCAGGGCCACATAGTGAGACTCTGTCTCAAAAAATAAAACAGGGGTCTAGAGAGATGTCTCAGCAGTCAAGAGCACTGGCTGCTGTTGCAGAGGACCTGGATTTGGTTCCCAGCATGCATATGGCAGACAACAACCATCCATTACTCCAGTTCCAGAGATTTGTATGGCATGAGTGCACTTTACGTGCATGCAGACAAAATATTCATGCACATAAAATAAAATAAAATAAAAATTCAAAACAGAAGAATTAGCAGTTTGTCTATCTCAGGGTTGTTTCTTAGCAGGAGGCAGAGAGGTTCCAGCTTCATGCTTGCTCTAGCTTAGTCATGATTTGCCTGAAGGCCATGTCCAGGTTATTGTGGGACTGTGTCCTCTCAGAGGGGTACCTAGTGTGAGGTTGAAAGCACCATCCAGGCTAGGAAGGTCTGGTATGTATATGATGTGATATCAGCTTCAGGAATTAACTGTGAGAACTTGAGTAAGAACCCAGTTTCCAGATGACGGTTAAGGCAATGGTTAGAGGGATGGATTCCTCCAATTCCCCAGGGTTGTTGGGAGCATTATAAGAGTTAAGACAGGCGGGGCGTGGTGGCACACGCCTTTAATCCTAGCACTTGGGAGGCAGAGGCAGGCGGATCTTTGTGAGTTCAAGGCCAGCCTGGTCTACAGAGTGAGTTCCAGGACAGCTAGGGCTACAGGGAGATCCTGTCTCAAAAAAGACCAAAAAAAAAAGAGCTAAGACAGGAGGCTAAAGAGACAGCCCAGCAGTTAAGAGCACTGGCTGTTCTTACAGAAGACCCGGGTTTGGTTCCCAGTACCACGTGGCAGCTAACAAGCACCCATAACTCCAGTTCCAGGGGATACAACACCCTCTTCTGACCTCCACTGACATTGCCCCACATGAGTGCAGTTACATTCATGCAGGCAATACATTCATACATGTAAAATAAAAATAATATTTTTTTTACTTTTTAAAGTATTTTATTATTTTTTTCATTTGACTTTTTTTCCACAAGAAGAAACACTTGAATTTCACATCAGATCACAAATAAAAGGAATCAAATCCACATGCCAAAAGCACAAAGAAAAATTCACAACGTGGGAAAAGCAAATAAGAAATCCCCGCCAAACACTATCAGTCCCGTGTGTGTGTGTGTGTGTGTGTGTGTGTGTGTGTGTGTGTGTCTGTGTGTGTAGATAGGTAGGTAGATAGATAGATAGATAGATAGATAGATATTCATCCTATTGATTATGGTTTTTTTCCTCTCTCTCTCTCTGATCCATCCTGGAGGTGGGTCTTTTGCCCTCTGATCCATCCTGGAGGTGGGTCCTCTGCTCTCTGATCCATCCTGGAGGCAGATCCTCTGCTCTCTGATCCATCCTGGAGGTGGGTCCTCTGCTCTCTGATCCATCCTGGAGGCAGCTCCTTTGCTCTGTGATCCATCCTAGAGGTGGGTCCTCTGCTCTGTGATCCATCCTGGAGGCAGGTCCTTTGCTCTCTAATCCATCCTGGAGGCGGGTCCTCTGCTCTCTGATCCATCCTGGAGGTGGATTTTTTACACTCTGATCCATCCTGGAGACAGGTCCTTTGCTCCTAATAAAATATTTTTTTAAAAAGAAGTGTTGATCTGTGGTTCAGCTCGCTAAAGAGTCTGGAGATTCCAGCTCCATGATGAATTCTAAGTTGGGCACAGTGGCGCTACCTGTAACCCTGGCACTTGAGAAGTGGGGCAGGAGAGCAAAAGCCTTGGCTGCACAGAGAGTTTGAGGCCGGCCTGAGTGACAGGAGACCTTTCTTCTTCTTCTTTTTTTTTTTTTTTTTTGAGACAGGGTCTCCCTGTAGTCCCAGCTGTCCTGGAACTCACTCTGTAGACCAGGCTGGCCTTGAACTCACAAAGATCCGCCTGCTCTGCCTCCCGAGTGCTAGGATTAAAGGCGTGTGCCACCATGTGTGGCGACAGGAGACCTTTCTAAAAAAACAAAAAACAGCTAAACAAAAATAATGTAAAACAAAAACAAAAAATAAAAATGCTTGAAAATCTAGAAAGGACACCAAGTTTCTTTCTGAATGGCTGAGAGATGGTATTAATGTCAGCTCAGTTACTGATTTCCCTTGAAAATCAGTAATATGAAATTAAAACTCAGAGCCATGTAAAAGCAGGAACAGAGTTAACTTTACTGAAAACAGGTGACTTTTGTCACTGCCACAGACCGTGTGAGTATTTAAACATCATTTGTTTACTGGTTGGTTCTAGGAATTAGATTCAGGGCCTTGCACCTGCTGGGCCCATTCTCTCTTTTTTATTTATTATTTTATGTGTGTGAGTGTGCTGTCTGCACGTAGGTTGGTGCACCTGTGCCGTGCAATGCTGTGGAGGTCAGTTCCCCTGGAATTGGAGTTAAAGACGGTTCTTAGCCGCCATGCGGGTGCTGGGAATCAAACCAGATCCTCTGGAAGAGCAGTCGGTGCTCTTAACCACTGAGCCATCTCTCCAGCCCCCAGGCCCATTCTCTACCTTTGAGCTATACCTCTTGCCCTGAATACTTGAGTTTTCAGATTATCTGCCAGTCCAGGTTAAAGAAAAAAGAAGATGACTTACACAAATGTTACTGTTTGACTCTTTAAAAGATGCCTTTTTAT
The DNA here is from genome assembly GCA_009823505.1 of Rhizomys pruinosus. NCBI lineage: Eukaryota > Metazoa > Chordata > Mammalia > Rodentia > Spalacidae > Rhizomys > Rhizomys pruinosus. The sequence goes on from VZQC01007982.1 coordinate 2,150,453, forward strand.
AAAAGAATGCTGTCTCTTGTCAGGGGCTGACCATTTGTCAGGTGGCACCTAGAGATACAGCCCACAGAGAGACCTGGCCCTGCCTTTTCCTTCTCTGTGACTGGCCCTAAAAGTGGTCTTGGGATTTTAGAAGTCTACCTGTGGCAGGATGAGGAGAGATAACCTGCCCTGAGGATTTAGCACACAGCCAGTGCTTTCCATAAGTAAACATGCATCTCTCAATGGGTGAGATCTGAGCGGTCTCAAGAGGCAACGAATGGAAGGATTCTACATTCTACAGGCTGGCTTTGAGAGCCAGGACTGACTCTACACAGTCACAGGCTGGAAACTCAGAGTGGATCATAGGGCAACCAGCAAGTCTCCCTCTATCTCACCCTCCTCACTTCTTTTAAAAGCAGAAATATATATATATATACACACACACACACTGTTTTGAGAGGTGAATGAAATAAAACCAAAGAACTACCTTTTCTGAATCTTGAAGCTTTGGAACATGGTGGAATTCTGTGGCTTCTTGGACTGGACAAATCTTAGACAATATGCTGGCTGTGAGCTACTTGGGCTGACCACACCTCCAACTCAGTGGCCCTGCCTAACAAGGGGTATTGCCCTGCCCAGGGCCTGCCCTGCCTGAACATCTCGTTCAATGCAAATCCTTTTGAAGTAATTCTGTATTTGTTTTAGACATTATTTTGCTCACTTGTAACAAATAGCATTAGACAAAGATGTCTCACTAATTTGCTGGGCTGTTTTATTTTATATTATTATTTAGGGTCTTTCTATGTATCCCTGGCTGGCCTGGAACTCTCTATGTAGGTTAGGCTGGCCTTAGACTTGCAACAGTATTCCTGCTTCAGTTTTCCCAGCCCTGGGATTACAGGGAGACACTACAGTCCCTATCTGACCTAATTGGCTTTTAATTAATGCTCGATATGGCTCTGGGCAGTGGTAGCCATAGGGATGCTGGGATTAGGAGTCAGAGCTATTGAAATGAGAGAACCACTAAGTAAAATAGTTACTTTATTTTGAAAGTAAACTTTCAGCAAAGAGGATCAAGTTAAAATCTGCAGGAGGCGAGTTCATTCAGGAATCTTTCAAAGCTCTTGCCAACATCAATGACATTTGGAAAGTGCTTAGCAGAACTTCCAGTTCACAGAGTGTTCCATATCACTAATAAAGATGATGAGGGGTGGTATTTATAGACCGTCTGGTGCAAAAGAGCTGTTAGCACTGGGTATTTATTTTTAAGGATTGCTTGTTTATTCTGGCAAGCAGGGACTTTGAGGTGACAGGACTCGGTGTCTTTTCTTACAAAAAAACCGAGTCACAGTGAGCAGGTGATGTCATAAAGGTTTGAACTATGTCCCAGTAGTGGCGCAGGTAGTAAGGGCTATTCCTGGCAGGTTTATCCATCAACAGCTTGGGGTTATCACCATGCTTGGTGCTTGTCATGACTCCACATGAGGGTAGAGGAGTATTGGTCATGAAAACACACATGCAGAATGACCTCTGCCAACTGTCATGTGTGCAATATTTGACCCAAGGCAACCAGACCTCTTCCAAGCCTTGCCCACCTGACTCTTATTTGCTGTCCTAGCTCTCTCCTCAACCAGAAGCTTTACTTCTTGACAACCACACAGTTTCCCACACTGGGCTAATCTTCAGGAAGAAATGAGATGCCCAGCGATGGCCTGAGATGTGGTGCCCACAGACTTTGGTTTGAAGCTCAGCTCAGGTGTCTTTATAGAGCTTGATTGAAAGAGAAAGCTGTTATGGTGTCTCCTCTGAATACTTTACTTGAAGGAGCTTCCACTGTGGTTTCAGAAGCATCAGCATCAGCACCAATACCAGCATCAGCATCAGCTGAAGGTTGTTTACAAATGCAAAATCTCGGGGTACCTCCAAAATTCCCTACATCAGGGCTCGGCAGTTGGGTTTCAGATTCCTCTACAGGAATTTCTCTACAGATTCCTCTCTAGGAGATTCTGGTACATATCAAAGTTTGAGAAGCACAGCTCTAAGTAACATCACCTTCAGTCGTGTAAGGTTGGAGGAGGCTTAAAATGAACACAAGTCAAGTGCAGCTACATGGGAGCAAAAGAAGCTTATCACGTGATGGAGCAGCCCTGGGTTCTGAGCACCTCCCTGCGCTGGTGTCTATCACGTGGTGGAGCAGCCCTGGGTTCTGAGCTCCTCCCTGCGCTGCTGTCTATCACGTGGTGGAGCAGCCCTGGGTTCTGAGCGCCTCCCTCTGCTGCTGTCTATCACGTGGTGGAGCAGCCCTGTGTTCTGAGCTCCTCCCTGCGCTGCTGTCTATCACGTGGTGGAGCAGCCCTGGGTTCTGAGCTCCTCCCTCTTCTGCTGTCTATCACGTGGTGGAGCAGCCCTGGGTTCTGAGCTCCTCCCTCTGCTGCTGTCTATCACGTGATGGAGCAGCCCTGGGTTCTGAGCTCCTCCCTCTGCTGCTGTCTATCACGTGATGGAGCAGCCCTGGGTTCTGAGCTCCTCCCTGCACTGGTGTCTATCACGTGGTGGAGCAGCCCTGGGTTCTGAGCTCCTCCCTCTGCTGGTGTCTATCACGTGGTGGAGCAGCCCTGGGTTCTGAGCTCCTCCCTGCACTGGTGTCTATCACGTGGTGGAGCAGCCCTGGGTTCTGAGCTCCTCCCTCTGCTGGTGTCTATCACGTGGTGGAGCAGCCCTGGGTTCTGAGCTCCTCCCTGCGCTGGTGTCTATCACGTGGTGGAGCAGCCCTGGGTTCTGAGCTCCTCCCTCTGCTGGTGTCTATCACGTGGTGGAGCAGCCCTGGGTTCTGAGCTCCTCCCTGTGCTGGTGTCTATCACGTGGTGGAGCAGCCCTGGGTTCTGAGCTCCTCCCTCTGCTGGTGTCTATCACGTGGTGGAGCAGCCCTGGGTTCTGAGCTCCTCCCTGCGCTGGTGTCTATCACGTGGTGGAGCAGCCCTGGGTTCTGAGCTCCTCCCTCTGCTGCTGTCTATCACGTGGTGGAGCTGAAAGACCCCCAGAAACTGGAGTGACTCTCACTCAAATCTTGGGATAGAAGGATTCCCAAAACATCAGCTAAGACCATTCTTGCTGCAATTACATGAGGTTTATTTGGGAAAGAACCAGTGCACTGGGGTCAGACTCGTAACCCAAGCAGGGGCAGAGGAGACCGACCTCCAGGGACTGGAATAGGGAACTTTTATAAGCAGGGACCCCAAGGTATGGGGAAATGGAGGAAGGGATTGTGTAATAGTAAAAAATCATCTCGGTACACAGGCCAGAGACACACAGGCGGGCGTGACTCAGTTAAGCACAAGGTATGAGGAAGCAGGGAGGGAAACCTTATCTCGACACACAGGTGGGCATGACTCAGTTTAAGCACCACGGGGTATGAGGAAGCCAGGAGGGAAACCTTATCTTAACACACAGGTAAGCATGACTCAGTTTAAGCACTAACGGGTATGAGGAAGCGGGGAGGGAAACCTTATAGCGTATGTGAATTGGAGGCCTTATGGGATGGCGGTACCATGGTTCCTAAAGACAGATTTTAAGGGTGCATAAAACCTTGGAGCAGGGGTCCTTCATTCCCCACTCTCTCTAGGACATAGTTCTAATCATAGAACTAAAGCTCAGAGTACCCCTTTAATTTTATTTTTAGGCCCTTTATGCTCTACGTGCTGATATTGTTGGCGAAGCATTAAAATCTACACAGCACCTACTCTCTGGCGAACATAGAAACAGTTATCTTTAGACACAATCCTGCAACTGGAATGAGGAAATGTTGGGTCAGTTCATCTGCCCTCACATATCAACAGTTATCTTTAAGTTAGCTGTTCTTGAGGCCTTGAGCAACTGTCTTTGAGCAATCAACCTTTTTCCTGGATTGAGCAGGTTTCAGTAATTGCTTAAAATGGTGGCTATACTCAAAATGGAGTCAGTGTGGGCCTCTCTTACATTTTTTCCTTGTATACTGGGAGGCTAAGTTTAGACTCCATTGTCTTTTTCCTCAGGGGGGCCATATACGGGGCCATACCTTGTCCTGAGTACCATGATTTTAATGGATTTTATCCACTGGTTAATAAATCTGACAAGTGAGTTAAGGATGCATGGTCCACAAGTCAGAGCAACCAGAAGGATAAGTTTACTGGCAGATCTAGGAAGTCTTCAGTTCTCAGCTGAGGAAGAAACTGGCTCCTTTC